>SJYA01002112.1:6592395-6883341 GCA_006410615.1 Neotragus moschatus | reverse complement strand
ATAGTTATGACTGATTCAAACCAGTCCATCCTAAAGGAAATCAACCGTGAATATTCATTGGAAGGACTGGTGCTGAAGCTGAAGCTCCAGTACTTTGGCAACCTGATGCAAAGAGCTGACTCACTGGAAAAGACCCCGATGCTGGGAAAGTTTGAGGGCAAGAAGAGAAGGGAATGACAGAGGATGAGATGATGGGATGGTGTCACTGACTCAACGGACATGAGTTTGAGTGAACTCAGGCAGATAGTGAAGGACAGGGAAGCCTGGCGTGCTGCAGTTCATGGGTCGCAAAGAGACATGACTTAGCAACTGAACAACAAAGACTGATTCACACTGTTGTACAGCTGAAACCAACACAATATTGTAAAGCAATTATCCTCCAACTTGAAAAAAAAAGTTCAGGCAGACACTCTTTCTCCTCAAAGATTTTCTTAATGGCTTTGGGAACTCATCTGCTGTCTCTAGTTATCTTAACTTTTTTTTAAAGCCAAACCTCTTTCTAAAATTATCAAACCATCCTTTGCTGGCATTAAATTCTCCAGGTTTAGATCCCTCACCTTCTTTTTGCTTTAAGTTGTCATACAATGACTTTCCTTTCTCTTGAATCATTAAAACATATAGGCATTCCTTTCCTATAGCAATCCTGCATCCACGTAAAAGCTGCATTTTTGACACCAGATGGAAAGGCATTTTGCAAAAAGTGCAAGAGCTTTGTTTCTGATGGAGTAGCTGTAGTGATAGGTTCACCAATTTCCCTTACTGGTTTTACTATGGTCCTTACACTGGATTCATTTATCTTGAGATGGCAGGCAACTATAGCTGCATTCCTCAATCTATCACACATAACAAAAATTCAACTTTTTCTTGTAACGTCATGATTTTTCTCTGCATCTTGAAAGCAGTCTTAGCATCACTAGTGGCACTTCCTATGGGTCCCATGGTGTTATTCAAGGTTTACGGTATTACACTAAACACGATGAAAAATATGTGAAAACCACGAGAAACCACTTTTTACTGGGATCTGCCACTTACTGGAGAAACAAACTGCTCACATGGAGATGATTAGCATCACACAGTGTTTTAAGCAGAAACACACAACACTTAGGCTCACTGCAACAGCAACCGGAGGTGACTACAAAATTATTATGACAGTACAGTACGTACTAGAGTTACTTTTATGCAGTTATGATTTAATACTGCATCTTTTTAAAATTAATTTATTTTTGGTTGTGCTGGGTCTGCATTGCTACGCAGGGGCTTTCTCTAGCTGCAGTGCACAGGCTTCTCATTGAAGGGGCTTCTCTTGCTTCAGAGCACAAGCTCTAGGGTATGGGGACTTCAGTAGTTAGGGCAAGGGCTTCAGTAGTTGTGGCTCACTGGCTCTAGGGCACAGGCTCAATAGTTGTGGCACACAGGCTTAGCTGGAATCCACAGCATGGGAATCTTCCTGGACCAGGCACCAAACCCACGTCCCCTACACTGGCAGGCAGATTCTTAACCAATGGGCCACCAGGGCAGTTCTAATACTGCATCTCTATCTGTGTTTACATTTCTCGTGACTGTGAATGACACCATGCACAACCAGTAAGTGCCTGTGTGTGTACATTTTGACAAATTCTAGACGAGTATATTTACGATAGTAAATAATAAAATGGTATCTACATATATTTTAAGCATTGATAACATACCTAACTTTTTCCTGGCTTTTTAAAATATTTCTAGACTATGCAGTCCATCTATGAGTTTGCTCAAAATGCCACAAACCTAAAAAATATTTTCCAAGAAACTTGTTGGAAAAAATCCATATATAAGTGGCCACACAAAGTTCAAACTTATGTTGCTCAAGGGTCAATCACACAAATCTTAAACGTCTTTTAAAAAATAATAAAAAGCCTTGGTCCTCTGAGTAGATAAACTTAACTTATTCCAATTATTTATAAATTAAAAGCTAGTTATAAGCTAGAGTTTTATATTGTACCTAATTCATGACTAGTTTTTAAATGAAAACTATGAGATCTCTGTCTGTATCTACATGTATTGATGTTGATGTATGTACATTATAGATAGAGTATTTTTCTACCTCTGGATGCTATTGTCCAAAGTAATTTATAAAAATGAGCTCTATTTAATTGGTTTTAAAACAAACAAGTGCTTATGAAAATTTCTCAAAAATATAGTAGAAACTAATTCAAATATTTTTCAAGTTCACATCACTTAGGATTAATCTTCAGTAAATAAAAGCAAAATTTAACTTATTTGTTTACTTAAAATAGGTCTATAGAGTTATCAGCACTAAAAATAAAACTTTAATTCTACTTGGCTATACCAAACTTCAAATAGGTTTATATTACTGATGTTATAAAACTTATCAGCAAGAAAAATAGCCTGGATGGCTGACTTCAGTCTCATGAAGGTTTTATGGGTAATCTCAACATAATTGTTGAGGACAAATGATTTAAATAATGTAAGTGGGATAAAAGTTTATAGGTGAACACTATAGCAATAATTATGGTACATGGACTTGAAAAGAGCTTCTGCAGATTTTTTTGGTCACTTGAAACTGTAGGGTTTTGCTAAGTTAAGGTCAGTGATAGGAATCCATTGGACGTCTAGATCATTTCTAAAGAAGATAAAACACCAAGACATTAATTACTAAAAAAGTCTAAGTTTACCTATTCTAGTCTTATTACAGAAGGATGCTGGAATTATCAGTAACCATTACTTGTACCACATTGGAAAAAAAATTATGCTATGAGGAAATGTATGTTTCTAGAAATTATGAAATGTATCCATAAGTCTGCCAATCAAAAAGGACTGACGGAGGGCTTCCCCAGTGGCTCAGTGGTAAAGAACCTGCCTGCCAGTGCAGGAGACACTGGTTCAACCCCTGGTCCAGGAAGAGCAAAGCAACCAAGCTCCGGAGCCACAACTGTCGAGCCTATGCTGTAGAGCCCAGGAGCTGCAACTACTGAGCAAGTGCCTCAACTCCTGAAGCCTGCACACCCTAGGGCCCATGCTCTGCAGCAAAAGAAGCCACTGCAGTGACAAGTCCATGCTCCAACCAGAGAGCAGCCCCTGCTCGCTGCAACGAGAGAAAAGTCTGGGCACCAACAAAGGCTCAGCACAGCCAAAAATAAATAGCTTTTTTTTTTTAATTTAAAAAGCACTGGCAGAACAAATAGCTCACAACTTCTTAGTTTTTGCAGGAAATTAAGGTTTCTGAGGGTTAAGAGTTTTAATTAATCAGTTCAGTTCAGTAGCTCAGTCATACACAACTCCTTGTGACCCCATGGACTGCAGCACGCCAGGCTTCCCTGTCCATCAACAACTCCTGGAGCGTGCTCAAACTCAAATTAATAATGAATAAAAATCTAATTAATACATGTAATTAAAACAACTAAAATTAATAAAGAAAACATCTTCACAGACAAGGAAAATTTTTAAATATATATTAAAAATGNCTGCAGCACGCCAGGCTTCCCTGTCCATCAACAACTCCTGGAGCGTGCTCAAACTCAAATTAATAATGAATAAAAATCTAATTAATACATGTAATTAAAACAACTAAAATTAATAAAGAAAACATCTTCACAGACAAGGAAAATTTTTAAATATATATTAAAAATGGAAAAGCATTTTGTTAAGGAAAAAGAAAGTAATTTTGCCCTAAAAAGGGGCTCTACAAAACAAAAAACATAGGACAAAATCTGAATGTAAAAGAGGGAGTTATAAAGGTTTATGGAAAGGAATCCTGAGAAAAGAGTATTGTGCCTGATCAAGACAGGGTAACATTAGAATGAATTTCATTGAGTAGATGAATTTTAATATCAAAAGTAAGCTCTTGAAACCAGTACAACAGTTCAATTCAGTTATTAGTCTGTCCGACTCTTTGTGATCCCATGGACCACAGCACATCAGGCCTCCCTGTCCATCACCAACTCCTGGAGTTTACCNGAGGAGACTGGCAAGCTACAGTCCGTGGGGTCGCAAAGAGCTGGACACAACTGAGCAGCTAACACATATGACACACACAAGACTGTGTAATGGGGTGGGGCGGGGTGGAGGCTTCCCTAAGGGAAGGGCCTAAGGAGCAAAGATGTAAAGGAAAAACATACATAAGGAAAACACATGTACACGCATCTTAGGGAGCAGGAGAGGACAGGAGTTGTTTGAAGTTTAAGACATTGAAAGGGGAACAGTGCAGCTGCAAGAGCTGAGAGCAAGGGGAAGAATGGTGCACAAAAATGCGGTGGAATGAGGCCAGGGTCCTTTGTAAAGATTCTGGCCTTTTTTGAAAGAGCAATGAATATCCATTAAAAGATTCTGAGTGGGAGAATGGTATGATCAAATTTACATATTTAAAAAATATTTTGGCTGCTCCTGTAACAGACCAGGACCCTATGGGGTCTTTCCTGGACAGGCCTCCCCCCCCCATATCTTCTTCTTCAGCTCCTCTCTCAAGTACCTAGATATAGTATTTGATGCACATTTCCTGAGTTGTTTTGCAGATGTGAAAGCCCCCCACCAAGTGGAAGAACTACTTGATGACCAAGAGCACACAACGCTGGGCCTCCTGTAGCCTAAGGACTGACCACATTAACCCACGTGGCACTATGCTGCTGCCTCACCATGAGCCAAAGGGAACTGTGCACAAGCTAATCGTGGTACCCTTCCACGCTCCCCTGCCACCTGTGCTTTAAAAATGGTTTGCCAAATCCCAATGTTTCCATTTGTTCATCCTCACTGTGTGTCAGTCACACAAACTTGCCTTAACACTTTGTGGAGAGCAGTTTCAAAAAGGATCTTGAGTGGAAGTCTAAAGACCAGCTGTGAGGCAAGAGTGGACTAAGCTGGTGGTAGAGAACATGGAGAAAACAGATGGGTTTGACAGCTACTTAGGAGGTCAAAGCAACAGGAGGTGATGATGGGCTGGCTACAGGAGGAGGGGAAAGAAAAACCTGTATGAAGCACAATGTCCAAGTTCCTGGCTCATATAAGTGAATGGGTGGTGGCACCATTCATGACAACAAGGGACACCAGAGGAGGACCACACTTGGGGAGGGGGCTGGTGTGGAGACTCACAAGGTCATTGTTGAACATGCTGAATATGTGGGACTCTAGAGACACCTCTGAGATGAAATAAAGACTGTCTGGGGAAGGAGTCTGCAGTGGAGGTGGACAAGGGAGAGCCCTCTAAGCCTTGACTTGGGCTCGGATGAGATGATGTCAGGAAAATGAGAAGATAAGAGAATCTTTGGGCAACTCCAACAATCCTGCTCTGTAAAACTGTCTCCATCATGCCCTTTGGCCATTGGCCCAGGAAGTTCTTCATCCCCTTTGGCCATTGGCCCAGAAAGTTCTTCTGTGTGCCATGTATAGCATCTTCATACCTCACTGCTAGTGTACTTTTTCCCTTTTCCAATCCAAACCTATCATCAAAACACCACCTCCAAAGTTTCCATTCTTGCCAAGGATGTCTGACCTGAATTTAATCATGAAGAAACACTCAGACAAATCCAGATACAAGACATGACAAGTCATCTGGCCCCTTCAAAATTGTCAGTGTCATGAAAGACCAAAAAAACAATCGGATAAAATAAATCAGGGGGGCAGTTCTAGAATTTAGATTAAAGATGATGAGAAAAACATGACAATCAAATGCAATGCGTGCTCCTTGATTAGATCACAAGTCAAAAGGTAAAAAATTATAAAGGACATTTTGGGGAAGTTAAGGAGGAAGAAATTTTCCTCTACTTTTCTAGGTTCTTCTGGTTGGCCTAAGAATTAAATTGAGATGAGACAGATTAACAGGAGAAAATCAAACCAAGTTTAATAACATGTAGACATGGGAGAGAACCAGGGAAACAGAGTATGTAATTCACCAAAATGGCCGAAGCCTTCACCATAAATATCACCTTCAGCTGAAGACAAAAGAGGATATTGGGAGCGTGGTTTGGAACTTCAAAAGAGTGGAAGACAACTCACTTGGTGATATAAAAGTTAGTGTCTCTGGGCTCTGCAGAGATGAAGGGACAAAGAATGGACTCTGATCTCTAAGCCCTGCCCAGTTTCCCACCACCACGTCATAGACCATATTCTTCCCAAGTACCTCTGGTGATGGCTCTAGTAGGGAAGAGAACTTTTACCTAAATTCTCTGGGCAGCTAAGAGGGAGACAAAAAAATCTCCTGAGTTTTATATTTCTTAAAAATGGCTATCCTAGGGACTTCCTTGGCTGTCCAGTGGTTAAGACTCCAAGCTGCCAATGCAGGGGACACAAGTTTGAACCCTGGTCTGGTAAGATCCCACATGTTGCATGGCCAAAAAATAAAGAAACAACTAGCCTGAACTAATTCTTATACCAAAGAGACACACTTCGGGATGGCAAAACTTGCTCCCCTATAGGGACAACAGGGGAAAGTTAAATATGGTACGTTAGAGAAAATGTGTTGTATCAATGCCACACGCCTTGGGTGTGATCATGATATTGGGGCTCATGTAGGAGAATGCCCTGGTTCTCAGGAAGTATACACTGAGGTGTTTAAGGGTATTATGTTGGCAACTTTCAACTAGCTCAAGAAAGAAAATTTAATATATAGAAAAACAGAGAAATAAACCAAATACTGGAATACGTTAACAAACTGAAGACTAGACATGAAGGATATGTGAATATTGTATTCCTCTTGGGGATTTTTTAAGCTTTAAATTTCTTAAATAGGGAAACTACAATGACTTCTGAGACCAACTATCCAGAGTTAGGGTCAAACTTCACAAGTTAAAGGTCCAGCCCTCCAGAAGACTGCCTTCACTTCGGACACCAGCTGCCAGTTTGGGCATCCTCAGGCCACTCTCATGTCTGATCAGCCGGCTGCAAATTGCAGCGCCCTCAGATTCAGTCACTCACCAGAACGACTGACAGAGTCAGGAAAGTGCTGCACTTAAGTGATCAGTCTTTGGATATATATATATTTTTTTTTTTTTTTTTTAATTTATTTGGCTGCTCTGGGTGTTAGTTGCGGCACACAGGATCTTTGATCTTCACTATGGCATACAGGATATCTAGTTGCGGCATGTGGGATCTAGTCTGCCCAGGGATGGAACCCGGGGCCCCTGCTTTGAAAGCACAGAGTCTTAGCCACTGGACCACCAGGAAAGCGTCTGATTAGTTTTTTTCTTTNATGTGATCAGTCTTTGGATATATATATATATTTTTTTTTAATTTATTTGGCTGCTCTGGGTGTTAGTTGCGGCACACAGGATCTTTGATCTTCGCTATGGCATGCAGGGATGTTAGTTGCGGCATGTGGGATCTAGTCTGCCCAGGGATGGAACCCGGGCCCCCTGCTTTGAAAGCACAGAGTCTTAGCCACTGGACCACCAGGAAAGCGTCTGATTAGTTTTTTTCTTTTAATGTAAATTTTATATAGCAAAACCATAAGCAGAACTAGCCAAATAGTGCAAGGTCTGCGAGTGTCCTAAATGCAGAATTCTCCTTGTTCTCTGCCTCTGGAGTCACGACGTGCTACCTTCTCGTAATTGTAAAAAATAAAACAGAGTATGGCCAACCAGGAAAATTCAAAATTCAGATTATTGGCGTCAAGAGTTTTATATTCATTACATGACTGTGATCAACTGAATCCTTGGCAATGCCCCTCTCCCTTTCCAAGAGCTCAAGCCGATAGCACACAGCTCAAAGCTTCAACCCTCTAAACACACCAATGGTCTTTCTGATATGGCATTTCTCCATCCTGAGTCATCTCATTATGTAAACTCTTCTTGGCCCACCACAATAACAAAGACATTCTTGTCACTCAGGAAATTCCAAGGATTTAGAATTTATCCCTAGGAATGAAGGACGNCACACCAATGGTCTTTCTGATATGGCATTTCTCCATCCTGAGTCATCTCATTATGTGAACTCTTCTTGGCCCACCACGATAACAAAGACATTCTTGTCACTCAGGAAATTCCAAGGATTTAGAATTTATCCCTAGGAATGAAGGACGAGGGCCAGCCAACTTCTTTATTACACAGAAATAAAACAAAATACACTTCACAACAAAAATTAAAGAAAAAAAAGACAGCATCAAAGCACAAGTAGTAGACTGACAACCTAAACAGACATTTCTCCGTAGAAGACCTACAGATGACCAAAAAGCATGTGAAAAAATGCTCAATATCTCTGATTATTAGAGAAATGAAAATTAAAACCACAGTGAGGTATCACCTCACTGGTCAGAATGGCCATCATCAAGAATCTCCAAATAATAAATGCTGGAGAGGGTGTGGAGAAAAGGGAACCCCCCTACACTACTGGTGGAAATGTAAATTGGTATAGCCACTATGGAGAATAGTAGAGAGGTTCCTTAAAAATCTAAAACTGGAGTCACCATGTGATCCTGCAACTCTATTCCTGGGCATACAGCCAGAGAAAACTAAACTATAATTTGAAAACATACGTGCACCCCAATGTTCACTGCAACACCATTTACAATAACCAAGATGTGGAAGCAACCTAAATGTCAACAACAGACGAATGGATAANGATTGGGGGCAGGAGGAGAAGGGGACGACCGAGGATGAGATGGCTGGATGGCATCACTGACTCAATGGAAATGAGTCTGAGTGAGCCCCGGGAGCTGGTGATGGACAGGGAGGCCTGGCGTGCTGCGATTCATGGGGTCCCAAAGAGTCGGACACGACTGAGCGACTGAGCTGAACTGAACGGAATGAGAGGACCAGCACCTTTCTGATTCTCAGGTTTGAATGTGAGTTGTTTCTCCTCTCTTGTTGCTTTTATGATATTCTCTTTGTCACTGATGTTCTGAAATGTCATAAAGATGTACTTTGGTATAGGGTTTGTTTTTTTTCACCTCGTTGCCTTGAACTCTAATCTCATATCCCTAGTTCAGGGAAATTTTCTTATAGTGTTTGTGTGTGTGACAGAGAGACAAACAGACAGAGAAAAAGAGAGAAAGAGAAACATTTTACATATACATAAATATGTACATATATATGAATATAAGTAGTACAAGTCTTGAAGTATCATAGTAAAATAAACACCCATGGATCACCAGCCAATTTGGGAAATGGATATTGTCAATACCTAGAACCACCCTATGCACGCTTTTCTGATCCTATACCCTTCTGGGGCCATGCCACACTCACTCACCGTCTACCGATCACATGACCACCCTCATAACTTTTCTCCTAATTCCCTTGCTTCTCTTTATGGTTATACTATTCGTTGCTGTTGTTCAGTCGCTCAGTTGTGTCCGACTCTGCGACCCCATGGACCACAGCATGCCAGGCTTCCCTGTCCTTCACCATCATCACTATTCATTACGTGTAGCTAAACTATACTTTGTTTACTCTTGCTTGCTTCTGAACACCATAGACATGGCATCACGGGGACTTCTGTGATGGTCCAGAGGTAAAGAATCTGCCTTCCAGTGCAAGGGATGTGGGTTCAATCCCTGATCAGGAAACTAAGCCCCTCCAAGCAACTAGAGAGAGCCCATGTGCCACAAGGATGCAGCGCAGCCAGAAGTAAGAAGTAAATGTCATCACAGAAATGGCATTCCTCTGTGGCTCGAATCTCAATCCACATTGTTCCTAGGAGTCATCTATGCATGTAGCTAGAGTTTATTAACGTTGCATTATAGCAGCATTCTGTTGTATGGAGATACTAAAATTTATTTATCTATTCTGCCAAGGACCGGCATTAAGTCCTAATGTGGTCATTTCTTACCTCATTTCTTTCCCTTATTTCCTCTCTTCTCTGAAACTTCCATCAGTCAATTGTCGAACTTCTTGGCTGAGCCTTGCATTTTCTTGCCTCTTCTCTCCCGTTTGCTGTTTCTTTGTAGCTTCCTTCCACTCTGAGAATGTCTCAAATTACACTCTAAATCATCTATTGACTTTTTTATTTCTGCTATCATGTTTTGAATTTCTCAAAGCTCTTATTCTCGGGATGTGCCTTTTCATCGTTCACTGTTCTACTTTCGTAATTTTCATAGAGACAAACAGGGAAGGGGAAATTTCCCCCTTTCCCCCTTGAGTTCTTTCGGCTCCTCTAAGACAGATTAACAGGAGGAAAAGAAAATTAATTCTTGAGAACAGAGGTCTCATAGACCTCTGGTTGACCTTTAGTCCCTCTCATAGACCTTTGGTCCCAACGAGGAACCAAAGCAAACTGTGAAGACCTCACACATTAGAGGGGCTTGCGCTTTTTAAGGTAACAGCCTAAAGAATAAGTAACAAAGTGTGTTTATAGCTTTCTTAGCCTTGAATACCCTAATTCTGGTGATAAGGATGCTTTCTCTCCTTCTTGTATAGAAAGAGTACTTTCATATGGAAGATTTATTTCCTGCATTCACAAGGAAGAGGGAGTCAGAGTGGATTTTTTATATATATATATATATATATATATAATTTTTTACCAGCTGTTTCTCAAGGAACCTTAATTCAAAATAATAAATGTGCCACGAAGGCACATTTTGGGGCAGCCTTCCCTGGGCCCCAGCAAAAACAAAGTTTACAATGTTCTTCAATTTTCTGTTGCTTGCTGCATTCCCTCTTTCCCCCTAGGATACTTAGTTGGATAATTGATGGATTTATATCTCTATATTTTGTATTAGAAACTCCCCTTTCAGGACTTTCCTGGCAGTCCAGTGGCTGAGACTCTGCACACTCAATGCAGGGGACCTGGGTTCAATTCCTGGTCAGGGAATTAGATCCTGTGTGCTGTAACTAAGACCCAGAGCAGCCAAATACACATACAGGCATAAATTATATATATATATATATACACATACACATATAAAACTCTCCACTCATGTCAAGGAATGCTTAGCTGTAGGCTCTGACATAACAGTAAAGGCACCAAAATGCTAATTTTGAGTCCTAGGTGCATGGATGGGGCTTGTCTGCAGGGGGGCTTCACAGTGTCTTCAGGGTGATCATGTGGGGATGCAGCTGTTTCACAGAGGGAAACACCAAATCCTAGCAGGTCATTTCTCTTGGCCTAGTCAATTTCCCTAGAGAAGACTCTTCCATTCTTCCTCCCAGAGGATATAAGTTGGTCTACCACTGTTNATATAAAACTCTCCACTCATGTCAAGGAATGCTTAGCTGTAGGCTCTGACATAACAGTAAAGGCACCAAAATGCTAATTTTGAGTCCTAGGTGCATGGATGGGGCTTGTCTGCAGGGGGGCTTCACAGTGTCTTCAGGGTGATCATGTGGGGATGCAGCTGTTTCACAGAGGGAAACACCAAATCCTAGCAGGTCATTTCTCTTGGCCTAGTCAATTTCCCTAGAGAAGACTCTTCCATTCTTCCTCCCAGAGGATATAAGTTGGTCTACCACTGTCCTGGCTGCCGGCCCAGAAACATGAGTGAGGCACTTGCCACTTCCAGGTAGATGTTCACTTAATGCCCATTTTCAGTACAGTCCCCTGTTCGCAGTTGTACTTGGTGTCTCTGAATCCAGAGCCTCTTGGTTAGACCTCCCCACCATCTTCCACTGCAGAGGAGGCAGCTGTCTGGGAGTGGAGGTCTCAGGGGAGTCTCACCGCCCCTCAAACAGAGGCACAGTCAAGACCACCTCCTATTTTCAGTCCCACCCCTCATCTCCATCTTCAGGGATACTCCAGATGGGGTCCTGCCACAAAGAATCCACCTGCTGCTTCTTATTCTGCTGACCTCCCTTCTCAGTTTAAATTTCAGCCTTCTCAATGCTTCTAAATCAGTTACCACTAACTTCTTTACAGACTCCAAAATTTTCTTGGCGTCTGTCCTCTATTCCTGCCTCCTCTCCAGTTCTCTTTGTCCTTGTGGATGTTTGCGTTGTTGTAATGTCTCTACTATCATTTTGAGACTTTGGGGACAAGGTGGAAATGAATGCACATGTTTTCAGTAGCACCATCCCCACGACACAGAGGTGTTGGAGTGTGGAAGGTACCCGAGGGGAGGAGCAGAGGAAACTGCAGGAAGTCTGCAGGGCCTTGTTTGGACGTCTGCAGCAGGCTTGGGTTTCAGAGCCTCCCTGAGGCTGGCCGGATGCCTGACATGGTATCCAGTTCTGTGATGAGCAGAGAGGAGTTGTCTGCGTGTGTGTTCAGACCAGTGATGCTTGTGAAAAGAGCAACAGAGGGGAAAAAAAAAAAAAAAAGAGCAACAGAGGAAGGTGCTGTTAATGAAGAAAGAGACTCAGGGTCTGCTGGAGCAAGCAAAAGTCTACTGGAAAATCATCAGTGTCCAAGATCCAGCTGCATCTCACTCACCCCACACTGTCCTCCCCCAGTTAGGAGAGTTAATCCCAGGGGCGGCAACATCAGAACACTGGCTGCTCTTGAGAAACCATTCAGAGTTGCAGAGGTAACCAATTGCCTCTCAGACTCAGGGGGCCAGGTGAGGGGAGGTTAATGTGGCTGATTCCAACCCCTGAGGGTGACTTCAGGAGGTGAGGAAAACAGTAGATTTCTCATCCTCTGTCAGAGGGCCATCTCCACAGGCCAGGACTTGGATAACAACGATACCAAGTATCTTGCTTCCATCCTTGGGAACATAGCCACAGACAGGAGAGCTGTGTCTCAAACACAAGGCTAGCCTGCCCTTGACATCTAGCAAACCAGAGTCAGGTGGGGCATATTTGAAAGAGAACGGAGCCCTGGCCATCTCTGCAGCCAGGGCCCCATGACCTGGGTGGGAACTTGATTCCCTCGTCCAGAAGGGAGTCTCAGGTGAGGGTTCTCAGGGGCTGACCCCAGGACTCGGCGTAAGTGCTCATCCTTCCTTTCTGACTGTGAGCACCCTGAAGACCTCCTGAGAAGCTGCCAAGTACCTGAGAGGGGCCAGAAAATGGGAAAGGGAAGTGTGCTCCCGGGTATTTTCAGCACCACCAAGCAAGCCTCCAACTCTCAGCAGACCCTGACTGGGTGTCCTATAGCCGGATTCTCACACTGTCTACCTAGACAGAGCAACAGATCTCATAGACTAAGGCTCAGTCCTCAAGACTCCCCCCAGTTCAGATTAAGTTCAAGTTGTGACGTCTGCTTCTGACTGACCAGTTATAGAACAGCTCTCAAAGCTCAGGGAAACATTATTTACATTGACCAGTTTATTAAAAAGAATATCATAGGGACCCCCCTGGTGGTCCAGTGGTTAGGACTCCTTACTTCCAATACAGAGGGCACTGGTTCCATCCCTGGTCAGGGAACTAATATCCCACATGCCTCTAGGGACGACCAAAAATAAATAAATAAAAATTAAGAGGATATGACAGAGGATACAGACGAGCAGCCCGATGGAGTGNCTGGTGGTCCAGTGGTTAGGACTCCTTACTTCCAATACAGAGGGCACTGGTTCCATCCCTGGTCAGGGAACTAATATCCCACATGCCTCTAGGGACGACCAAAAATAAATAAATAAAAATTAAAAGGATATGACAGAGGATACAGACAAGCAGCCCGATGGAGTGTCCCATGGGATGACGTCAGGAAGAGTTCTGAGCTCAAGAGCTTCCATTCCTGTGGGTCTAGGGTGCAGTGGCCTCCTGGCAAGTGCAATGTTCACCAGCTCATCAAATCTTGTTTGAGAGTTTTTATGAAATTTACTCTGCAGCCCCCAGTTCCTTCCCTTAAACGGAGAGAAAAGCTCCAATCCTATAAATCACCATTCTTTCTTTTTTCAATATGTATTTATTTGGCTGCTTTGGGTCTTAGTTGTGTCGTGCAGGATCTTCTCTGTGGTGGGCACGTCTCTCTAGTTGCAGTGCACCAGCTTAGTTGCTCAGCGACATGTGAGATCCTAGTCCCCCGACAAGGGGTCGCGACTGCAGCCTCTCTGCATTAGAGGACGGACTCTCAACCACTGGACCACCAGGGCAGTTCCTACTTGGTCTTTCTAGTGACCAGCTCCCTCCTGAGGCTGTACAGGGGCCCCTCGCTAAGTCATCTCATTAAAGTAAACTCAGATGTAATAGAAAGTCGTTGTGAATAACAAAAGACACTCCCATCACCCAGCAAAGTATAGGGGTTTTAGGAGCTCAACGCCAGGAACCGGGGAACCAAATACGTTTCTCATCGCGTCACACATGCCAGCATCACATCCTCAGTGACAGCTGCTTCCGCTTTCTAAGGAGTGGCGTGGCTCCCACCAGCGAGGACACTATCCTCCACGAGGCAGCGATGGGGAAAGGTGGAGAAGGGAAGGTTCAGAGCAGATACTGCTGGTGCTGGGCCCAGAGCCCCCAGGGCCCCTGAACTGCTGTGTGCACATTAGGTCTCCTTGTGATGTCACTCCCAGCAGTCTGCCCCTGCCTCTCTCGATAGAGAGCCTAGGAACACATGTCCCTCTAGGGTGTGTGTGTTAGTCGCTCAGTCGTGTCCGACACTTTACAATCCCATGGACTCTAGCCCCCCAGCCTCCTCTGTCCACAGAGTTCTTCAGGCAAGAATACTGGAGTGAGTAGCCCTTTCTTTCTCCAGGGGATCTTCCTAACTCTGGGATTGAACTGGGGTCTCCTGCATTGCAGGCAGATTCTTTACTGTCTGAACCACCAGGGAAACCCATGTGCCCCTAGGACTGATGCCAAATCTGGCCCCTGTACCCTGACACCAACTTAAATCTCGGAGACACAGTTTTAGGTGAGGTAGAAAAGAACAAGTTTATTGCTTTGCCAGGCGAAGGGGGCTAATGCCCTCATACCTGTGTGTCCCAGGCCAGGGTGTGGGGCGGGCACCATGAGGAGTTTTATAGTCAAGGGGTGGGGTTGCTGATGAGGACTGGGGTGTGTGCAGGACCTACACTCCTTCAATCTCGAGACCTTCCAGGGTCAGGAGGTCTCGAGATCTGTGGTTCTCACGATTTTTGATCTGTGACCCTCTCTCTGGAACATCTTTCATTTGGTAGGGGTTTCAGTGTGGCAGAAGAGTTCAGAGATATGTGCATCCCTTCAGATGGGACCGGGACCCCGCCCCAAGACCACCCTATAGCTTCGTTTTGAAATTTTTATTCCGTTTTGGCTGGGCTGCATCTTCACTGCTGCGTGAACGCTTTCCCTAGTTGAGCTGGGGCTGCTCTCCATTGCAGGGCAGCTCTAGGGCATTCTGCGTCAGTACTTGAGACGCGTAGGTGGCCCCACAAAATGTGGGCTCTTCGGGACCAGGGATGGAACCCGTGTCCCTGCATGGTCAGGAGGATTCTTAACCACCGCACCACCAGGGAGGTCCTGTCCTATTGTTTCTTGACTGCTCCTCCTCTGTCTCCTCATCCCCTCCTTTCCCTGATTAGCAATGGTTTGAACCTGCACTTTGGAACTCAGCAAAGGAGACATAGAAAGGCTTTTGTGCCCAGGAACCCTACAGAGTCCTGCTGAGTTTCAGGACTAGCCCTTAACAAATGACTGAAAACTGGGGGTATAGCCCTCCAGCTCTCTTGCTCCTTTGTGGGGGCAATTTTAAGGTGCCTCTAGTGTTGCCATGAGAGATTGCACCAGGGCTGCCCATCTTAGGACACTGCTGGCTCCCGTATGTTTCCTTAGCCTCCTTTCTTTCCAGCTCTCACTTCCCTACTCACCACCCACCAACCAGTTTGTTTTTTTTTCTTCTGGGAGCACTTCTTAAGTAAATAATTTTTACATGAATCTTCTTCTAGTCTCTGTTTCTGGAAACTCAATCTAAGACAGCCTCATCTTTCAGAATCCTTGCTTGTTCTTTGCTACTACAAACTGGAAAGAGCGGACAGGCTTTTGTTTATAAAGCTCAATAAAGATGCTGCAGGCATGAAAGGTAGACCCTGAGACGAGGAAAGGGTGGAGACTTAAATTGTTTCTTCAGATCAAAGAGAGAAGAATTGGGCTTCTGAAGGGAAACTGGAGGGGGCTAAGAAGAGGCAGAAGCTGGAAGTTTGAGGCAGAGAAGGTGTTGAGCAGTAAGAAATGTCTCTATTGCACAAAACTTTCACTAAGGACCGCTACTCACACAGACACTGTGTGGGGACAGGGTGTTTGGGGTAAGGCTGCTTGGAATGCGGTGCTTTAATGCGGACCAGAAGGTCAGAATGAGAAGGCAAGACAGTCCTGAAAATGAGTTTGTTCAGTGGAAGCAGGAATTCTGAGCCAGAGAAGACTAGATAAAACATAATCCGCCACACATGCACCACACACACACACACACACACACGCACACCAGTCTACCAAGAGTTGGAGAGAAATGATTCTCCTCTTGAGATCTGAGTTATACATGAAAGGACAAACTTGAAATAAATGAAGGATAAGTTCTAAAATCATCCCAAATATACAAAGGCAGCTAGGGCATTGCAACAGCACCTGCCAATTAAAATCAGTCAGCTGACCCCACAACAAACAGGAGCTCATGGAAGGTGGAGGAAGCAGTGCCATCCAAGCCCACCGTGAGGGTCTTACAACACAGCACCCTCGCCCCTTATGACCCGAGCTCCTTCCCTACAACCCCAACCCAAGACAGAGCCAGGTAGCCCTCCTCCTTCCTCTGCCCTGCACGCCCAGGGGCTCAGCTGCCGGTGGGCAGCACCGCCTCTCACCTGCCTCCCTCNAAGCCCACCGTGAGGGTCTTACAACACAGCACCCTCGCCCCTTATGACCCGAGCTCCTTCCCTACAACCCCAACCCAAGACAGAGCCAGGTAGCCCTCCTCCTTCCTCTGCCCTGCACGCCCAGGGGCTCAGCTGCCGGTGGGCAGCACCGCCTCTCACCTGCCTCCCTCTCCTCCACCCTGCTGCCAGCTTCCCTCCCTTTGTGCCAGGGTCTCAGTTGTGGATATTCTAGAGTGAACGAGATCTACTGTGGTCAGGGAGCTGGGGACCCGCCTTTCAATCCACTCCCATCTCTGACTCTTACACCCCTTTAAAGTCTTTATTCCACAAACATTTATTCACCACGTGCCACTCACCAGGAATTGCTGTCTTTATTCTGTCTCCACCCCTGTTCCTGTTTCGTTTTTTCTCTCTCTCTCTCAGACTCCATTTCTACCTCTTTTTCAGTTCATCTCCCCTCTTCCTCTCTCTACTTTTCTCTCCTTCCCTTTCTCTCCCCCTCCTCCCTGTTCTGGTCTGTTTGAATTAAACCGGGCTGTATCTCTGAAGACAGATAATATAGCAAATTTGACAGTGCCCACAGTAAAGAATCTGCTTGCAATGTGGGAGACCAAGGCTCAGTCCCTGGGTCAGGAAGATCCCCTGGAGATGGGAATGACAACCCACTCCAATATTCTTGCCTAGAGAATTCCTTGGACAGAGGAGCCTGGCAGGTTGCAGTCCATGGGGTCACAAAGAGCTGGATACAACTAAGCGACTAACGCTTTCATTTTCACAGTTAACTGACAAGTCACAAAGCACTCTGTGCTAGCAAGTCTTTTATTTTCTATTAGAAATAACCGTGCACTGAGTGTGATTTTAGATTTTTATCTGTGTCTCTGAATAATTCCTTCAAAAGTGCTCTCTAGAGTATTTTCAGGTCAAAGGGTATGGTCATTTTTAAGATTTGTGATATAATTGGAAAATTGCTTTTCCAGCAATATTGCACATGTAACTGGACTTCCTTAACCTTATACCAACCTTAGATTTAAGATAAGATCACACATGTTTCTCCAGGGTCCCTAAAGACTCTCATATTCTGGAATATCTCTGTAGATTGGCTGGTTTATAAAGGACAACATAAATATTTCCCTTTCCGCACATGTAAATGTTTGTTGATTTGTTCAACACATATTTACATCAAGCAGGTGCCAAATGCTAATAATGACCTTGAACTAGACTTTGGTGGTTTAAAGCTTTGCCAAAATTATAGGTGACTCCTTATTTCAGACTAGACTTAATTCTGGCATTTGGTATTTCAAAAATCAGCAATGGGAATTTTCTCACAATATGAGACAGAGAGTGATCTAAGATCATTTGACCACCCATTATTTCTCTACCCAGACTCACCCACATTGTCTTCAGATTCTATTGGCTGAGACTTCTTTTTTCAAACAGCTTTGGATGTCCTATATTTTAATCACTGCTTGCTAAAGACTGAATGTGTCCCTCCCCAGATTCGTTTGTTGAAACCCAATCCCTGATACAATGGTATGAGGAGGTGGGGGCTTTTGGGGGGTGACTAAGTCAGGAAGGTGGAGCCCTTATCAATGCGATTAGTGCCCTTATGAAAGAGACCCCAGGGTGATCCCCAGTAAGGCCTCCACACTCCCTTTGCAAAGAGCCTGGGTTCAATCCCTGGTCAGGGAACTTAGGTCCCACAAGCTGTGCAGCATGGCCAAAATAAATAAATAATAAGTGAATAACTAAATAAATATAAAACAGACCCCAGAGAGTTCCCTCAACCGTTCCTCCCTGTGAGGACACAATGAAAACAAAGTCATCTATGGACCTGGAAACAGGCCCTCACTGAACACCAAATCTGCGAAGTGCCTTGATCTTGGACTTCCCAGGCTTCTGGACTGTGAGAAATAAATTTACGCTGTTTGTAAGCCATGTCCTCTATGGCAATTTCTTTTGGCAGCCTGAACAGAGTAATGCATGGCTTCAGAGAAGGGAGGTGGGGCTTCCCTGGTGACTTGGTGGTAAAGAACCCACCTACCAATGCAGGAGACATAAGTGCAATCCCTAATCCAGGAAGATACCACATGCCTCGGAGCAACTAAACCCGTGCACCGCAACTGTTGAGCCCTTGCTCCAGAGCCCAGGAGCCATTAACTTCTGAGCCCCAGTGCTGCAGCTACTGAACCCTCACGCCCTACAGGGCTCCCCAACACAAGGAGCCGCTGCAGTGGGAAGTCCAGGCACCGCAACTGCGCAGTAGCCCCCGATAGCCGCAACTAGAGAAAAGCCCTCGCAGCAACAAAGACCTAGCACAGCCGAAAATAATAAATAAATACATTTTTTTTAAAAGAAGAAGGAAGGTGTTTCAATCCCTTTTATTTCCTCTCTTAGGGCAGAATGCATGAGCCATGAATTCACAGGCTTATGCTTTTCTTTTATTCAAAGCAGGTCTAATGGTGGGCCTCTTTCTGTTATCCAATGGGTATGTGAAAATACCAAACACTGCATATTCAACTTGTTGCAGTATATGCTTGCAGACTCACAGATCTTGGTACAACTTGTTCACTAAGCACAATTTTTAGCTATTAGGTGAGTGACAAGGGGTGTTTTCAAGTCCCCAAATGCAAGTTTGACTGAAGGTCTCCCAGAACATTTAGATGCATTTAGAAGCTTAAAGGACTGATGCTAAAGCTGAAACTCCAATACTCTGGCCATCTCATGCGAAGAGTTGACTCATTGGAAAAGACTCTGATGCTGGGAGGGATTGGGGGCAGGAGAAGAGGACGACAGAGGATGAGATGTTTGGATGGCATCACCGACTCGATGGACGTGAGTTTGGGTGAACTCCGGAAGTTGGTGATGGACAGGGAGGCCTGGCGTGCTGCGATTCATGGGGTCGCAAAGAGTCAGACACGACTGAGCAACTGAACTGAACTGAACTGAGCTTACCAATACACTTATCATGCATTGAGAAGAACAGCAGTTCATGTTAAGCAGATAATCACAATGTGTGTGGGTATGTTCATTTGCTCAGTTGTGTCTGACTCTTTTGTGACCCCTTGAACTGTAGCCCATCAGGTTCCTTTGTCCATGGAATTTTCCAGGCAAGCATACTGGAGTGGGTTGCCATTTCCTGATCCAAGGGGATCTTCCTGACCCAGGGGTTGAACCCAAGTCTCTCCCATCTCCTGCCTTGGCAGGCAGATTCTTTACCACTGCACCATCTGGAAAGCTCCAATAATCACAATACAGCATAATAAAGGCTTTTCCAAAGTTGTACTATAGGGGACACGGGATTTGAGGGCATACTTAGCGGATAAGTCCAAAATACAACAAGCAAGGGCAAAAGACCTTATTAACTGTGTAGCAGTCAACCACTGCTGCATAACAAACACTGCAATAAACTCAGGGCCAAACATCAATACACAGAGCATTTGTAAATTTCTCATGCAGATGACTGGAAGTTTGCTGGGCATTCATCTTGATTGTGTCTGGGCTTACACGGGCTTCGCTCCAAGCTACGGATTTGATTTGTCTTTTCCATGCATTTTGGCCCTCCTTCACTAGTGGCNCACCAAACACAGTTCCTCACTCGCCCCTGGGAGAGGAAGCTGAGTTCAAAATCTGAGCAGTTTTACTCCACAGCCGCCCTCCAGCCAGCTGGGCCCTGGCAGAGGGTCAGAGGGCTTCCCTGGTTGCTCAGATGGTAAAAAACCCTTCTGCAATGCAGGAGACCTGGGTTCGATCCCTGGGTCAGGAAGATCCCCTGGAGACGGAAATGACAATCCACTCAAGTATTCTTGCCTGGAGAATTCCATGACCAGAGAAGCCTGCAGGCTACAGCGCATGGGGTTGCAGAGAGTTGGACAGGGCTGAGCAACTCACACTAGAGGGTCAGAAGGAGAGCAGATGGGAAGACCACCCAAACCGTGGAGAGCTCCCTGAGGCCCTGAGCTTGAAGAGCCAGGGTCCTGAGGCTGGTTCTTTGTGACTCCTGAGCACCACCGGTGTCTTCCCTTTGTGGAGAGCTCTAATTTCTTGCAGAGGAAAATTCTCCTTGGGCCAACGCTGAGGGCCCAGACGCTCTGACTTGATTTAACTTCCTGAACAGCCCTGTGGAGTGGAGTCCTGAGCCAGACGCAGTCGTCCTCAGGGTTCTGGAAACCCATCCTCTGAGATGTCAGTTTTTTCCAGGGTGAGCAGACAGAGAACTGCTCTCCACATCAAGCCAACGGTCACTGCCCCTGTCCACCCCCGCTCTTTCCACATCTGCCACTACTTCCCACCTCCCATTACTACGGGAAAGCCAAACCCCTCTGTCTCAGCTTCTCCATTTTTACCTCTGCCATCCCTGCAAAAGCCCAGGGCCGAAACTGGATCTGCCCGAATTAGGTCTTCCACTTTTTGCCAGCGCTGATGGGAGTTTCCAAGTTCAAAGCCAAGCTCCCCGGCCCAAGCTGTCGGCCCAGAGCCCCAGCAGGTGCAGCCTGGTTGCTAAGCAACATCTTTGGAGCTCTGTGTTTTCCTGTCACGTGACTATTGTTGCTAAGGAAACAAGTCCTCTGGCATCCCGGGACACAGCAAGGCTTAGGCAGCGGTGTGTTACCTGAGGTCTAACAAAAACCTTCCTGTCCCTGGTTTGTGATGAGTTGCACATCCCTAAACTGCTCTAAGGAACCATCAGATTGATCCTGTCTTTTCCTCAGGCATTGACTTTTCAGAGGGAGTACCTAAACTGGAGTCTTGGGCACTCACTGGGCACTCATAGCATCCAGCTCTTTGGGATGGTCAGTAGCAAGAATGGCTTTCAAGAGATGTACTAATATGCCAGGGTTCAGAAGACAAGCTTGCAGTCCCAGTTTCCCCACTTCTATCAGTAGATTCTGCTGTAGGGTCAGAATGAAAATGATTTGGATTGGAGAGTGGGAAAACTGAGGCGAGGCTATGGACAAGAGGGTTATAGCGGGGTCTCAGTAATACAGTGGCAAGAGAGCCCGACAGGGGTCTGCTCCCAGTACCCCCCCCCCCCCCCCACCTACAGCTCAAACAGCAGGAGGATGGATGCCACACTGAGGACGTCACAGTCTCCCTGAGGGCTTGCTCCCTGGATTCTCTAGTCCAGACTTCCTGGGGCTCCCTAGGCAGGACTGGCCCAGAGATGAGGTAGAAATGAGGAAATCTCTCTAAAAGACAAAATGATATAGAGATGGACAATAAGAAAGGAAATATGAGGGAGTTCCCTGGCAGTCCAGTGAAGAAAGCTTTACACTTCTAATGCAGGGGGCATGAGTTTGAGCCTCGGCCAGGGAACTAAGATTCCAACATGCTGAGAGGCATGGCCAAGAAAATAAGTAAATAAACATTAAAAATAAATAAATACAACTCACCCATTAAAATTTTTTTCTAAAAAATGTAAAAAGAAAAAAAAATATGAGAGAATTGAGGTATCAATGAGGAGTTGCAACAATTGAATAACACAGAAATTTTAGAAGTAAAGAACAGGGAGAACAAATGGGAGGAGATTATTCAATCAATAGTAGAAAAATACTGAAAATAACTGAAATATTCCAGAAAATATGAGTTTTCAGATACAGAGAATCTAAGGAATAGATCCAAACCAAACACTGCAAACATTTCTATTTCCAAGTCACATCTTTGAGGAATCACTGGAGGCAGAAGATCCTAAGAGCTTCTAGAGAATTAAAGCGATTTTCATAGAAAATATCAAAATCATAACAGCATCAGACTTCACAAGTAGAAGGTGGAAGACCACATAGATCTTCTAAATGTCCAAGGAAAATGAGTTCACCCTTTCCATGAGAGCTGCTTTCACTTCCAAGAATTTTTTTTTTTTTAATATTTATTTATTTGGCTTTGCTGGATCTCAGTTGAAGCATGTGGGATCTTTCAGTTGCAGGATATGGGATCAAATTCCCCGATCAAGGATCGAATTCAGTCTCCCTGCTTTGGAACACAAAATCTTAGCCACTGGATCACCAGGGAATTCCCAAGACATCTTTCTTTATGTGATTGATACCCCCTCTTTTTTTTTTTTTTTTTTAAGAGAAAGGGATATCTATCTTCTCTTCTCCAACTTTTTAAAAACAGCTTTATTTCTTTATGGCGGTGCCGCGTCCTTTGCTGCTGTGCTGGCTTTTCTCTAGTTGTGGCGCGCGGGCTTCACACAGGGGCCTCTCGCACAGACCGCGGTCTAGAGCACAGGCTCGGTAGTCAGGGCGCACTGGCTTTAGCTGCTCCGAGGCACGTGGGATCTTCCCGCATCAGGGATCAAACCCACATCTCTTGCGTTGGCAGGCGGGTTCTTTGCCTCTGAGCCACCAGGGGAGACTTGATCCCCCTTTTATAACACCCTGTCCGTTTTGCATGGATGCACCATCTCATCTTATCTCCTGTCGTCTTGAATTCCTTCAAATTGAACCTATTTGGGTCTCTACCTTTCACACTGAAGTTTTCCTCAAATGTTTGAGGATGTTTAGTGGGTTGTTTGGATGACTGGATTAAGCTTAGAAGTTTAGGTTGCCTGATCATACATAAGAGGAAAACACCAAAAAACTAATCAGCAGCTCTTTGCACTTGGCATGGACATGTGGTTTGAGAACTGCATGGTGAGGTGATCCCCCAGGATCCATTTGTTAGATCCTTCTTAGGCTGGGCAGATTCCCCAGAGAGACCAGTTGGCCATATTCCTGCCTCGAGGACGTGATCTGGCATTTTAGCAACTTTGAGAGAAGAAATGAGTGGGAGTTTTCACATTCAGTGTTCAGTTTTCGCATTCAGAAAATAGCGTTTTCAGCAGGGGACACCCCTGGCCTCAATTATACCTGGCACCCCCAAATCTAGAATCCCAATTTTACCTTCTCCAGAAAATAATCTGCTGGGGAAGAGAACTGGGAATTTTAGACTTTAATCTTTCTGGGTTTGGTTCTTTTTTTTTTAATATTTGTTTATTTGTCTGTGCTGGGTCTCCATTGAGGCATGTGAGATCTTGATCCTCTTGAAGGATCTTTTTTATTAATAATTGAGACATTGGAGATCTAGTTGCCTGACCAAGAATCAAACCTGCTCCCCCTGCATTGGGAGCTCAGAGTCTTAACCACTGGACTGCAGGGAAGTCCTTAAATCAATCTTCATGTTTTACCCCCATCTGATGGTGCTACCAATCCCTGAACTTTTTTGGAGGGGTCAGGGGAGGGCAGGGGAGGTTCTACCATAAAAGCAGATGGCATTTCTTGGCTTTTCCCATGGCCAGTTTAAAATCAGGTTTCTGGATCTCTTAAGTGAGCCCCCATTTATTCATGTGCTCTCCAATTTCTAAAATTTTATTCTTGCTTGGGGAGATTCATCTTTGAAGATGTAAACCTTTTTAAAGCACCTGCACTGTTATGTAAGGATTTGGGGGAAGAAGGTTCGTTATCAGTTGCACTAGTTCAGTCTGCCATCTTGCACCCAAAATCTTGAATAACAACTGGCACTAAAGAGCATCGCCTGGATTCCAGTGTTGGCTTTAGTATCCTCGCCATAGTGTGTACTGGCTACTTAACCATAGGTAAGTTCCAGAAACTCTGTTTCAGTTGTCTTTTCTGTAAAATAGGGATAATAATGGTACTGAGACAGGCCTTGGACTTGGGACCCTTTGCTGCTGTGTTGCAAAACTTGCACCTGGACAAATGTCTCCCTAAACTACAAAATACAAACTGTAAGGGACTAAGAGATTATGTGCAGGCTGCAGTTGGGGCAAGTTATGAGCAAAAAAGATACAAAAAAGTCAAAAAGCCCAACTGCCACTGAAGACCCAAGAGCCAAAAGAGAGTGTCAGGAGAAAAAGCAGGGTGCTCTGAATGCCCTCTCCACACACCACCACCAAAAAGGCGAGTGAAACACCTAAGCCACCCCTCTGGCTGGATCCCTGGACACACCCCTACCCTCACCTCAGATAAGGAACTGAGGGAGTGAGTAAGGGAACCTGTTATTGTTTTTGCTGAAGCCTGGCCTGAAAGCTTTGTCTGGCCTCTGGTCAATTTCTATGGATTGGAGAAGGCCAAGAACCCTGGCTGGTAACAGTACATACTTCCTTTGAATGTTGTGAGCTCTTAGACCAGTGCCTAGCACACAGTCAACCATTCTGTCAGAGATGATCAGAGGACGGTGGCAGTGATGATACAGTTTACCACGTGGCAGCCCCTGTGGCAAAGGCAGCGGGCCTGAGGAAACCAAGAAGGACATTTCACTTCACTTTTTCCAGTCCCAAACCGGTGTGACTAGTTTTCCCACTCTAACCTATACCATGTAAATACAGCATGTGCCCTAGGTAAACTACAAGCAGGTGGAAGTTCTCCTTGTGCAAATATGACTGGTGACTGGTAACAATGTACACAGAGTATTCAAATGAACTGAGGCTAGCATTGCAGGGCAGTTGTTTTCCAATACGGTTGAATCTCGTTTAAGTACAATGGCCACGGGCATCATTTCCCAAATGACTTACTCCACATTTATTTCTGAGAGAGCATCCAAGTCTTGTTGTCTGGTACTTGTTTCGCAGGGCAAATGACACCATCTGGACAAGGGAAACAGCGTATGCTTGGAGGCAGTGTCCCCTTCTTACTCCAATGGCTTAAGCAAAGTCTCCTCCCCCTTACAAGAGCTTTCTTCATGTTTTTCTTTTTTCTGGTCGGCTTGGCTTTCATCTTTCAAGCTCTGCTTTCTTTATCCTGCTGAGCAGGCAGCAAACCTGCAGGTTCTGTGATCCTGCCGCTCAGGTTTAAAAAAAAGAAAAGAAAAGAAGAAGAAAAACAAAACCAAAACCAAAAAAAAAAAAAAAAAGCTACTCTGTTGCAATTTGTGAACTTCCCCTCCTGGAAGACATGAGCCATCAGGTTTTGTGAAAGCCACTGCTGCAAGGTCTTGAAATTGATGAGGGAAAGAAAGAAAGAGACAGAGGGAAAGAGACATGAAGAGAGGAACAGAAATGAGAGGGGTAGGCGGGAAAGCAAGAAGAGGGGAGAGATACAGGGAGGGTATCCCCCACCCTCAGCTCCCAGTCTGAACCCTGCTTTTAGAAACAAGGCCTCTTTTATCATGAATGCCAGTCAAGTTTTTTTCCATTGAAGATTCACTACCAAGCTGAAGAGGACCAGACATATTTTTTAAAGATAGCAATTGGGCTAGTCTTGGAAGATGCAGCTATTCATGTTATCAACGTCATCATGCCCTGTTTGGAGTGTTCTTCAACCAGTAACCTGTATTTGGATGGCTCTTCCTCCTAGCTTCAAACACAAAACCTCCACTTCCAGGCAAGAATCTCAGACCAGACCATTCAGGGGCCCAGGGGTGTCTCACATATGTTCACAAGTCTGGGCAGTTACCCTGAGACATCTGCAGACATATTTTTTGGTTTCAGCCACCCTCCAATGGGGTCACCTACATCACTGGGCAATGCTCTCTTCCTCCAGACATTGCTGCATGCCAAGATACACTGGGAGAGAAAGGTGTTCTGTCCTTGGGATCAACAGAAGACCAGCAACTGGGCTGTGACTGGGGACAGAGCTGTACAAAATCTTCAGGTTAGCACCTCTTTTAGTTTTCCCACTTACAGACTGTTTTCAGTTCAGTCTCTCTCTCCCAAGTCCAACTTAAGATTCAGATATGATACTTATTGGCCGCAAATCTAAATGGAACCCCATTCTGAGCTCAGAATTGCCTGTGATGAAGGCCTCACTCACTAGGTCTTATTCTCTGGTTCCCTCTTAGTTTAGGGTGAATTTCCTCCCACAAAGCCCCTGATAGCCCAGTGCCAATAGACATCTGGTTGGCAAGCTCATCAGTTCTACAGAGACATAACCAGACAGGTTACACCCCATATGTGGACACAGCTTAGACTAGGCTAAGCTAGAATCCCTAAGCTAGAATTGAGGTAGAATCCCTCAACGGTTCTACCTTAAAGAATGAAGATATGATTCTTCCGTTAATCCTTTTCAGAGCTTGGCTTCCAGAAACAAGGATTTGACATGCTGAATAATTCTGTCCTGATGGAAATGGCAACCCACTCCAGTATTCTTGCCTGGATAATCCCATGGACGGAGGAGCTTGGTGGGCTATAGTCCAGGGGTCGCAAAGAGTGGGACACGACTGAGCAACTTCACTTTCACTTTCACTTTCAATGTGCTCTCAGCACAAACAAAAGCTGTTCTTACATACCCCAGGAACAAAGTAAGCAAGCCTATTGCTGCCCTATGCTTTGATCTCTGATCTGGGAATCTATCCCCCAACCCCTCAATCTCACCCTCCGCCAAATTGATTGGTTTGAGGATTCCCCAGTCAGGCCCCAAGTTACATGGAAGCAGGCAGCTGTCTTTGACCTCAAAGGTGGAAGCAAGTCCATATGGATCATCTGATCCCTGAGCCGGTGTCTCCAGCCGCAGTCAGGTCTTCCTCAGGTTGGCCTTCATTTTGGTTCCTGGTCAGCTTCTTGAGGATTTCCCACGTGGTGCTAGTGGTAAAGAACTCACAGATTCAATCCCTGGCTCAGGAAGATGCCCTGGAGGAGGGCATGGCAACCCACTCCAGTATTCTTGCCTGGAGAATAGCATGGACAGAGGGACCTGGCAGGCTAGAGCCCATAGGGTCACAAAGAGTTGGACACGACTGAAGGGACTTAGCAGACCCACGTGGTTTCTTGACTGGAGAAGGGAACACTCCAGTTTACTTTTGGGGCCGCTTCTTCCTGTCTTACTCTTTATTTTTACTGTGGAGCCATGATGCAAACAGCACAGCTCTCCACTCACTCTGTCTCTTTTTTGGGGGTGGGCGGAGCCTCACTGTGAGACATCTAGGATCTTAGTTACCCAACCAGGGGTCAAACCTGTTCCCTCTGCAGTGGGAGATTAGAGTCTTAACCACTGGACCACCAGGGAAGTCCCTTCACCTGCTCTCCTTGGTGGGGAAGGAAAATTCCCTGCCTACATTGCACTTGGCCTTGAGGTCCTGCTCTCCCTGGACCATCGTAAGCTATTGTTATTTAGTCACTCGGTTGTGTCCAACTCTTCGAGACCCCATGGACTGTAGCCCGCCAGGCTCCTCTGTCCACGGAATTTTCCAGTAAAGAATACTGGAATGGGTTGCCCTGTCCTTCTCCAGGGATCTTTCCAACCCAGGGATCAAACCCGCATCTCCTGCATTGGCAGGCAGATTCTTTACTGTTGAGCCACTAAGGAAGCCCAATCAAAACGCTTGCCTGATGCTAAGTGGACCCTTTCCCCTCCTCCCTGGATTTTGAATCTGGAGCAGAATGCTGTTGAGCCACCTGGGAAGCCCATATATACATATCAGTTCCGTCAATCAGTTGTGTCCGACTCTTTGCAACTCCATGGACTGCAGAACTCCAGGCTTCCCTATCCTTCACTATGTCCCTGAGTTTGCTCAAACTCATCCATTGAGTCAGTGATGCCATCCAATCATCTCATCCTCTATTTTTCCCTTCTCTTCTAGCCCTCAGTCTTTTCCAGTATTAGGGTCTTTTCCAATGAGTCGGCTCTTTGAATCAGGTGGACAAAGTATTGGAGCTTCAGTTTTAGTATCAGTCCTTCCAATTAATAATCAGGGTTGATTTCCTTTAGGATTGACTGGTTTGATCTCCTTGAAGTCCAAGGGACACTCAGGAGTCTTTTCCAGCCCCACAATTTGAAAGCATCAGTTCTTTGGCACTCAGTCTTCTTCATGGTCCCGCTCTCCTATCTGTACATGACTACTGGAAAAAACATAGCTTTCACTGTACAGACCTGGAGAAGGAAATGGCACCCCACTCCAGTGTTCTTGCCTGGAGAATCCCAGGGACGGGGGAGCCTGGTGGGCTGCCATCTATGGAGTCGCACAGAGTCGGACACGACTGAAGCGACTTAGCAGCAGCAGCAGCAGCAGCAGCAGTACAGACCTTTGTCAGCAAAGTGATGTCTCTGCTTGGAACAGAACGATTCAAGGACACAAGTGATTTCCGTGTAGTGGAGCTACTAAAACTAAACTTCCTAAAAGTGAAGTCGCTCAGTCGTGTCCTACTCTTTGTGACCCCATGGACTGTAGCCTATCAGGTTCTTCCGTCCATGGGATTTTCCAGGCAAGAATGCTGGAGTGGATTGCCATTTCCTTCTCCAAAACTTCCTAAAGAGACTGCTAATTCTGGCTCCCTAGATCCTGGAGCTAACCTTATTCTTGATCTTTCTAAAAGCTGACTCTTTAGCTTTCCTTACAATCCTGTGACTTTTCCTATAGTCTGCGACTATGTCTCCTTTATCCCTAAATTAGCCCAAGTCTACATCTGTTGCTTGCCACTAAGAGCCTTACCTGATTTCATAGGGATGGTCTATTCTCCATCACCCTCTGTCACTTGGGTTCATTTCAGAGCCAGGAAAGTTCAGGCTCATCACTCGCTGTATGCCCACAATTCCCAGGCAAACTGCAGCTTCTGACTCTTTGTTACCATCTTTCAGAAAGTGGCTGTCTTCAGTTTAAAAAACAAAGTTTTCATCTATGATCCCTCTCCACTGATATTACCTATAACGGACAGGGCTTAGCCAGGAAAAGAGAACCACTTTAAGTATTTAAAGGAGAGGGAATGTGGGGCTTCCCTGGTGGTCCAGTAGTTAAGAATCCCGCCTGCCAGTGCAGGGGACACAGGTTTGGTCTCTGGTCCCCCATGCCTTGAGGCAAAATGAGCCTGTGCCCCACTACTAGGAAACCCGTGTGCCCTGGAGCCCGTGCTCTGC
This sequence comes from Neotragus moschatus, assembly GCA_006410615.1. NCBI lineage: Eukaryota > Metazoa > Chordata > Mammalia > Artiodactyla > Bovidae > Neotragus > Neotragus moschatus. Next base: position 6,853,986 of record SJYA01002112.1, on the reverse strand, counting down.
AAGGAGAGAAGCCGCTGCAATGAGAAGCCTGCGCTAGAGAAAGCCTGAGCATAGCAACGATTACCCAGCAAAATCAGAAACAATAAACAAACTTTTATGAAATAAAGGAGAGGAAATTCAAGGCATAGATTTGGTTATGTAAGTGATGGAGGCACTGACAAGCTAACCTGAGGACGGTGAAGCAACTCAGAGCTTAACAATGACGGGGCGTGTCACCGATTACCTAGGACAGAGGGACAAAGACGACAGCCACTCCCGAGAATGCCTCCCACGACAGAGCCCGGGGAGAAACACCCTGGGTATTCCTTTCCTCCTGTTTGCCAGTCTTCTGCCAGCGCCTCCCAACTGTCACCCAGCTGACAGGGTAGCCCAGGAAAGGAAACTCCAGGGTCAGCCCCGCTGTGACAGAGCAAAGCAAGGGGGAGATAGTGAGGGGACCTGAGAGCAAGCCGACCTTGGATAGCACAGGCTTCGTTATTCCAGTGACTTCTCTGAGAATATGATTTAATTTCCAAATGAAATGAATTTAGCATTTAAATAGCACTTAATGAGTGTTTGTCAAGGTTCAACATGCATGCCTTATTTTCATTCCTTCTTAAGCCCAGATCTTATCACACCAATAAAAGTAGAAAAGTGTTCTCTACTGGCAGCAGCTCCGTCCCTTGATCACGGGCTCAACGTAACTAACAAACCCCTTCTTTTCTTTCCTGTTCTCTTTGACTCACACACTTGCAGGGTCAAGGGATACAGGAGCAAAGCCACCACCACCACCAAGAGCAGTTTCTGGTGCTGCATCCTCACACCTCCAGACCCCAGAGGAACAGGGCAGTTACTATTTGGCAGCTTAGAAGCACAAATTACTCAGTTCCTCCCCAACCCTCCTGCCTTCTCCTGGCTGATTTCCCCAGCTGCCAGCTACAAGGCAGGGCTGGCCTCACATCAGAGGACAGAGAAATGGGAGTGACTACAGCCCAGTGACAAAACAGGGCTCTCTTTTCTTACATCAGGAGTTGTTAAAATGTGTATGAGTAAACATTTGGTTAAGCGATTTATTTTGTTTAACAATTTTTAACTCTAAGAGCAACACAAGCTTGTGATCTGAGCCCTCAGCTTTATCAGTCTGTGTTGCATTACACCGCGGCTCCAGCATTCTGTCCAAGCTTACATAACTCTGAGAAGGAAGCTGTGCTGCAGTGTTTGGGCTCGGTCTCCCAATAAAAGCCAGATGCCCATCCTCTCTGCAGCTGTAAGAGGATGGTGAGCCGCAGAATAAGAGAGGGAAGAGAAGACATCAGGAAAGCACACAGTAAGCCCTTGATATTTATTTAAGCATACATAAATGTTTAACGGCAGAGTCAAGGGCAGAGACAATGCTGGGATCTGAGACGCAGAGCTTCCTAGGGTCTCCGTCCTGGGCTCATGTGTCCCAGCTGGAACAAACCTTAGCCTTGCTCTCCAAACGAATTGCTATATCTCCACCGGTAGTCTCTCTGACTGTAGATGTCCTTTCCCAAGGACTTCTGGGAAATGAACTTCCCAAGGGAGGTCACCGCCTAGGAGTCCCACAGACACCTAAAACAACACGCCAACTCATGAAGGTCTTCATCTCTACCCCAGTCTTTCATGTCTTAGGGATCGGTAGCCCTGCAATTCCTTAGGATAGCATCCTGGATAACTTGCTCACCCTANGCAGCGATAAAAAGGAAGAAACTGACAATATATTCTACAACATGGATGAATCACAAAGATACTGTTTTAAGGGAAATAAGCCAGACACAAATGACAGTACAGTGCACTATTCCATAAATATGAAATTCTAGGAAAGGCATGAGTGTAGAGACGTAGGCAGGTCAATGGTTGCCTGGGTGGGCCTAGGAGTGGGAGTGGGAAGTGACTGCAAACAGGAAGAAGGGAACTGCTGGGGGTGATGGAGATGTTCTAAAACTGGATTGTGGTAAAGGTTGCACAACTGTATACATTTACTAAAAACTCATTAAACTGTACACCTACAGTAGGTGAGTTATATGGTATGAGAATTATCCTGAATAAAGCTGTTAAAAATGTTAAAAAACAGTCTCTTTATTTAGTCATTTTATCCTAACTTACATTCTGGGAATATTATTTCTGTGGGACATTGTGCCAGAGACTGCTAATTGAGTCAACTGTTTAATGACAGAACCTCAATTATTGTATTAAATTATAGCTGATTTACAACATTGTGTTTGTTTCAGGTGCACAGAAAAGTGATTCCGTCATATATAATTTTTTTTTCAGATTTTTTTCCCTTATAGGTTATTACAATACATTGAATATAATTCCCTGTACTGTACAGCAGGTCCTTGTTGTTCGTCTGCTTTGTATATAGCAGTGTGTGTCTGTTAGTTCCATACTGCTAATGTATCCCTCTCTCCCGTCCCCTTTTCTCTTTGGTTTGTTTTCTATGTCTGTGAGTCTATTTCTGTTTTGCAAATAAGTTCTCTTGTGATATGTTTTAGATTCCACATAAGTGATATTATATGATGTTTGTCTTTCTCTGACAAACTGACATACTTACTTCATTTGGTATGATAATCTCTAGGTCCATCAATGTTGTTACAAATGACAATATTTTGTTCTTTATTTTTAACAGCTAAGTAATGCTGCCATATATATAGTGGACATCTTTTTTATCCATTCGTCTGTTGATGGACATTTAAGGATCTCTATTTTTAACTTGACCTATGGCCAAGTGAATTGAAAAAAAAGAATACCATATTTCCCAGCTTCTTCTGCAGCTTGGTGTGGCCATGTGACTGAGTTCTAGCCAATGAGATGTAAGCATAAGTGATGTGTAGTGTTTCCAGGAAGGCTGTTTAAGGGCCATGACTCAGCTTTAATTTTTTCCAATTTGTCTTTTCTTTTTCCATCCAAAAAAAAAAAATACAGACTGGTGTTCCAGCAGCCATGGACCATGAAGTTACCTGAGGAATGAAAGCTAAAGATGGTGGAGCAAACATACTCAATCCTGGGTTGCTGATGATACCACAGAGCTCCGGGCTTCTCTTGAAACAGCTGCTTCCTAGATTTCTTATGAGAAAGACAAAAATAAACCTCAATCTGGAAAAAAAGGTTATTTATTTGAGTGCCCTGGGTCTTAGTTGCAGCATGCAAACTCTTGGTTGAGGCATGTGGGATCTAGTTCCCTGACCAGGGATCAAACCCATGCCTCCTGCATTGGGAGTTGGAGTCCTAGCCCCTGGACTGGCAGGGAAGTCCGTTCCACTAGGTAGTTTTGCATCTGGCCAACAGATGAGGATAGGAGAAGAGTTTGGAGGATCACGCAGGAAGTTTTAGAGGATGCTTAGAAATGAGATATACTTTTATTACTTATGTCCTGATTCCATTAGAGCTCAGTTATAAGGACCTATCTGATTACTAAGAAATGTAGTTTTGCTGTGAGCCTAGGAGGGAAACAAACTGGGCTGGGCAAAGCAGCCATTTCACAAATATATAAGCAAGNAAGTTTTAGAGGATGCTTAGAAATGAGATATACTTTTATTACTTATGTCCTGATTCCATTAGAGCTCAGTTATAAGGACCTATCTGATTACTAAGAAATGTAGTTTTGCTGTGAGCCTAGGAGGGAAACAAACTGGGCTGGGCAAAGCAGCCATTTCACAAATATATAAGCAAGAACAATAGAGAAGCTCACCATCTAGGAGGACTTCCCTGATGGTCTAGTGGTTAAGAATCCGCCTGCCAATGCAGGGGACATGGGTTCAATCCCCGGTTTGATAAGATTTCACATGCTGCAGGCAACTAAGCCCACAGGCCACAACTACGGCGCCTACGAGCTGCAACTCTGGAAGCCGCACGAAGCCCTTGTGCTGCAACTGGTCAGTAATCTGCGAACAGCAACGAAGACCCAGCACAGCCAAAAATAAATAAACAAAATTTTTTAAAAAGAAGCTCACAGTCTAAAAGCAGACAAATGAACGGAGGCGGAAAGACAAGAGAGAATGTGGTCAGGCAGGTTGCTGCTCATGTTCGTGGAGCTGCCGTCACAAAGTTCCAGAACTGTCGGAAGCCCTTATGCGGCTCCCCTTCAGAGCTCCTAAAGATTGCTTTCTTTGTAAACAAGGATGTACTTTACAGTACAGAAAGTCATGCATCACTGGTGTCACCCCGGCATCAGAACTCCAGGACCTCTTAGTGGCAACCACATCTGTCCCTGCCAGCTGCTGTAGCATCCAGCTCTGAAAGGGCTACACCTGACTCCACGAAACTGTACCCCAATAATTCTTTGCCCCGTGGCCCTGCCGCACACTCCTTGACACAAGTTTTGGGGCCACCCCAGAACCTCACTTGGCACGTAAGCACGAACAACTGGAGTGAATAAGAAATCATTCAAGATGAGCTGGTAGATAAGTTTCCTTCCATTCCACCTCCCACAGGCTGTACTGAGTCTCATTTTATATGGCTTCCGAGAGGACAATCCCTTGAGTGGGAGCCATCAGCAGCACTTAGAGAAGGAGATGGACAATTATCTTGGCACTGGCTCTTCCCTTTTCCCTGCCTTCCTCCTTCTGCCTCTCATTCCTGCCCTACAGAGTCAGGCTCTGCATTCTGGAAAACCCAGGCTAAGACGTCCCCATGGATGGATACACCCAGAAGACACTTAGCTGTCTGGGTTTCCTCGCCAGCCTCTGGATACTGTGGAAGCATTTTAAGGGCCTGATTCCACTCACCCTGCTCAGTTCGACAGACCAGATTCTTTGAAGGTCAGGACTGCTGCCTCTCCTGAGTACACTGACCAGATCTTTGCTTCGCTTGTACCTGTATCATTCATTTGTGAATCAATCATACACTCCTACTGATTTCTTGTTTAGTGATATAACATTCGGGTCTTTGCGTGTGTTTAATTTCTTATGTGCTACTGACTTTTCTTGAATTTAAGAAGAGGAGTCACTGACACATCTACCTCCCCCCTCCCTCTCCCTCCCACACCTCCCAATACTGTCCGTGGTTCTACGCTTAGGCATATACACTCTCTTCCCTCACCCATTCCTCCCCCACCTCATTTATGCTGTCATCTTTCGTGGGCAAGAGATTTGAGAGCGTGAAAGGAGGACTGCTTGACTCCCATGTTGGACTCACCAAGACCGCCTCTAATACAGTTCTGCGCCCAGCCCCTTTCCAGAAGTTAAACTTCACAGACCCAAATGCCATGAGCAGTTTTAAACTCTTGATCCTGGAGTCAGACTGGAGAGGCTGTGGCCACCAGCTGCTTGGTCCTGCTTCAGCCCCTGCAGCAGGTGGTTCAGGGGGGAAAGTCCGCTGTCCAGCTGGGCAGGACTGGAGCTCTTCAGAATCCATGCGTCAACCTCCCCCTTGTACTCAGCTAGACAATAAGCTCCTTGAGGACACAGATATCATCTGCCTCATTTAATGCTGTCTTTCGTGTCTAGAACAATACCTGGAACATAGCTGGTGCTCAATAAATAGGTAAGGAAGGAAGAGAAGGGAGGAGGGAAGGACCCTGATACATCATGGCCAGTCGAGTTAAAGAGAGAAATGTGCACAGGTGAGGTTGACAGGTGGGACAGGGGCTGCTATCTGTATTTTCAATTTGATGAAATCTCTGGGTCTGCCAAGAAGTTGAAGAACTGGTCCAAAAAAGAGAGTTGGGGCCACAGGCTGAAAACCATAGGGATGCTGGGGTTTCAAAGACACTAAAAATATCCTCTCTCTGGGGGTGCGGCTCTTCTAAATCATTACAGCTACCTCTGACAAAGTCAACCATGTTCATTTTGAATGTATCAGACAAACGGCTCTTGGAATCATTGGGACTCAGATCATTTCTACTTTAAATAAGATGAGATAAGCCTTTACAGTCAGAATCCAACCTTGTTTTGTTTTTTTCTGTGGGTGCTAAGGAAACACCTATGACAGAAGGAACCAAGGGGTAAAGTGGTGAGGTGACTTGCATCTGGGAGGTGGCAGTAATGGGATGGCATACAGAGTAATCAGCCTGACAGGGCCAACTCCCCGCTGCTCTCTGCCTCCGTCTACTTTGTTCATAGCGCTTATCCTTCCCTCTTCCCTTGTATTTACTTACTGTCTTTCTTTCTCAGCATCTCCATCCCACCAGAGCAAGGCCATTGTCTTACTAACCCCTGTATCTCCTGTCTCAGATCAATGCCTGGCATTTAGTGGGCATTCAAAAATTAACTACTAACGAATGAACGGAAGAATATTAAAACAATTAGTTGAATCCCTGCCATATGCTGGGCCCTGTCCTTGAGGATGCTACAAGGATAGTGAGGGAGACAGGGCTGAACATAAACCTACCATAGCTCGACCCCTGATTTGAGAGAGGTATATATCAGAGGCATTGGAAGCCCTCCGAAGCGGAAACCTCCCGGGGTGTGCGGGGCGGGGGCGGAGGGGGGNGTAATAACCACATGGAGTCACACATGGATTCATGTTCTGAACCCTTTTGAACAGGTTTTAGGATTTGATGATTCTACCTGCATAAATATCGTTGGTACTATGACACAATGACAGTATCTAAATCAATTGAGAAGACTGTGTTCTCACCCTCTTCTCTCATCCTCCCCAGTATAACAAGGTTTGAAATTTGTTTTTTAAATTGAAGTATATAGTTGATTTACAGTGATGTGTTAGTTTCAAGTGTACAAGCAAAGTGACTCAGTTTTATATATATATATGTATATATAGTTTTACAGATTCAGTTATATGTATACTTTTTCCAGATTCTTTTCTATTATTGGTTATAGTTTTACAGATTCAGTTATATGTATACTTTTTCCAGATTCTTTTCTATTATTGGTTATTACGAGATATTCAGCATAGTTCCATGTGCTATACAGTAGGTCCTTGTTGTTTTATTTATATATAGTAATGTGTATTTGTTAATCCCAAACTCCTAATTTATCCCTCCCCCCACAATTGTTTTATTTTTAGTAAATAGTAGTTCTCTTTATACTTCCAGCCCTCACAGAAGCTTTAGTCAAATTTAGGTGAAAAGCTACAGTGGATCCCATGCTGCTGCTGCTGCTGCTAAGTCACTTCAGTTGTGCTCGACTCTGTGCAACCCCATAGACGGCAGCTCACCAGGCTCCCTCGTCCCTGGGATTCTCCAGGCGAGAACACTGCAGTGGATTGCCATTTCCTTCTCCAATGCACGAAAGTGAAAAGTGAAAGTGAAGTCGCTCAGTTGTGTTCCACCCTCAGTGATCCCATGGACTGCAGCCCACCAGGCTCCTCCATCCATGGGATTTTCCAGGCAAGAGTACTGGAGTTGGGTGCCGTTGCCTTCTCCGGATCCCATGCAACTGCCTGCATTTCCCCATACCAAATTATTACTATACTGAAAACTGTGAAATACCTAAAAAACATCTAGAGCTTAAAGATCTTATTTCCTAGAGAAAAGTTTTGTTTGCAATAGACTATGACACCCTTGTGAGGGAAGCGAAAAGAACTAGCTCTGAATGAATGAATGCCTGGTCTGGGTCCGGCACTTAGCCAGGTGCTGGGGCTACAAGAGATGAGGGGAAACAAAACAAAACAAAACCCTGTTTACTTAGCCAATCCAGGAGCTCCATGGACCAGCTCAGAGAAATGAAGTAACTTGTTCAAGCCCATGTAGCTGGTTCAGGTTAGAGCCAGAATTTGAACCCACATCATCTCTGTCCAAAGCACACATGTCCTTTTTTACCACCAGTACTCTCTAAAAAGATTTCTTAAAAAGCTGGAGTGTGCTGTTATGCTTTTGTGGTGCTAGATTAACTAGCACACCCTGCTTGAGTTTTGCACACCCATCCCTTTTCACTTCTCCATTTGAATACAAGTTGGAAAAGGCAAGTTGGAATACAATGAGGGCTGTTCCCCCACCCCACCCCCCCATAGTGCAAAAGAGGTCTTTCTAGGGCACTTAGGAGTTCAGGGTTAGCCCAGTACAGTAATAACCATGAAGTGCAGAAGGGGAATGCAGCTGATTTTTCCTTGCCAAAATGTTCTTCTCTTTGGTTCATTTCATGGAAGCCTTTGATACCCTTGTGAGAAATTCTGTTATTTCCATAAAAGTCCTGAAGGTAGTAAACTGAAGTTGTTTTAGAGTATCTACCCCTTTTCCAACTTCTGAACCAAATTATTTGTATTAAAATCTGGAGAAAAGCTTTTAGTTTTGCTTGTGGTACCTGCATTAGTTGGTTTTTCTAGTTTGTAATAGTGACTTTTCAATAGACTTCCATGGTGCTTTTATCCACTGACAATTTCAGAAGAACTTAACATACCGAATAGTGCTTGAAAATTTCAGGAAAACTGGGAAGTAGAGTTTTAAGTTAACTTCAGGACATGAATCCAGACATTTACAAAGTGACAGATGCATGTTTGAATTTTGTAAAGAGTAAAGGAAGGTTTCTATTTTTCTACTTTTCTACTCCTTTATTCAAGATTCTTCTGGGGGATTTTTTGGTGATCTAATTTTATGGATCAAATATAGTTTTGGTAAAATTTTAATATATGTTTTGAATTTTCTTGTACACTATGTGACCAAAACATTTTATTTGTGGAATATACATTTTTAAATTCTAAGATTGTCTTTCCATAAAAGGTCAGGCTTCAGGTTAAATGAAGGTCTAGCTTCCCAGGTGGTGCAGTGGTAAAGAATCTGCCTGTCAGTGAGGGATATGCAAGAGACGAAATTCAGTCCCTGGGTCGGGAAGATCCCCTGGAGTAGGAAATGGCAACCCACTCCTATATTCTTTCCTGGAGAGTTCCATGGACAGAGGAGCCTGGTGGGCTACAGGCTTTGGGGAGCCAAGAGTTGGATGTGACTGAGCGACTGAGCAGCTACTTAACACTGACCTTTGGGTCCTACCTGTTTAGGTTGCTGTTTTCTATCCTTGGATTCATGGACATTGAGGGAGTGTTTAGCTCATCTGTAAACTCCCCAAAATAGTATGTAAAATATCACTTGTATGTGCATTTTTATGGGAAGCAAATCCGTTGCTTTTTGTGATTCTCAAAGAGATCTGTGACTCCCCCTTCCCTTCTCCTCTCCCTCATCTCTTTCCACCCGGGTGCAAAAATAATATTAAGGATTATTGGTCTAGGTCATTACAAAGGAGTTACTTTGAGCAAAATCTTTTGCCTAGAGGCTGACTTCTTTGGGTTTTTTTTTTTTTTTTTTGCATAATCTCAGTTTCAGGTATTTTTTTGCATAATCTCAGTCTGGATCAGTTGACCTGGGCCTGGGGACGCCCTTCTGCATCAGCCATCTGAGGATGGCTTTTAGGCAAGGGTTACCCCCAGAATTCTTCCCTGTCTTACAGTTGAGAAGCCGTTCCATGCCTTTGCCCGTTGTCTGTGCAGCCTGATAGAGTGAAGGTTGCAGCAGGTGACAAGACAGTCTTGAGAGTCCAAGGCCTCTTGGTCTTTGGGACTGGAGGGGGTGGCCGTGGCAAAAGCTCCTGATATTTTCTTGCTTTGAATTTTACTTCTTATTCATTCTGTTAGTGCTTCATTCAATATGTTAAAAAGAAAAGGGTTTTCTTTCTTACACTATAAGCAGAACAATTAGAAAGAATTCCTCTCATTTTTATATTCCCCAGACTTTTTAATGAGATATACCTTATAACTTTTCTGTTAATGTTGTTAATTTTAAGTGGAATTTTTCTTAAAATAAGGACTAGTTGAGCATGTAACCTTATTTTATACAGAACATCATGTATGTCGAGTTCTGTTGGACCAGATGTTATTATAGGAAAAAGGGTCACGTGTTAAAGTTCTCAGAGTCTTATTTTATAATTTATTTAAGTAATAGTCAAACAGATTGGTAAGACAAATGATTGAGCAGTCAGAAAATTCTCAGAGTAGTCTCTAGGAAGTGGCCGATCTTGAAGTTATCCTGGAGATTTTCTCCTAGGAGTCTGTTTGTTGGGCCAGACTGGAAGTTGAATAGAGGGAAAATCTGTTTGATTTGATATATGGAGTGAGGAAAACACCTAAGCTCTCGGTAGTTGGTGAGGGCCATTGAGTCCCATACAGGGATTCTGTTTGATGTGTTCCTTTCCTAAGAGACAGGGGTGAAGAGATGTACCTGGGCTGGTCACTTTGGGTTTGGGGAAACCATCAGTATTCTTAAGAAGCCCTTTGAAGGATTGTGTCTGGTAAGGAAGGTCCCAAACCATCGATTTTATTTAGTGAAGAAATTTTATGGAATTTAATGCAGAGACTTTAGTAATGTTCATTGTGTATCTTGGCTGACCAACTTTTACAGTGTTAGCAGTCTAAATTCAACCTTGGGTTAGCATGAAAAAGTCAAGCCATCATCTTTGTTGACCATGTGACAGTTTTGGATCACATTATAAATGAAGACCTATCAGGTTGTTTCTTTGAGCAAACCCCATACATTACTATTTTTAGGAGCTGGTGGAGGGTGGTTTCTGCTTCATGGAAATAACATTTTTGCCTCAAGTTGTAAAAATACATTGACGAAATGGTAGAGGATATGAAAGAGATCATTAATGACCAGCTCCAGAAAGATAATCATAAAAATGTAAAATCAGCTCTTCTAGATGAGGGCTACTCAAGCTTAGTCTGGATCCTTGCAAGTCTGTGGACTGTTTGTTACCTATCTATGATGAGGTAAGTTCAAAACTTGTAAGAATTGACTGCTTTTATAACATTTTTTGGGCTTCCCTGGTGGTTCAACGGTAAAGAGTCTGCCTACAATGCAGGAGATTCGGGTTTTATTCCTGGGTTGGAAAGATCCCCTAGAGAGGGAAATGGCAACCCACTCCAATACTCTTGCTTGGGAAATCCCATGCACAGAGGAGGCTGGCAGGCTGCAGACCATAGGGTCGTGTAAGAGTCGGACACGACTTAGCGACTAAACAGCAACAATATTTTTAAGAAAAATGATTTGTCTGTTGAATCTGATAATAGAAAATGTAAGTTTATGATGTAATCCTTGTTTAAAATACTTTTTCCTGGTAATTAGCTTTTCTAGCGTTTTATCAAAGTGTTGGTTAAAGGTGGATTAAGAAGAAACACAAACTGATCCTTTATTATAGAGTACTGTACTACTTGAGGACTTCCTTGGTGGCTCAGACGGTAAAGTCTCTGTCTACAATGCGAGATGACGGGCATATCAGCGTCCTGCTGGAGCATTGTTAGAAATGTAGGTTTTTGGCCCCATCCCTGATGTCTCAGACTGTAAAGCATCTCCCCTGCAATGCAGGTTTGATCTTTGGGTTGAAAAAATCCCCTGGGGAAGCAAATAGCTACCCACTCCAGTATTCTTGGGGCTTCCCTAGTGGCTCAGATGGTAAAGAATCGGCCTGCAACGGAGGAGACCTGGGTTTGATCCTGGGTTTTGAAGATCTCCTGGAGAAAGAAATGGCATCTCACTTCAGTATTCTTGCCTGGAGAATCCCATGGACAGAGGAGCCTGGAGGGCTACAGTCCATGGGGTCGCAGAGAGTTGAACTCAACTGAGCAACTAACACTTTCACGTTCAGACCCCTGAGATAAACTCCTGGGTTAGGGACCCAGTAATCTGTGTTGTAATGTGTTATAACATGCTATCCTGATGATTTTGTATACCTTTAAATTTGAGAAATGTTGTTCTAGGTCAGCACTGTCCAGTAGAACTTTGTGCTATGATGGAAAATGTCCTGTATCTGTGCAGGACCTACTAGTCACATGTGGCTTTTGAAGCTCCTAAAAGGTGGCTGGTTTGACTGAGGAACAGAATTAAAGTTTTTATTTAAAATATTAGTTAGTTTGAGTTTAAGTAGCCACATATGACTGGTGGCCCTGGCATTTGACAGCACAGCTCTAGACCCTTTAACAACCACCCCCCCACCCAACTTTTGGGGGGAAATAGTGGATTTTTTTTTCCCTCTCTTTGTTTAGAAAGGAAAATACAATATGGGGCAAGACTATTCTTTAGCCTGCAATGAGACTAAACAAGTCATATAATAAAGTTTGACACTATTTTTTCCATTTATATTTACCTATTTATTTTTATCTAAAAGTTGATTTGCTGTTAAGAAAATAGTAGGATCAGAAAATAAATTTAGATCTGTGTCTTGTAAGGTTTTGTAAACAGCAAGGTAGGTTTTCATGCAAGGCCTTATGACCTTTCATGTCTTTCAGAATGACTGCTGAAGCTTTTTTCTTTCTTACAAAAATTTATTACAGGCAGGTTTTAAGTGCAATGGTTAATTCTTAAGATAAAACACTGTTATTGAGGATTCTCATTACTTTAGACTAGTTAATGGAGATTTTTCCTATGTAAAGTATTTCTGGTTTACCAGTTTTCTTAGAGGATGGTTTTTCCGTTTATAAAGGTATAATCTTTGTCTTTAATAATATTCACCAAACTTCCCTTGAAGGATTGAGCCTTATCTTCTGTCCTCTTCCAATATATTTAAAAGTTGATTGGTTAAAGGAAAGGATTTCTTTTACTCATTCAGGGTTTGTGTATGCTTCCCTGCCTCCAGCCCCATCTATTTATACTTCAGATTTTAAATTCCTTAAAATCAAGGGTAACATTGAGGCAAAATATGTTTATTGGTTAACATCCATTGCAGAATTGGAAAGTATTTTGTGATTGACAAGGTGGAAGGAAACATGGCTATAGAGGTAAGTGAAGGGACTTCCCTGGTGGTCCAGTGGCTAAGACTCTGTGCTCCCGTTTCAGAGGGTCGGTTCGATCCCTGGTCAGGGAACTAGATCCTGTGTGCTGCAGTGAAAATCCAAAACCCCCAGTTCCATAGCTAAGAACAGGGGCAGCCAAATAACTAAGTATTTTTTAAAAAAGTAAATGAAGATTCGTAGGTAGAATTATAGCTTTTTAAAATGTTGTCTAGACATAATAAAATGGATTTTTCTAGGGATATTGTTTTTCTTAAATTAATTTGCTAGGTTTTAGGTTTTCAAGCAGGAGATTGTTACTCATTCAGCAGTGACTCTTGAAGCACGAGAGACAGTATGAGTGTTCCATACACTTTTTACACTCATAGATATTAGACTCAGAAGGCTTCTTAAAGATCGTAGGTAGGACTGCAGGCAGAGCAAAGTTGCTGATGCAGCAGCGGCCCTTGCTTTGTTTATGGCGTGAACATGAGTTGTCATTAAAAAGCAGCACTGTTTTCCCTTTAATTCTGTTGTAGGAGACAGTCTTATTCTCTCAGAGTGACTTGAGATTTATGGTAGGTTGTCTGGGCAGGGGCTTCTGTTCAGCTGAGACACAAATTATCACTGATTGGGACAGCTTAACGTTTTGTAACGTGCAGCTTTGAGCTCTTTTGTTGGACTTTCTCCAAAGGATTCTTGATCCTTAGGCACATATTTGCATTACTGCTTTGGGGTCTTAAGGAATTGGAAAACCCAGTCTGTTGGAATTGAGATCTGGTAGCTGACAGATCCCAAGCCCTGAAGTTTCAGAGGCACCATTGCTGATTTGCAGAGCTATGACTGGAATGTTGTATGAGATGTTACTAAAAAAACTGATTTCATAAGTCGTGCTGAAACACCAGACTCCTCGTTTACACATGATAGTCATACGCTGCCCATCCTCTTCTGCTTTTCCTTCGACATTTCACGCTCTCAGGGCTCTCCCTGGGTGCTCTTGACTTTTCTTCCATTGTTCAGTCTTGAACTAAGCTTTTTTCCTACCATCAGAGCTGTGATTATGGCAGTTATTTCTAGTTTAAAGTTCTAAGTGTTATCAAGTCTTACATAATTCAGCATCTTCACTAGATTCTTCTAAACCAAAGCTTCTTTCNCTTTTCCTTCGACATTTCACGCTCTCAGGGCTCTCCCTGGGTGCTCTTGACTTTTCTTCCATTGTTCAGTCTTGAACTAAGCTTTTTTCCTACCATCAGAGCTGTGATTATGGCAGTTATTTCTAGTTTAAAGTTCTAAGTGTTATCAAGTCTTACATAATTCAGCATCTTCACTAGATTCTTCTAAACCAAAGCTTCTTTCTGGTTTCTCAGGATTGCAGAAGAGTAGAGTTGAAAGGGACTTCAAGGCCATCTAGTCAATATTGTTATCTTATGGATGATGAAGGGGCTTCCCAGGTGGCACTAGCCGCAAGGAATCCACCTGCCGATGCAGAGACCCAAGAGATGCAGTTTCGATCCTCGGGTAGGGAAGATCCCCCAGAGGAGGAAATGGCAACTTGCTCTAGCATTCTTGCTTGGAAAATCCCATGGACAGAGAAGCCTGGCAGACTACAGTCCTCAGGGCCGCAAAGAGCTGGACACGACTCCAGCAACTGAACATGCACGGGGACGATGGAACAGAGCTAGTCGTGTCCTAGTCAAAAGATTTGTTAGGCCATAGAACTAGGTTGCAGTCAAGCTAGGATTCAGTTCTCATTTCACTAAACTCTTGCCCGAACTCTGATGGTTAGGGTCCTAAAAATGCACATAGGAGGATTTCCCTTAAGAACTTGTGGAGAAAGGTGGGGAAGGAGTGCTCGGAGATTAGAAGTGAATTTATGAAAGGCCGCGTAATTTTTCCTATGTTCTCTAAAATGGGGATATTATCAATGAAGTTTTACATGTCCTAAAGGAGTCAGAATGACTGGTACTATTTTGGTAACTCTTGTTTACTATGTCTTGTTTACTAGAAACATTCTGGCATGTCCTTCCCTGATATCATGGTAAAAGGCTTGTGGTACTATTTTGGTAACTCGTGTTTACTATTCTTTGCTTACTAGAAACTTTTTGGCATGTCCTTCCATTATATCCTGGTGAGATGCTTGTAAATTCACGTTTGCTTTATTGCAGTTAGTGTGTTTGAGAGGTGATTGTCATATCTGCTTATTCTTTCAGCTTTATGCCTTAGGGTTCTTAGAATAAGTTTTTCCCAGAGCCCTCAACGATCATGATAATGGTAATAGCAGCTACTCGGTCCTTAGCTGCTTACTGAATGCCTGGTATGGTGCGAGGTTCTTTCATGGTTTGCTGGTTGTTAGGGCTGTTCTCCGTCTGTTTCTTTTGGGTACTTGGTAAAATTGCAGTCCATCACCTTGAAGTTGAGCATGGCCACGTGACTTGCTTTGGATACTGAAATTTGACTGAAAGTCATGTGAGACACTTCTAGGCAGATACCTTTTTTTTTCCCCCTGAAAGAAATCTGCAGTGGTTACACAGTATAAGCCAGTTAGCCCATACTTTAGACCACTGCATTTTTTAAACAGGAATTTTAACTGCAGCATAACCAAGCACATCCTGAAGAATATACATGGATTTCTCCTTCATCCTCCTGGCTAAGGGCTGATAATAGCCCATGTTACAGTTGAGGCAGTGGAGGTGAAGGAGTTAGGTTACTTGTCTGTAATTTCCGAGATAGTCACCTAGGCGGTTTGAGCCCGACATTCTTTTTTATTTATTTTATTTTATTAGTTTTTTTTTTTTTTTTGGCTGTGCTGGATCTTGGTTGCTGCAAAGGTTTTTCTCTCATTGCGGTGAGTGGGGGCTACTCTCTCGTTGCAGTGCGCTGGCTTCTCCTTGGCGGTGGCTTCTCTTCGTGCAGAGCAGGGGCACTGGAGCGTGCGAGCTTCAGTAGTTGCTGCACGTGGGCTCAGGACTTGGAGCTCTGGGGCTTTGGAGCACAGGCTCAATAATGGGCTTAGTTGCTCTGTGGCATGGGGCATCTTCCCCGATCAGGGATTGAACCCCTGTCTCCTGCATTGGCTGGCGGATTCTTTACCACTGAGCCACCAGGGAAGCCCCCTTTGGTTTTTTTCATATCCGCTTATGTATTTTTGGCTGTTCTGGGTCTTCCTTGCTGCGTGTGCGCTTTCTCTAGTGGTGGCGGCGAGTGGGGACTACTCTCTGGTTGTGGTGCTCAGGCTTCTCGCTGTGATGGTTTCTCTTGTTGGTGAGCACGGGCCCTAGGGCTGCCCTTCCTGGAGCAGGGATCAAACCTGTGTGCCCTGCACTGGCAGACGGATTCTTAACTGCAGGACCACCAGGAAGGTCCTGAGCCCGACATTCTTAAGCAGTTGCGGTCTGCTGCCATTCTGTGTGCTGTGTCATCTCGGTACCGAATGTGTTGAGAATGTGGGCTCTGCCTGTGCGAACTTCATGTCAGAGCTTCTGCTTACCTCTGTTTCGTCCCTTCTTACAGGTAGATGCTGCTGCCGTTTTAGGTCCGAGGCTGACTGTCTCCAGCCAGCATGTGTCCTTCCCAGTGCTGTGCTGCACACCCGCCCTTCCTTCTCCGTCATCTGTTCTCTGCTCTTATTGCCTGCTGAAATTCCGTCTTTCGCATGATGAGGGTCGTTCCTTGCCGTAAATATCCTCCCATTTCTAATGTTTTTGAAGCAAATTTCTCAGAAGGCCACATTTAGCTTACGAATAGGAGACTGCCCGCTGTGGTGATTAAAATGCATGGCCTCTGCAGCCAGCCACCGGGTTTGAAGTCTCTCTGCGCTACTCACCCTCCATGGCTCAGTTTCCTCATCTGTAAGGAGATAATACCTGTGTCTTATGGTTCTTTGGAGGATTAAATGAGTTAATTTATGTAATGCCTTGGAACAATACCTGGCACACTGTAAGCATGATTTAAGCATTAGATATTATAATCTTATGAAGAATCAGGTATCTGAGGGCTAAGATGGAGATAAATCACTACTGATTTTAACCTTTCTGAGGTTAATATTAAGATATCAAAGGTGTAATACCACCTTTAATTTTTCTTTTTGTTCAGTAGGAATTACTGAGCAACTTTGTAAGCTCTGGGGAGGAAATGACCTAGAGCTTGCCCCTAAAGAATTTACAGTATAGAGGGGAGATAAGATAAATGTCTGCTTGTACAGCAGATACCTGTACACAGATATTTGTGCTGTTATGAAGTAGCCCATAAAAAGTGTCCAAAACAGGAAAGATAAGGGCTTAGGAAGTTCAGAAAAGGGAGGGATGGGGAGTCAGAGAAGACTTTGAGTCAGACTGGGCATTTATTCGGGTAGGAAAGATGCAGGATTTGGATATGTGGAGACTGGGTGAGGAAGGGAGCCAGTCTCTGCATGAAAGGAAAGATCAGATCCGAGGGCATAATAAAGGTATTTATTCATCCGTTCAGCAAGTAGATGTTGAACCTTGACTTTGTGCTCAGCACAGATACAAGCCCTGGGGCTGCAGTGGTAAACAGAATCACGTCCTGCTCTCCTGGAGCTTGTGTTCTAGGCTTATTTCAATATGCAGAACCATGATGTATCAGGTGGCCGACCAAGAAGCAAAATAAAGCAGGATAAGGAGACAGAGAATAGATTTACATAACTAAGAAAAGCACGATTAATTTCTAAAGGTCAGGTTTTCTTGGGGGGGGCTGGAAATCTCTTGAGGAAACCCAGTGTGTCAATTGTTTAGTTGTTTCCCACTCCTTGCGACCCCATGGGCTGTAGCCCACCAGGCTCCTCTGTCCCTGGAATTCTCCAGGCAAGAATATTGGAGTGGGTAGCTATTCCCTTCTCCAGGAGATCTTCCCAACCCAGGGATCAAACCCAGGTTTCCTGCCTTGCGGGCAAATTCTTTACTGTCTGAGCCACCAGGGAAGCACAAAGAATACTGGAGTGGGTTGCACTTCCTTTCTCCAGGGGTTCTTCCCAACCCAGGGATGGAACCTGGGTCTCCTGCCTTGCAGGTGGATTCTTGGTTACTGTCTGAGCCACCAGGGAAGCCCAGGAGAAAGCTAAATGGCTTTTCCTATGCCGTGGACTGTCTCTCCTATTTTCTGTGCTCCTAGTTTCCTGTCCCTTGCTCTTGACAAATATCTAGATATTTCCCTTTCTGGGAGTTGAGACTAGTCCCAATGTCTTCATGGGGCCTTCCCTCTCTGTATCTGCCAGAAGCACTCTCTTTCCCCAGTTCACTTCTGGAGTCAGAGTTTGCCTCTATAACTGACTTGTCTTTTCTCCTACTGTTACTCCTTTATTCCTGGAGAAGGAAATGGCAACCCACTCCAGTATTCTTGCCTGGAGAATCCCATGGCGGAGAAGCCTGGTGGGCTGCAGTCCATAGGGTCGCAGAGTCGGACACGACTGAGCGACTTCACTTTCACTTTCACTTTCCTCCTTTATTCCACAAGCATGTCGTGCCTCAATACTTAGTACACAGTTATTGAACTTTCATTTTGTTTCGGCCATTACTGGGCATTAGGAACTTGAAGATAAATGCACTTGGCCTCTGCCCTTAAGGAATGCACAGTCTTACTAGAGATAGAAATAAAAACTGCTGCTACCAACATCGTGATACATGTCAAATTAGAGCCGTGTCCAGTTTTGTTAGAACTCCCCGTGTACCCGGGGAAGTTGGTGAAGGCTTTTGGAAGGAAGGAACTTTTAAATTGGTTCCTGAAAATTGATTTGGAGTGGATAATCAGACTGGGACTGGTGTCTGATTTGAAGAAGCCTTTTATGCATAGAAAGTGTCCTCTGAGGGAACAGGAGGAGTCTGGTGGAGAGCTTTGGAGCTGGGTCAGAGGTCGGGCTGGAGGAGTAGGTTGGAGACATTGAAAGGCTTTGGAGATTGCAGTAAAGAGTTTAGATTTGTATCGGTAGTGAGGAGTCATCAGATACCTAAACGCAGGAGAGTAAATTGTATTCCATCCTTGGTAGAAGCGATTGGTTTAAAACAGTGGTGCTTAAACTTGACTGAGTATTAGAATTGCCTGGAAAGCTTTCAAAGAGCCAGTGCCCATTCTGCACACCGGAAAAGCAGATTTCCCTGGAAGAAAGACCCAGGCATTGGAATTTTGGTCACTTCTCAGGTGATTCCAGTGTGCATCCAAGTTAAGCACCAGTGGTTGGGATAGGCTTGACCAGCAGGTTAATGAATGAGGGAGCCCATTGCAATGGCCCGGCTAGGAGATAAATCTCTGAATTGAAGCATTGGGAGCAGGGATAAGGGAAGACAGAGTCAACCGTTATTATTGTTCTTCAGTTTGCTGTATGTTTATCTTCTCCAGTAAAGTTGTGGCCCCATGAGTGCAAAGTCCAGTCGCTGTACTTTGAATTCCTCATAGAGAGCTGTGGGTAGCAGGTTCTCAATAAATATTTGCCATGAGTAAAGTCAGTTTTCTTTTGTTCAGAAACCCATAGTTGAGTTCTCAGGGCATTTTTATTTCCGTTGCTTCTCTCCTTTTTGGTATTAAACAGAAATTCCTTTAGGAATGAGAGTGGATGGAGATGAAACTTTTTGGTCAGTTTTACTTCCTCATAATTCTGATGAAAGATTTAGGAAGTTAAAACCCAGGAATTAAAACAATGTCTGCATATGGAGTTGCTTTATCTGTATTCTCTCTCATTAGCCCAGATAATTAAGTTTGCCTTTAACTCTTGGTATTTGTATAAAATCAGTTAGTATTCATATACCCTTTAAAATAAACACTCTGTGTAGAGTGCCTAGATTCTTAAAGTATTCCTAAGGTTTACTTTCCCCAACAGCACATAGAAGGTAAACCTCATAAGTAATACCCAGATTCTGTTAATCTGTGTATTGACTCAGGACTTTATTGCTATGGTATAGAAACAGACACATGGTTTGTACATATGAAATAATTCCTCTTTGCCAAATAAATTTATCTGTGCCTGGGGATAGTATATTAAAGTGTCGTGAAGCATTTTCATGTCAACCTTTCATACTCTTTCCTAACGGAGGGGAGTTGCAACATACGGAAATTAAGAACTTTTAAAATATTTGACAGCATTTATACCCCTTGCCACTTTGTATTTGAAAAATAGCAAACCTACAGAAAGTAAGTTAAGAGAATTATACCTTAACACCCATCTCCCCTCTACCTGGATTCATCAATGATTAATGTTTTGCCAAATTTGCTTTATATCTTTGTTCATGTCTGAATGTGTGAAGTGCGAAAGTAAGTCACTCAGTCATATCCGACTCTTTGCAACCTCATGGACTGTAGCCCGCCAGGCTCCTCTGTCCATGGGATTCTTCAGGTAAGAATACTGGAGTGGGTTGCCATTCCCTTCTTCAGGGGATCTTCCCAACCTAGGAATTGAACCTGGGTCTCCTGCATTGCAGGCAGATTCTTTACCATCTGAGCCACCGGGGAAGCTATATGTCTAGTTCTTTCTAAAGCCATCCCCTCCTCCTGGCAACGACGATGGCGGGGGATGTGGGCGGTCACAGCTGCACGGATTCGGAGCCGCTGCTGTCCCAGGAGTTCCTTCTCCTCACCCTGGAGCAGAAGAATTAAAAATAAATAAATAAATAAAGCCATCCCCTTTGANCCGGGGAAGCTATATGTCTAGTTCTTTCTAAAGCCATCCCCTCCTCCTGGCAACGACGATGGCGGGGGATGTGGGCGGTCACAGCTGCACGGATTCGGAGCCGCTGCTGTCCCAGGAGTTCCTTCTCCTCACCCTGGAGCAGAAGAATTAAAAATAAATAAATAAATAAAGCCATCCCCTTTGAGAGTTTCTTGCAGATATGGTGACACTTCCCTCCTAGAGAAAGGGTGTATAACTATAATACAGTCATATCACTTGGGATACTTTTAGTCCATATTTAAACTTTACCATTTCCTTGTTCTCTAGCTTTTTTATATTTCCTGATCTAGTATTCTGTCAAGGATCATACGTTGTATTAAGTGTGTCCCTGCCTTTCAGTGTGAATCAGTGTGGTCTGGTAGTCACAGGGTTTCCAGAATGGGAGTAAATACCTCCTTTAGAGGACGTCATGGCCCTGCTTCCCATCCTTCTTACCTGTTTACCCCCTTCCACGGCCCCCGTCACTGGCTGGGAGTGGACCTTCTTAGACTGATGGCAACAGCCTGAAGTAGAACCTAGCTCTTAGTGCCCACCGGCTCGTGCACATCATCCTGATGCTCGGAGAGGCTTTGTCCTACGCAGAGAGTTGCTGTCCATTTTAGGGTTAAAGCCATTCTGGTTGCCCGGGTACCTAAGAGAATGTGGCAGCACAGGAAACTATATTCAGTATCTTGTAATAACCTATAATGGGAAGAATCTGAAAAAGAAATATTATATTTACACACACACACACACATATATATAATTGAGTTTCTTTGCTGTACACCTGAAGCTAAAACAAAATTGTGAATTTACTATACTTTAAAAAATGGTAAAAGAAGTGGAGAATGTGGTGGTGTTAATGAGACTTGGGGAAGCGCTTTGCATCGTTGTCTCTAAATCTCCTGAAACGTTAAGAGTTAGGGGTTGTCTTCTGAGGACATTTCTTGAGGACCACTGGTTATGATGACCTCGTCTTTATATAGTTCATATTAATTAATAGTTTTAATTTTTTGAGAAAACCGTTAAAGACCTCCCTACCCCCACCCCCACTTTAAATATTCTAGTGGTCGTGGCCTTTTGCTCCCTTGCCCTTCTTGCTTATACACTCCTTCCTGGGCAGACTTCTTTCTTGTTTTAGCTCTTGATGACCCTGAAATCTTCGTTTCCATCCCCATTCTCTTCTGAGCTCCAGACCCTCATTTCCAACCACGTAACTCTTTGCAGCTTCACCTGCATGTTCCACATGTAAAACTGAACTTGCTATCTTTCTGTGTAAACCTGAGCATTGATTTGAATATTGGGTGGGTGGGGGTGAGAGTGACATGGTATTTTACCAGGGGACTAAGACCACTAGACTCAGGTCCCTAACCAGCTCCTGCCATCCCTAACACCCCTCCCTTCCCTAAGCCCTGTCCCCGCACTGAGCTCCCCCCCCCCCTGCAACATACACACTTAATGGGAAAGAGGCACTTGTTTGCTCATAACATCTTTTCCAGCTGAATGTGGAGTCTTGGAAGTTAGACCTTATGAAATGGTTCTCAATCTTTTTTTTTTTTTTCCATTATCACTCCCCTAAGGAGCCTTTTGTAGACAGGCTATTTTTTTTAGTATTATCCTCCCATCCATGAAGATTTAATACCACAAATATGTAGTGTATCTGTTTATGTACTGTGTCTGCTTAATAATGAGTAAGGTATTTTAACCCCCAGGAACCAATTTTTGCCCCCTTGGGGAGGTACTGTCCCCTTGAGAATGCATGCTTTAAGCTAAGCTGGAGGCAGTCTGTAAAGTCTGGAAACAGCACAAGCCAAAGTAGTCCATCAAAGAAGTGAGAAGGAAGTAGTGACAGGGTCCTAACCCTGAACCTCTGGTTCTCACTGTAGTCTGGGACTTTGTTTTAATAAATACCCTTGGACTTGAACAAACTGGTCATTTTACTCCTTGGTAGGAGATGAATGCTGGAGAGCTCCAGGTGGGAGACCAGTGTTCAGTCCCTGGGTTGGGAAGATCTCCTGGAGAAGGGAATGGCTACCCACTCCAGTATTCTTGCCTGGAAATTCCCCATGGAATTTCCAGAGGAGCCTAGTGGGCTATGGTCCTTGGGATCACAAAGAGTCAGACACGACTGATTGACACTTTTCACAGGGTATGAATGCTGAGAGCTCATGGCAGGGGCTGTGAGCTTTTCAAACCCACAGGTGAAAACTGCTTTGGTGGCAGCCAAAGGGTTTGCCTCGCCAGGAAGGTGAGACAGGCATCTTCATTCTGTGATTCATGGTGCCCGCACACATACCCCTCCCCCCACCAGAAGAAAGTGGAATGGGGGCGTGGAGAGGGGAAGATTGGATTTATCCATAAGAATATTGGAGAGAGCGACTGTAGCCATCTCTATATTTGATTAATTTGTTGTCGTTAATCTCTTAAAAGGGGATAAAGCACTGAGGAAATGAAATAGGATGCTACTGAGTTTTCATTAAGAACAGAAGAGGTCTAAAAAATGAGGTCTGTCGGGGTACATGCATGATCAGAGGGAGGCCATGCCTGCAGCCAGGAGGAATCATCTGTGCAGACAGGGAAATGAGTGGTCAAAAGGTCTGGAGAGTAGATTTTGCCCGTGCTTACCTTTTTGTTTTTTTGGTTGTACTGTGCAGCATGTGGGGGTCTTAGTTCCCCGACCAAGGATCGAACCCATACATCCTGCACTGGAAGGCTGGAATCTCTGGACCAGCAAGGAAGTCCCTGCCCCTGCTTGCTTTTGACCCCAGAGCCAAGCAGGGCAAGGATATGATAGGAGCAAAGAAGACTGGCAAAGAAAAAGAAAAAGGGCTTCGCTCATAGCTCAGCTGTTAGAGAATCTGCCTGTAATGCAATGCAGGAAACCTCGGTTCGATTCCTGGTTTGGGAAGATCCTCTGGAGAAGGGATAGGCTACCCACCCCAGTATTCTTGGGCTTCCCTTGTGGCTTAGCTTGTAAAGACTCCCCCTGCAATAGGGAAGACCTGGGTTGGATCCCTGGGTTGGGAAGATCCCCTGGAGAAGGGAATGGCCACCCACTCCAGTATTCTGGCCTGGAGAATGCCATGGACATAGATATTTAGGAGCTTCCTGATAACTCATTTGGCGAAGAATCCACCTGCAATGCAAGAGACCCTGGTTCAATTCCTGGGTTGGGAAGATCCCCTAGAGAAGAGAAAGGCTACCCACTCCAGTATCTGGCCTAGAGAATTCCATGGACTGTATAGTCTGTGGGGGTCGCAAAGAGTCGGACTATGACTTAGCAGCTTTCACTTTCAAAGAAAACTGAGACATCCCATCCCAGAGCAGCAGAATAATTAGAGCAAATATTCTTGGAGTGCTTAACTATATGCTGGGAACTAAACATTGTATATTCTCCCTTTATATTTTATATTTAATCTTTTAAAACTGTGAGGTTGCACATTATGTTAGTGCCCACCTCCCCAACTCCCCATGTTATGATGAGGAAAACTGAGGTACAGGAAGGTAAAGAAACTTGTTCAGAGTCACACAGTCAGTTTTGTGTTCTTACATGTAATGTAGGACGCTGGAGACCCTGCCTTGACTAGGTGAACCGGCTGCCTCCGGGACCACGTCTGCTGCGCCAGCCTTCTGAGGAGGACAGCTTACCTGGCAGATCCCATGATCGTCATTTAAGTCACTTAGTCTCCAGGTTGCTACCCTGAAGTTCACTGTTAGAGGCTGCTGACCACAACACTAAAAATAACATTGTCCTAGAGAATATTTATAGTTTTTTCACTCCCTCTTCTTGAGTACAGACTGTGCCTTATCTGGGAAATACCACTTATTTTAGGGCTCTTGAGTTGGGCATTTAAATGGTAGGGCTTGTTAGGTGGTAGTCATATTTCAGATTAGTTCTGCAGACATTTGCATGCTTCCTGAGTTCCCTGTGACGTACCTGGTGCCCAGGTAACATGCTACCACAGGTCTGGTAGGGGAAACAGACACAAGCAATATTTAAATTGCAGTGAAGCAAAATAAGTAGAACAGTAAAAGGAACATTAAGGCATATGGGAGGTTAGGAAGAGCTTCTCAGAAGAGTTAACATTTGAGTTGGGTTTTGATGGATGAATAGAAGTTAGAAGTGAAGTGAAGTCGCTCAGTCGTGGACGGTAGCCCACCAGGCTCCCCCATCCATGGGATTCTCCAGGCAAGAACATTGGAGTGGGTTGCCGTTTCCTTCTCCTGGTAGGTAAATAGTTGCAGAATAATTAAGTGAAAATGGCTAGAGAGATGGACAGAGGCTTCCCTCTGATGTTATTGCCAGTGTTTTTATAGATTCTTAATGATATAGTAGAAAGAGCTTCCAGTCGTAAAATCTCCCCCTTTTCCCCTAGTGTCCTGAAATGCCATTCGGATCCTATGCCTCAGCAGTAGGACAACTGGATGCCCAGGGATATTGCTGTGGGCCAGTTATAGGAGGGAAAAATTGCTACCCATGTAACACCCGCAGGCACACTGCAACTCTGGCAGTTGCCTACTTGTGTGAGGAGATGGGAGTATTCCTTGTAGCCTAGCTCCAAGCTAAGACTTTTTTTGGGTACACTATGTGGCATGTGGGATCTTAGTTTCCTGACCAGGGATCGAACCCACATTCCCTATGTTGGAAGCGTGGAGTCTTAACCACTGGACCACCAGGAAGTCCAGAGGTTGGGTTTTTGAAGTATAATGTGCATTCGGTGAAGTGTGCAGATATCCAGGGTACTGCTCACTGGGTTTTCACATGTGTATATTCCTTTGTAGGGCTTCCCCTGTGCCTCACCGGGTAGAGACTCCTCCATCAATGCAGGAGCCACAGGAAACATGGGTTTGATCCCTGGGCCAGGAAGATCCCCTAGAGAAGGGCATGACAACCCATTCCAGTATTCTTGCCTGGGAAATCGCACGGACAGAGAAGCCTGGTGGGCTGCAGTCCATAGGGTTGCAAAGAGTCAGACACGACTAAAGCAGCTAAGCACACACACTCGCATACAGAATGTCTTGTTTTGTATCTGGTTTCTCTTACTCAGCTTTATGATTGTGGGATTCATATAGATGGCTGGAGAGCACTGATAACCCGTCATACCGTCAGGAAGCATCCAGAATAATCATATGTGGCTTATGCCATTGAGAGTTGGTATGAATTTATTGGTGGCATTTGTTTGTGCAGAACGCATTCGCAGGTGCCACATTCCAGGTGCTCTGCATGGGCCTGGCGAGCACAGATGAGTGAGTTTCTTCCATTAAGGAGCTTGCTGTCTAGTGAAGGAGAGAAACACACACACATAATTACATATAATACACATAATTAAAATGAAGATTTGGTCAACCTTTATGGTTTTTGCAATGATTTTGAAAGATTTTCTTTATGGTTTTTGAAAGACTTTCTGTTGGAGGTGAAATGTCTTCTTCTTGTCAAAGGATTAGAATTTTTCCAGGTGGTCAAGTTCAAGTGTGGAGATGTGAAGCATCATGGTATCTTTGGAAGTAATGCTTTTAGATTGATTAAGGTGTGTAAGAAGGCCAAAAATACTACTTTGGGGAGAAATTTTGAGGAAAACCTTAGTGTGCAAGTTTGGCTTCTTGGTTGGAGCTGTGGGTAAGAGATGACCACTCTAGTGACCAGTTGTGAGAAGGCAGAGCACAGAAGTCAAATTTGGTAACTGCTGTAGCCAAAGGAAAACTCCCTTCAGTGCTTTGCTGTTGATGTTATGGAAGATNGGGGAGAAATTTTGAGGAAAACCTTAGTGTGCAAGTTTGGCTTCTTGGTTGGAGCTGTGGGTAAGAGATGACCACTCTAGTGACCAGTTGTGAGAAGGCAGAGCACAGAAGTCAAATTTGGTAACTGCTGTAGCCAAAGGAAAACTCCCTTCAGTGCTTTGCTGTTGATGTTATGGAAGATTTTTTTGAGGTTAGATAAAACTAAGGAGATGGTTATTATTAATGTGTGTGGGTTTTTTTTTTTTTTTTTTTAATAATTGAGATGACTTGAGATGTCCTGTAAGCCATCAAAAATTTCCTAAGGGAGGGTGGATTGTGGTGTAGCATCTCTCCCTTAATCATGCGATTTTGTAGCAAAATGTGTTCCCTGTTCTCTCAGTTTGCTGGCACTACCATAACGAAATACCACCAACTGGGTAGCTTACCCAGAGATGTATTTCTCATGATTCTGGAGGCTAGAAGTCCAAGGCCAGGGTGGCGGGCTTGGTTTCTCTCTGACTTGCAGGGCTCCTCGCCCTGTCCTCACTAGGCTTCTCTCTGTGTTCTGTGTCCTGATTTCCTCTTAAAAGCACACCTGCCATTCTGGATTAGGGCCCACTCCAGAGACCCCTATTTTAACTTCATTACTTCTGTAAAGACTTGCTCTCCACATACAGCACATTCTTAAGTACTGGGGATCAGGGCTTCAGTCTGCAAGTTTTGGGGTGTAGGAGGATACAGTTCAGCTCATTTACACCCATGTCTCAGAACCTGCCCTGACATTGTTGGGCTGTGTGAAGGCTGTCTCCTGGGAAATGCAGGGGTCAGACCATTCTAAGACAAGCAGGGAGCTATGAGGTAGCCCAGAGTCTGCTCTGACCGCTCTGGGGGCTGGGCTTGGTCTTAAAGCACCACCTCTGACTTCCTCATGATTTGTCTGTGCACACACAAACCTGAGTCTTGAGTGATGTGTCTAAAACTTAAGACTGATATTCTGTCCATTAATAGAGATTGAAAATAGAGACTAGGAAGAAAAGAATCCAAACTGTAAAGTCCAGGTGAATGTCATGAGAAAAGTGATGTCATAACTTTCATAACTCTTAATAATCTGTTCCAGTGTTGAGCAAACCATATCCCTCTCCTGCCGTTTTACCCTTTTGATTGGCTGAAGTTAAACAGCCTTGGCATTCTCCTTATCAGAACATTTGGACACCAAAGACCTGTTCCTAAGTCAGATCACCTTAACCTTCCTCCTGCTTGTGGGCGGAAAGTTGTTTTCTGTAGAAGGGTTTTTATTTTGAATTTTCTGTTGTGATGGCCACTGAGGGGATTTTTCTTTTAAGCATGTGCTTTTAGATAGTCATCTCCTAAGCTTGTTTTAGTGGAGACAGAGAAATCTTGTTGGGATCAATTTTGCCAGGGGCTGCTTTTGTTTCAGTCCACATTGAGATTCCGTGGTGCATATGAGGCTTATTATAGGTACCTGGGAGCTGGAAATCTAGTTTTCAGTGAAATAGTATGTATTATTATGGTGTGTGTCCCAGAGTTGCTATGCTAAGACCCATTTTCAGAATTAGAACTTTGAAGACAACTCATGCAGAGTTGGATGAGATGTGTTAGCTCACATCATATTGTGTGTGTGTGCTCAGTAGTGTTTGACTCTTTGCAACCCCGTGGACTGTAGCCTGCTCGGCTCCTCTGTCCAAGGGCTTTCCCAGGCAAGAATACTGGAGTGAGTTGCCATTTCCTCCTCCAGGGGATCTTTCTGACCCAGGGATCGAACCCACTTCTCCTGCGTTGGCAAGCAGATTCTTTACCACTGAGCCACCTGGGAAGCCATCACTTCATATTAAACCCAGCCTAATGTGAAGCAGGGGATTTGAGAAAGTCATGGCCTGCCCAGGCATGTTCATGTTGCATCCCTGTTACTGCCAACATAGTTCTGTTACCTTTTCTATTCTTTCACTTAGCTGTGGGCTGATTGACCATGAGTTTAATTTTTGCCAGTATGGTGTGGGTCACAGTGAGCATTTAAAAATCTTTGAACAGCATTCAAAGGTATTGTGCATTGTGACTCTAATTTCTGCTTATATTAATATAATATTCATATTCTCTTTGACTTGCTTGGCTGTTTACTGATGAATTTTTTTTTTTTTTTTTTTTAACAGACATTACTGAGTTACTGTTAGTTCTTTTACAGGGAGTAAATTCATTGTTTAAAATGGGTCATAGTTCCAAAGTATACCCAGAATTTTACTTACTTTTTGAAGAAACAAAACTCTTTCAAACCTGTTAAACAAAATTCAACTGAAGGAATTTTAAAGATCTTATTAACTTTATTAGATGATTCATGAATCGGGCAGCGTCCCATCCAGCAAACAGATGGGAGCTCTAAAGAGCCGTGTCAGATGAAAGATCTGTATGCAGAAGGGAATGGGATGAAGAAGTTACTTGCAAAGTGTGGATTATTTGTGGCAAGGTCACCTTCCTTTAGGGGACTGCAAAAGTCTGTCAAGCAGATTACCTCACTAGTGTTGACCAGGTAACTCCAGATTGACTGGGTTAAGATTCCCCTCCTGGGAGAAGTTGAAACTGTAAATTATGTATTAAGTTGCTGTTTGGTGACCTGGGCTTAGCCCAAGTGACTCCATTTTGGTTTGGTTGCGTCTTTCTTTAAAAGAAACCAAAAAACCTGCTTCTGTTTAGTCAACAGTATTTCCTGTACCTTCAACAAATCAAATGTTTTAATTTTCCACATTTGTCTATTTTGTTTCCTACCATTTTGTTCTTCTGTACTCTTAGATTTGACTTTACTGACTTTTTTTTTTTTTGGTCTGTGATTTTTTTTTCATTTTTACAAACTAGGTAGGTAATACTATTCTTGAAAAGTGTTTTTTAGCCACAAGGGTGCTAAC
This sequence comes from Neotragus moschatus, assembly GCA_006410615.1. NCBI lineage: Eukaryota > Metazoa > Chordata > Mammalia > Artiodactyla > Bovidae > Neotragus > Neotragus moschatus. Next base: position 6,825,054 of record SJYA01002112.1, on the reverse strand, counting down.
TGTACTCATTTACTTTGGCTGTCGGGAGCCTGTGACCCACAGTAGACCGATTTGAGATTCAGAGTAACGGGGTAGAGTGGTGTGCTTTATTGGAACCTTCCATCTTTAGAAATCCTTGAGCATTTGCTGCCATGTTTTCTAGATACGTCTCCTGACTTTTAAAGTCCCCTCACCCTTTTAAAATTAGAAATATTTCAGCAAAATAATTCAGATGATACGCTACCTCTTAAGAGGAGGAGGAGGAGGTAGGGTCCATAGGTCGCATTGCACTGGGGAGTGGATGCTCCCTGTGATTTGTGTCTCTGAGTCTTTGACCCCGGTTCTTCAGTTCTTTGTAGTGGTGGATGGGATTGCGTCCCCATCGCTTGATTTTGGGCGATTTTGGGCTTGGCTGTATGACTTGCTTTAGGGCAGTGGGATGTTAGTAAACAGGATGGAAGTAGAAGTCTGCACTCTGCTTGTGCTGGTGGGCCTGTGTCCTTTTGTGCCTTTGTCCTCACCGTGAGAAGGCCCCTGAGTGGCTGCAGCCTTTTCAGCTTGGGCCTCAGAGTGAGACCACAGAGCAAGAGCCCCCGCGGATTATCTGTAACTTAAAGCGGAGCCAGCACAGCTCAGACACCTGAGGGAAAACTACATGCTTGTGCCAGTAAGACCCCGTGGTCTGTTGCACGCGTTATCGTGGCAATGGATGACTAGTGCGGTCATCCTGCTGCGTCCAGCACAGGCGGCTTTCTTGGGTGGTCTCCCTTCCTCCCCGGCCACTTCCAGGATTCTCAGTTGGCCCCCTCCAGGGTTTTCCTCCCTCTTCCTCACTGTTCCCCTCTGCCTTACAGCTTCTGCTTACTTGTATGTTATGTTCTCCTAATTTTTCCATTTCCAAAGCTGTTTGTGACTCCTCTAGTTTCTCTTAAACTCATGACTTCTCAGCTCCCACTCCTGTTGCCTATGCCTTATTTGGTACCTTCCATTTCAGACTTCTGAGAGACAATCAACTTTGCCTGGCAGGTTTTCTCCCAGCCCAGAAATGGCATGTCCTCAATTGTTGGCCTGCTTGGTCCATGATTAGTGTTAGGTGAGGGGCCCACCTCTGGTCCAGTTAAATGTGTCCGGGATGTGTTGGGAAGGGGACATGTCTTGAAATACATGAGTGCCTAATACTGCCTTATTTAATAGAGGCTGTGAATGTATGGAAATCGCAGTTATAAGACAGGTCTTCCACACAGAGTTGTACGTCATCTGCGGCTTTTAGTGAGTATTCACGCTTTTCAGTTTCTGGACTCATCTCTTCCCCAGAGGGGAAGCTTTTAACTTGGCTTTTGCAAGTTTAAAATGTTCTGGGGCTGCATTCCGGTTTTAGGTTTCCTAGTGTTCTTGCCTGGAGAATCCCAGGGATGGGGGAGCCTGGTGGGCTGCCGTCTATGGGGTCACACAGAGTCGGACATGACTGAAGCGACTTAGCAGCAGCAGCAGTTCTAAAATAACCAACCTTACAGCATGAGTTCTCAGGATGAACCTCTTTCAAGGAAAAATGTGAGCGAAGAGACCATCTACTGGAAGGATTGCTACTCGGCAAAACCTTCCAAAGAGTTCAGAAGAAAATAAGTTGGCCTATTCTAAAGTTCTAGGCTATTTAGGCGGTTCCATGGCTTTTCTGTATAGGGGAAGAGATTGATCAGATTAAAGCTGATTTATAGCATTTAAAGGGTTGTGCTTCTAATTTCAATTTATCTCTTTAAGTATTTATATTTGGGGATACTCTTATAAATGATATTTTTAAAATGTTAATTTACAGTTATTCCTTGCTAGTATATAGAAATACAGTTGGCTTTTGTATATCAATCTTATATCCTATGATCTTAGCAAACCAATTTACTGATTTTAGAAATGTTATTCTAGATTCTTTGGGATTTACTATATTAATAGTTGAGTGCAAGTAAAGACAGTTGTATTTCTTCCTATTTAATCTATATGCTTTCTATTTCATTTTTTTTTTTGTCTTATTGCACTGGCTAGCTAGGACCCCAGTATGATGTTGATGTGATAAGATGATAAGATTAGACACTCTTGCCTTGTTCTTGAGTTTAGGGAAAAATTATGCAGTCCCATTAATGGTAGATTTTTCGTCGATGCTTTTTATCAGATTGAGGAAGTTTGCTTTTATTTCTAGTTTCTGGAGAGTTTCATCACAAATGTTGGATTTTGTTACATACTTGTATCTGCTGAGATGATCATGTGAGTTTTTTCTTTAGTCTGTTGATATAGTGAATTACATTAATTGACTTTTGATGTTGAATACCTATTGTATACCCAGGATAAATCCCACTTGGTTTTGATGTATTACCCTTTTATATATTGCCATATTCAATATGATAGTATTCTGTTAAGGATTTTAGTGTCTTTGTTTTGATCTTTGTCTTAAACGTGTGGATTCTTATATTGCTGTTGCAGGACTTGTCGGCTTAATGCTGGCTGACATTAGATGGAAGTATTCCCTCTTCTATTTTCTGGAAGAGTATATGTAATATATTGCTATACAGGAGATATTGCAGATTCAGTTCCAGACCACTGCAATAAAGTGAATATTGTAATAAAGTGAGTTGTGTGAATTTTTTGGTTTGCTACTGCATATAAAAGTTATGTTTGTACTATAGTCTGTTAAGTGTGCAGCCACGAGCATTATGTCTAGAAAGCATAATATAACTTAATTAAATTATATAACTTAATTAAAAATTAGTTTTATAGCTAAAATGTGCTGACTATCATATGTTAAAACAGGGTTGCCACAGACCTTCAATTTGTAAAAAATGTAGTGTCTGTAAAGCACCTAAAATGAAGTACAATAACTATTTGGTGAGATTCTCTGCTGAAGAATACCTGGGCCTGGAGTTTTCTTTGTTGAAAAGTTAGTATCTACAAATCTACAAATTCACCGTCTTTAATAGATGAAGGAGTGTTCAGGTTCTTTTGTTTAAGTGAGCTTGTCTAGTTTGTCTTTTGAGGAACTCATATATTCACCTAAGTTGTCCAAATTTAGAGGCACCTTCTGCCTTCACATAATATTGTACTATCTCACATTTCACATGCAGTGTGAGCTGCTAGCGATACAGTGTGCTTCTGGTTGTTCCCTTCTCTCCTGTGTGATTATTGGTGTCATACATTTTCCTTTTCGATATTTTATAAATTCCACAATACACTGTCATCATCTTTGCTTTAGATTGTTCTTTTGGAATAATTAATAATTTGTGGAGAAGATTTTTTATGCTTACGTTTTGATAATTTCTGGAACTGTTTTGTGTGGTTCCTCATTTTTTGTCTGGTTATCATATGCCTTTTACTCAAAGAACTTCTTTACCTTTTCTTGTAGGGCAGGTGTGCTGACATTGAATTACCTCATCTTTTGTTTGTCTGAAAAGCCATTATTTTGCCTCCATTTTTGAAAGATATTTTTGCTGACTAGAATTCTGGGTCATGAAGTCTTTTTTCTTTCTTTCTTCCCCTTTTCAGTGGTTGAGAGGTGCCACACCATTATCTTCTGGATTGCAAGTAGTGTGCTGAATTTTTTTCCCCCCTCAGAAGGCAATGTCTTTTTCTTCCCACTGTATTTCAGATTTTCCCTTTAACGTTGGTTTTTGGCAATTAAGCTGTGAAGTGTCCAGGTATGTGTTCTTTGTTGTATTTATTTGGTTGTTTACTTGTTTATATTCATTCTGTAGGATTTTCTTAGATCTGTGGTTTGATGGCTTTATTTTTGGAGAATCTGAAGCCGTTTTCCTTTCAGATGTTAGCTCTGCCTTGCTCCCCCCGCTCCAGCTACATGATTGTGGCGTCCTGTGATCATATCCCACAGCTCCTGGATGGTCTGTCTGCTGTGCCCTCCCTGCCCCGCTGCCCCTTTTGTGTTCTGGATTAGGTGATTTGTAGTGATCTGTCTTCAAGCTCATTGAGTCCTTCCTCGACTTTATTGAGTGTTTGGTGGGCTCGTCAAAGGAACTTTTCACCTCTGATGCCATTACAAAAAAGCGTTTCTCTTTGGCTCTTTCTTACGTATTCTAGCTTTCTGTTGAAGTTTGCCATCTATTCGTGCATATCTTCTACTAAATTGTTTAACATGTTAAGCATTGGGGTTTTTTTTTATAGTTTTTAAATTCGGTTTATTTATTTATTGGCTGCTCTGGGTCTTCATCGCTGTACACGGGCTCTCTCTAGTTGTGGCGAGCAGGGGCTGCTCTTGAGTTGCTGTGCGAGGGCTTCTCATGGCAGTGGCTTCTCTTGTGTGGAGCGTGGGCTCCAGAGTGAGTGGACTTCAGTAGTTGGGTGCGTGGGCTTAGTTGCCCCATGGCATGTGGCATCTCCCCACACTGGGAATCGAACTCGTGTTCCCTGCATTGGCAGGTGAATTCTTAACCACTGTACCACATTATAACTGTCTTAAGCACCGTTAAATTCCCTATCTGGGTCATCTCTCAGTCTGATTGATTCTCTTTAGACCTTTGTCTCCTTTTCGTACCCACTTTGCTTCTTTGTATACCTTGTAATTTTTGATCAACTGCTGGACTGAGTCTGAGTTGGACATTAAATATTGATATTGAGATTACTGTTACATTAGGGGTAGGTTTTTGGGGGGAGGAAAAATGCCACATTTGTGTATACAGAATATTCAGGACCTGTTATAGGACTGAGGACATAATTTTCTTTGTTCAGTTGTAAAATTTTACATTTCTATAACTTGCTCTTTTTTTATATAGCTTTCCTAAGAGTCACCTTCTCAGAACTTAACCCTTGTAGTTGCTTTTTCCTTTCTTTCTCCTCCCATTGAATCTAAAACTCTTCCTTAGTTCTGTTGGCATGCACACCAAATATGTTTGTTTGCAGATTTGTCTTCTCTCGCTGGACTAAAGTAGGTAATGTCTTATTCATAAATTTGGATCTCTGTGATCTTTTTTTAATATATATAAAACCTTTTAGCTGCATTTTGAAAGTGAAGTCTCTCAATTGTGTCTGACTCTTTGTGACCCCATGGACTGTAGCTCACCAGGCTTCTCCATCCATGGGATTTTCCAGGCAAGACCACTGGAGTGGGTTGCCATTTCCTTCTGCAGGGGGTCTTCCCATCCCAGGGATCGAACCCAAGCCTCCCAAGCAGTGCAGGCAGATGCTTTACCTTCTGAGCCACCAGGGAAATACACACACACACACACACTCTCCAGTATTCTTGCCTGTAGAATCCACACACACACACACACACACACACACACACACNATAACTTGCTCTTTTTTTATATAGCTTTCCTAAGAGTCACCTTCTCAGAACTTAACCCTTGTAGTTGCTTTTTCCTTTCTTTCTCCTCCCATTGAATCTAAAACTCTTCCTTAGTTCTGTTGGCATGCACACCAAATATGTTTGTTTGCAGATTTGTCTTCTCTCGCTGGACTAAAGTAGGTAATGTCTTATTCATAAATTTGGATCTCTGTGATCTTTTTTTAATATATATAAAACCTTTTAGCTGCATTTTGAAAGTGAAGTCTCTCAATTGTGTCTGACTCTTTGTGACCCCATGGACTGTAGCTCACCAGGCTTCTCCATCCATGGGATTTTCCAGGCAAGACCACTGGAGTGGGTTGCCATTTCCTTCTGCAGGGGGTCTTCCCATCCCAGGGATCGAACCCAAGCCTCCCAAGCAGTGCAGGCAGATGCTTTACCTTCTGAGCCACCAGGGAAATACACACACACACACACACTCTCCAGTATTCTTGCCTGTAGAATCCACACACACACACACACACACACACACACACACACACACTCACTCACTCACTCACTCACTCACTCACTCACTCACTCACTCCAGTATTCTTGCGCTCATACACACACTCCAGTATCCTTGCCTGTAGAATCCACGTGCACAGAGGAGTCTGGTGGGCTATAGTCCATGGGATCACAGAGTTGGATACGACTGAGCAACTAAGCCCAGCACATACATATATGTATACACACACAGAGATGGGCACACTCTGTTAAGTTGAATTGAGATTATGAAATAATTTTTATTCCTTAGCCAAAAATCCGCACTGCTGCTCCCAGTTGTGCCCACCACCAATTAGTGGGAATATTGTCTCTGATTTTCCACTGTCAACTCTGATATATCTAAAAAATGTGCTGAGGTGAAAAGTGAGGTCTAGAATGGTTGAATTTATAAAAAGGTAGCTCTCTCTTTATATTTTCCTTACGAGTTTTATATGTGTATTTTGCCTCCCTACCTTGGCAGTGTGATTTTGAGAGGAAATAACTGTCTTCTGCTTCTCCTCTGGTGTCTTGTTAGTAAACAGCACAATGGTGAGCACACAGTAGTTGCTCCACAAATTATTGAAAATTTCTGAGACTTAATGATACTAATGAATTCTGGAATGAGTTGCCAGTAGCTTTTCTTTTTCTGTTTATCCCCAAAGACTTTCAGTAATGGCGAGGATGAAATTATTCCATTCCTTACCGGCTCTGTTTTCTTTGGCAAGTTGCTAAACATCCTGTGTTTTTGTTTCTTTATCTATACAATGGGAATAATAACAGTACCTAACTCATAAGATTATTATGATGACTCAGAAAAATAATGTAATAAATGTTCCTTGCTGCATTCTAGTTCCTCAGTTATTATTAACAGTGCATGTGAGAAGGGCAAGTTTTTAACAGTAAGGTTTCAGCTAAGGTCTTTCAATAGGAAGGCATTTACTATCTGAAAACCATCTATCTGAGGATGGATAAATATAACGACTTCTATATTAAATAAGGAAGTAACCTTTACTCAGAATATTAACAACAGAATGGGAACAGAGCTAATTAATTTCTACCTTGTTGGCAGTAATGCGATGTTGGATGTTTGCTCTGTTCCCAGGGGCATAGTGATCAATACAGAAATAGATTTCCCAGATCAGCCTTCCCTAGGACCAAAGGTACTTCATCTTACAGATCATTGTTAGTTAAACAGTTGACCCTTGAACAACATGGGTTTCAGCAGCACAGGTCCCCTTATATGCGGATTTTTTTTTCTGACTGAATATGTGCTGCAGTACTACAGTCCATGGGTGCAGAACCTTGGATATGGAAGGTCGCCTGTAAAGTTATACATGATTTTCGAAGGCACATGGAGCAGCACCCCTCACCCCACATTGTTCAAAGGTGAGCTGCATGTTTTAAGACTATATTCATCCTACCCTTAGGCATCATTTACTGTTGTTTATTTTTACAGTCGCTTCCTTTTTACCACTGTTATTGACCAGATCATGTTCAATAGAGAAATAAAGCCCAGAGAGAATTATGGAAAGGGGCGATAGCCTGATGAGAGTTATTAAAAATTTTTGACAGACAGCTGTTAGGAAAATATTGTGAAAACTGGTCAGGTGCAATTTTCTAGACTCATTGTTTTGTTTACCTAACAAGAAGGGGGATGGAACTCATGGTTACAGGTAAAAGAGAATTCTCATTTGCATAGCATTGGTGCTTATATTACTGAACCCCTTTATTAAACTAGTGGTTTTGATCTTTGAACAGTACTCTCTCCTCTCAATGCAGTACACTACCATTATATGTGGAATAATGATAATTATTCATATACTTTTCTAAGTTTTGGAAGGAAATAGGTGACATATTTGACCTGCAAATCTGTGGCATAATCAAGTTTTAACTGCTGTGATACCAAGTATGAGGTGATAATAGCACAGCATGAACTATGTTAGGAGCGATGGGAATGGATGAAGGATTTAAATGAGGGAAGTTTACTAACTTTTTTTTTTAAACAAAAGTGGAATTTTTTATTATACTAAAGAGTATTTCTTCAGCTTGTACAAAAATATTTATTTTATATGAGTGTTGGAAAAAACTGAAAAGTGCGGATAAACTGCTGAAGACTTAGGGACACGCCGTTAAAAATACATACTTTGGTAGTCAGGTTCCTCAGATAACTTTCCTCAGGGTAAAGAGGCGTGAGGAGTTCAGCTCAGCATCAGGACACCCTGTCTGCACCTTGGTAATAGTGCATGGCCTGATGGAAAGCACACCTCCAGAGGAATGTTGTAGAGAGGATTTCTGCTGACAAAAGAAAGCTGCCCGGAGTCGCTCACGTACAGTCTTCAGAGGCCACTACCGTCAGCCTTTTTCGTGTTTGTTTTACATAAAGGCTTTCTGCAGATTTTCATGCCTTGTGGATGGTGGCCAAACTTAGGTTTGGTTATGAATTCCTGTCTCTTCTTTCCCTTAACCTTAAAAAAAAGTTTTTATTACGGGAAATTTCAAACATACACACAACTAGAGAGAACAGTACAGTGAGTCCTCATGCTGCTCTCGTTTTATCTGTCCCGTCTCACTCTCTTTCTGACCTAGAGTGTTTTGAAGAAAGCCTGACAGCCTGTCCTTTAACCTATAAATATTGTAGTGTGTATCTGTTGGATAGAAAAGGCCACTATCATACCCAGTAACGCATTCCCTAATTTGCCTGGTTCTGAATCTCTTCCCTCGATTTTTCTCAAAAATGGCTTTTTTACAATTAGCTCTGAATCAGGTCCAGATAAGGTTCACCTGGTGCATCTGATTGATGCATATCTTTAATTGCTTTTAATCTAAAGAAAATCTCTTCTGTTGTTGTTACTGTTATGCCATTTTTTTGTAGAAGAAACTAGGTTGGTTCCCCTTCCCCACACTGTGGAGTTTGCTGACTGTATCTTTGTATCATATAACATGTTACTCTTTCTCCATATTACTGTAAGCTGCTAATTAGATTTGGAGGCTTAACAATTCTGGTAATCATTCAGAGTTTTTTTAAATTATTCATAGGTAGTGCTTCCTGTTCACATTTGGAAAGATGTTTGGTTTTCCTACTATGTATTCCTGCAATGTTTGATTGTCTTCCTGTGTGTACTCAGAGTAATTGATGCGGTCATGTTGGCATAGCCCTCTGTTGTCAAGTTGTGTTCCCCCATTTGGCCAATAGAAATCCATGGGATGACTTTGGACAGCCTGCAGATGTCCAGTTCTGTCCACCTTTCATCTAATGGTCCTAATTTAACCTTAACTGATGAATGTTGCCTGAATCATTTATTTCACTATTGTTAACACTTTAAGAAGACTGAGAGACTTGTAGAAAATCAAATGAAAATTTTTGGTTAAGAACCTTTAAAAAAAAGAACAAAACAGTAAAATGAGGTGTCTGAAAAATTTGTTTATGCAAAGTACTTTTTTTGGGCTGATTATGTTTAGTGAAAGAAGTGTTGTGTAGAAAGGGATGTTTAAAAGTTGTATGTTTAGGAATTCCCTGACGGCCCAGTGGTTAGGACTCATTGCTTCCACTGAATGGTTGTTTGTTTTGTCTTAGTCTGTTAAGTTAATCTGTGTGGATCAGAAAATGACTAGATTCTCAAGAATCTGAACATTGTTGTAACAGTGTGATGCTTTAACATTTGGGTATCACGGATAGGGATGAGTTAATACAGAGCTATGAGGAAGCATCCTCAGGTCATTCTTTCCTTTTTAGTAAGTTTCTCTTGAAGGAAAAAAAGAAATTTACTATTACCCTCCTGTATTTTAAAAAAATCTAGCTTTCTTATCACCTGGAGATCAGAGAACTCAGTAAAGTAGCAGATATGTTACTGTTTTTGCAGGATTCTTTTCCCATCATTGTTTTTTTCCTCTCTCTCTCTTTCCGTTTCTCTCTTGGTGTGTGGTTTTTATATATACTGGGTCATAGAGAATTTTAAGACATAGGATCCTTGGGAAAGGGTTTTTCAACATCTGAGGTCAGCACCCTTATTTTAAAGTTGAAGAAGCAGAGTCGATTTCTTTGTTTCATTGGTGACTTTCCCGTATATCTGCTCCTGTTTGTTGCTGAGTGAGGTGGCTAGCTCCTCGGAGATACTATAAACCATACAATGAGAGGGAGAAGTATGAGAAACGGTTGAATCTGGCGAAATATAAACTCAAGATGAATATTGTATGGAGCGCGTGCTAACCCAGTTCTTGGCTAGAATTGAGTTAATAAAGACAAGCCACACGTGAGTTGCCCTCAGGTGACTGACTGAGTCAGTTCCAGTATGGTACTGGACTCTACAGTGGGAGGCTGGCCTCTCACACCTGGCCTTTGAGGGGGGGCCTTTGCCTTGGCACTGGTGCCTTGAGTAGGTGGTGACAGCAGAGCAGTGGAGTTGGTCTCACTTGGCGTGCACCATGTGAGCAGCACCAGCTGTGCTCTAGAGGGAAACTTGAGGTTTCCTTCAACAGAGTTAGTGATGTTTACGGAGGAGCCTGGTGGGCTGCAGTCCATGGGATCACAAAGAGTCAGACATGACTGAGCGACTTCACTTTCACTTTTCACTTTCATGCACTGGAGGAGGAAATGGCAACCCACTCTGGTGTTCTTGCCTGGAGAATCCCAGGGATGGGGGAGCCTGGTGGGCTGCCGTCTATGGGGTCACACACAGTCGGACACAACTGAAGCGACTTAGCAGCAGCAGCAGCAGCAGCAGTGATGTTTGTACAGATGTATTTTTTTTTTTTACTGACCATCTTATAAACTCTTTCTTCCTTCTTATAGTTTTGAAGTTGTTTCTTCATCTTACAAGAACAGTCACATCATATATAAATAATAATTTTGTATCTTTCTTCCCAGGGGCTTCCCTGGTGACTCCCTGGTAGTAAAGGATCTGCCTACCAATGCAGGAGATGGGGGTTCAGTCCTTGGGTCGGGAAGATCCCCTAGAGAAGGAAATGGCAACCCACTCCAGTATTCTTGTCTGGGAAATCCCATGCACAGAGGAGTCTGGCTGGGTACAATCCACGGGGTCAGTCAGGCACAACTTAGCTACTCAACCACAATTTTTCTTCCTAGTTTACACATCTCATAATTTTCCCATATATTCTCTAGAATGTCCAGTGCAATACTTGATGGATGGTGTCATCGTCTTTTTCCAGACTTCTTAATAGGAGTGCCTTTAACATTTCATCATGAGATTTGATTTGGTTTCGGATGGATGTTTATGAGGCTCAGTACCGCTCTAACTAGATAAAGTATCTTAATTCAGCCTTTGATTTTGCAAATTAAGGAAGAAGCAACATAGAAAGTTCAGGAGCAAGCTGAAAATATGTGGAGTATTATAACATTAAAGTGAAAGTGAAAGTCGCTCAGTCGTGTCTGACTCTTTGCAACCCCGTGGACTATACAGTCCATGGAATTCTCCAGGCCAGAATGCTTGAACTGGTAGCCATTCCCTTCTCCAGGGCATCTTTCCAATTCAGGGGTCGAACCCAGGTCTTCTGCATTGGAGGCTGATTCTTCACCAGCTGAGCCACCAGAAAAGCCCATATAATGTTAAATGCATGGCAATATTTATCCTAAAGAAGAAAAAAACTATGGGATAATTTCATTATCCTCAAGTGTAGGTAGGCCCTGTGCTGGTAGATGGAAGCTTCCAGATGATGTTTGAGTATGGGAGAATAGCGTAATGCTCTGGGGATGCTGTTGGGGCAGAGTACCACCAGATGTCTCTACATACCTTTCACTGGGCAAAGGCACTACACCCTTGAACCCAAAAGACAAGCTTCCTTTCTCCTGCAGTGCCGCCTCGAGTGCCCTCTGTTGACCAAGCTAAGCATCACACTTTCTGTAAAGTGAAAATTCTTCCAGAGTCCAGTGCATTATCACAGAGCAGGTACTGAAGGGTGAATTTGGAGTTGAGAGGTTTACTCCTTGGAAGGAAAGTTATGACCAACATCGATAGCATATTAAAAAGCAGAGACATTACTTTGCCAACAAAGATCCGTCTAGACAAGGCTATGATTTTTCCAGTGGTCATGTATGGTTGTGAGAGTTGGACTCTAAAGAAAGCTGGGTGCTGTATAATTGATGCTTTTGAACTGTGGTGTTGAAGAAGACTCTTGAGAGTCCCTTGGACTGCAAGGAGATCCAATCAGTCTATTCTAAAGGAGTTCAGTCCTGGGTGTTCATTGGAAGAACTGATGCTAAAGTTGAAACTCCAGTACATTGGCCACCTCATGCGAAGACTTGACTCATTGGAAAAGACTCGGATGCTGGGAGGGATTGGGGGCAGGAGAAGGGGACGACAGAGGATGAGACGGCTGGATGGCATCACTGACTCGATGCACATGAGTCTGAGTGCACTCTGGGAGTTGGTGATGGACAGGGAGGCCTGGTGTGCTGCAGTTCATGGGGTCGCAGAGAGTCGGACGCGACTGAGCGGCTGAGCTGAACGGGACTGAAGTTGATAACCGACACTGAAGCCCGACCCAAGAGCACATGCTCTGTGATTCCACTTTTATAAGATATGGAACAAGTGGCACTCATTTGTGCTGTTGGGAGTCCAGCTAGTGGTTACCCTTGGAGAAAAGTAGTTGTGACCAAAAAGGAGTGCAGAGGGGGCTTTTTTAAAAAGATGTCTGTTTGGCTGCTCCATGCATAGTTGCAGTATGCAGAATCTAGCTCCCTGACCAGAAAGTGAACCCAGGCCCTCTGCATTGGGAGCGTGGAGTCTTAGCCACTGGAAAGTCCAGGGGCCAGGAAAGTCCCTAGCTGAGGCTTCTGTAACTGCTAAGAGAGTTCTGTTTCATTGTTCTTTAGTCCCTAGGTTGTGTCCGACTCTTTTGCAGGCCCACTGACTGTAGCCCACCAGGCTTCCCTGTCCATGGGATTTCCCAGACAAGAATACTGGAGCGGGTTGCCATTTCCTTCTCCAGGGGATCTTCCTGATAAGGTTACATGTGTGTTCTGTATGTGAAATATGTTCATATGTGAAGANAAAGTCCCTAGCTGAGGCTTCTGTAACTGCTAAGAGAGTTCTGTTTCTGTAAGTCGATGCTGGTTACATGTGTGTTCTGTATGTGAAATGTGTTCATATGTGAAGAGCTATACTTTTTTTTAATGTATATTATACTTCAATAAAAGTTAAGGGGTGGTACAGTCTGATTTCAAAAGGATAAACTTAAAAAATAAGATCCAGTCTCGAATGGGAGAAATACAAAATAATCCAGGCTATGTCAACCTATTTTTATTTTTGAAAGCCTGTTTGAGGGCTGTTTAAGTTAATGTCAAACAACAGTATCTAATTCGATCAGCAAAAAATATTAACTGCCAGACCACCTTTTTTTTTTTCTTTTTAAATTTGGGACCAAAGTGTTAATACTGAAGTCTTCTGTAGAGCAATATACTTCTCATGTTATTGACCTTTTTACCAAGTCTTAGAACAACAGCTTCTAAGTTTTTTTTTTTTTTAATGGTTTTTCAGATACCTCTTTGTTCTTAGTCTAAATATCACTGCTCTCCTCTGTGAGCATTATCTTTGCTTTTATCTTTGTCATCACATTCCTTTCTTTCAAAGCAGGTATATCACCGTTTGGCCTGACTAAGAAATTTGGGGGCCCCCAGTGCAACTCTCATGTAAGGGTTAGTGGGCATGGGAATTATAGATCTTTGATTCACGGAATTTGTGGTTCAGGAGAGGCTCAGTGTGTGGCTTTGCTACAAACAGAAGCAGGTCAGTGCTATGGTTTGTTTAGGACTAGATAACTCTGGGTGCAAAATCCTAAGGAATTCTCCAGGTTGGAAAGTTGGCCTTGGATCCAAGAGATGGATAGGGAATCTCGGGGAGGGGGGGAAGAAAAAAAAAAGCACAGGTTGCTAGGAAAGTCTGACTTTATACTGTGGATAGGATTTAGGGTGAATTTTAAAGAAGAGTTGACTGTGTAAAGCCCAGTTGTTTCTAAATCGAGGTGAATAACAATAGTAGATTCTGTGTACAGAGCTTGGTATCTCCGCATTAGGTTATGGTTGTGTTCATGCTTTGAATTGCTGGTGGTAACACTTTGGCCAGGCAGAGTTACCACAAACATACAACACAGCAGGCTGAAAACCAAGAATGATTGCCTTGCAGAAATAGTTTCCTTGTATTTTTTAACCCTTAAGTCATTTGAGGGAAGAGAGAAGAAAATAGTGTGGGTGGTGAAACTAGCCAGTGAGCCTTTCATTTATAAATTCAGTCTGGAAAATCAAGAGTTTCCTGACTTGTATTTCATTTTCTTACTGGCCTGATCTTATGCTTCATTGTTCTTTAGTCCCTAGGTTGTGTCCGACTCTTTTGCAGGCTCATTGACTGTAGCCCACCAGGCTTCCCTGTCCATGGGATTTCCCAGACAAGAATACTGGAGCGGGTTGCCACTTCCTTCTCCAGGGGATCTTCCTGATAAGGGACTGAACTGGCATCTCCTGCCCTGGCAGGCAGCTTCTCCACTGTTGTTCATTCTACACGGATTGTATGGGTGCCGACCGTGTCACAGGCTCTGTCCTAGGCATTGGGAACTGATGCAGGCCCTCGGGCCCCTGGAGAGTTACTGTTTTGTATTCTTCTGTTTGAAGGTGGCCTTTAGTATACTTGGCTGTGACATGCAACCTTGTCACCAACTCCTTTAGGATCTATGGAGCCTTTAAAAACTGTTACTTGGATTTCACCTCCAAGCTAATAAGAGTTTCCCGACTTGTACTTATTTCATTTGATCACTAGCCTGAGCTTATACTTTGTTTAGTCTGTAGATCATGTCTGACTCTGTAGCCGCCAGGCTCCTCTGTCCATGGGATCTGCCAGGCANTCTATGGAGCCTTTAAAAACTGTTACTTGGATTTCACCTCCAAGCTAATAAGAGTTTCCCGACTTGTACTTATTTCATTTGATCACTAGCCTGAGCTTATACTTTGTTTAGTCTGTAGATCATGTCTGACTCTGTAGCCGCCAGGCTCCTCTGTCCATGGGATCTGCCAGGCAGGAATACTGGAGTGGGTTGCCATTTCCTTCACCAGGGGATCCTCCCCGATCAGGGATCGAACTCGCATCTCCTGCATGGGCAGGTAGATTCTCCACTATTGCTTATATTATGCCACCAACAAAGGGGCTTCATTTGCAAATACAGCGTCTTAAGGAAAGGGTGCGGGTGATGGAAGGTATGATTCTCATTCTGCACATGCACTCCAGAGCGGCGGTTTGGAAATTTGCAGTCCCCNCCAAAGCGATTGAGTACACCGTCACATTGAGGGTTTCTGATCAAGTGTAGTTAATGCTTGTCTGGTGGTCTGCTTCCCTGGGGTGTCGTCAAATGCTCAGTGAAACCAACATTAGCTTTTGGCCAGAGAGTTCTGATCCAGGCTCCTTTGGCCGTTAGTTGTATGGCCTTGGGCACATTCCTTAGCATCAGTTAGTAATCTTCCCTTTCCCCTTATACGAAATAGACATCATTGTGCTAATAAGCCTGCAGGGTTGTTGAAAAAGATTGGAGATGTCATGAAACGTGCTTTGCGTAGTTCTGAGTATCTCCACTTGATGTGTGTTCAGTAGCTCTGGCTGCTGTTGCTGTTACTGCCTCATGATTAAATACCTATGTACCACCACACCTGCCTGAGCTGCCTGCTCAGCTTTCTGCAGAGCCCCCAAGAGAGAGACCTTAATATGAGGCGTGAACTGAGGAGAGGGTCTCACTTTGAGCTTCAGAGAACTGCCTTGGTAGAGTTAGGTCTTTGGTGTGTTGTCTTTTAAAGCCTCTTTGAATAAACACCTGTGTGTCTCTCTCTGCCTTTGCTCCCTGAGGGCCGAGTGTCCTGGACATAGAATTTAGTAGCATCCCAGGGATGGTTAGGTGCTCATAGGATCCCAGCCTTAACTGGGTCCATTACTGTACTGTTGAGTTTCTTTCTCTTTCTCCCTTTTCTTCTCTTTCTTCCTCCCTCCCTACTTTCTTAGGTCTTTTTATTGTGGTAGAAAACACATAAGATTTACCATCTAAATCACTTTCTTGCAGTTGATTGATTTACATTTCTCTGAAGTTTACTTAGCTGCTCTTTTTCCTAAACCATCTTAAGTACTGAATCAGCAGTGAGGTAGTCACACTAAATTGTCCCCCCACCCTCACCCCCCAAGTAGTGAGTCCTGCCATGATGACCAGTTCCCTCTGGATGTAGGCTTGTTTATGACCCTGAACTGTGTTTATGATAAAAATCCAGAAGAATCCTTCTTTGCTTTCATCATCTTCTCCTTGGATTCTCAGCGTTGTGTTTGGGAATATCAGGCTAAGAAAGGGAGCTGGGAAGAACGAAAGGGAAATAAGCAGCTGGGCTTTGCACCCCATCACTCCCAGGGTGGGCTAGGAAGTCTGAGCAGAGACGGGGTGACCAGAAGGCCAGAGGGAAAGCGCACCACCTGGCAAGTGTCTGTGCCCTTCAGCACAGACCAGGCCTCCTATTAAGAGAGCAGGTGACTCACAAACGGGGCCGCTGCTAAGCCATCGTCCAGTGGTGACTGTAGCCATCCTCCTAGAAAGCCTGCCTGTCTCTTCCAGGTCCTCCTTGGGTTACTTCTTTATTTTCTGAAACTAGCAACCGTGTTGTTGTCAGATTACTGGCAACCTTAGCGTGGTTATAAACGACAGATGTTCTCTGTGACACCACACCTGAAAGTATGAGACATAACTTCTGCTTCCAAAGGGATGCTTCCTTAAAAGTGGTGTTAGTTTGTTAGGAGGCTGCATGTTTGTTTGGCAGTGCTCCAAATCAGCTTTGAAATGCCCTTTCTAGGGCTGCCTTCAGCACCTGTGACACTTACTTTCTAAAGGCATCTGTTATAGTAAAGCATGCTCCTGTACAGTTACTTGCTTTTTTGGTAAGTGGCCAAAGGTTATCTTTGGCAGGCTTCCCTGGTGGGTCAGAATCCGCCTGCAATGCGGGAGACCTAGGTTTGATTCCTGGGTCTGGAAGATCCCCTGGAGAAGGGATAGCCTACGCGCTCCAGTATTCTTGGGCTTCCCTTGTGGCTCCAGCTGCTAAAGAATCCGCCTGCAGTGCTGGAGACCTAGGTTCGATCCCTGGGTTGGGAACACTGTCTGGGGAAGGGAAAGGTTACTCACTCCAGTATTCTAGCCTGGAGAATTCATGGACTGTACAGTCCATGGGGTCACAAAGAGTCGGACATGACTGTGTGGCTTTCACTTTCAAAGGTTATCTGGTGCTGAGTCTGGTGACAAGGTTAGATGATCATACAGAACACTGTTTTTAGTTAGAAAAGGTGCAGTTTTGAGTGACCAGATGTTCTTGTTCGAAAGTCAAACCAGCTGAATGTTGATGCTGCTTGATGATATGTGAGAGCGAAGATTGGGGGAAGTAAATCTCACACATTGAGCTTGACCCTATATCCTTATCACCCTGCTGACATCAGCTTTATCCAGGAGCACACTTGGCCAGTAACTTTGTGTATCGGCATGATAAATGCCACTCTGGGTTGGAGCAGCGTGCCCAGGATTTGTGTCCGCTAGTGGCTTCTACGGCTTCCCTGGTGGCTCAGACGGTACAGAATGCACCTGCAATGCGGGAGACCTGGGTTCCGTCCCTGGATCTGGAAGATCCCCTGGAGGAGGGCATGGCAACCCACTCCAGTATTCTGGCCTGGAGAATCCCCACGGATGAGGAGCCTGGCGGGTTTCAGTCCGTGGGGGCACGAAGAGTCAGACACGACTGAGCGAATAAGCACAATGACATCTACAGGTATTTTGTGGGAGACCTTTGCTGCCGGTTCTAGACTTGGAGCTGAAAAAGGTGTTTCAGATTTCTGCAAAACGTGGAAAGCTTTCATATCTTTGCATACACATTTCCTACATAATATACTAACCACAACTTGGTCCACCAGGACCTTGCTCCACACAAGCAGAGGCAAATATTTTCAATAAAGCATCGTGTTTGCTGCTCGATGACCACTGCCGAGCAGAGGAGGAACTACCTCGTTTTAGGCACTCGTGAGATGCCGAACAGAGCCATACATTCACAGTTGACATCACTGTTTGTGTGAAGCTTGCAGTGGAAGAATAACGAGCTTGTCTCTCTCTCTCTCTCTCTTGCAGTTGTCAAGTCTAAAAGTTCCGAATCACTCCCCGATGTCTGATGCCTCTGTCAATTTTGACTACACATCCCCCTCCCCATTTGACCACAGCACTGACCAGGAGGAGAAAATTGAGGATGTGGCCAGTCACTGTCCAGCCCCGAAGGAGCTGTACAACATTGAAGAGGAGGCCGGACCCCTTTTCCCCAGGAAAGCGGCATCCCATAATGGTATGGAGGACAGTGGTGGAGGAGGCACGGGCGTGAAGAAGAAACGCAAGAAAAAGGATCCAGGGGAGCACGAGGGGGCAGCAAAGGGAAGCAAGGACAGGGAGCCTAAGCCAAAGAGGAAGCGTGAGCCCAGAGAGCTCAAGGAGCCCAGGAAGGCCAAGGAGCCCAGGAAGGCCAAGGAGCCCAGGGAGCCCAAGCAGAAGGATGGCACCAAGAAGGCGCGGAAGCCCCGCGAGGCCTCGGGCCCCAGGGAGGCCAAAGAGAAGAGGGGCGGCCCTGATGCTGCGGCCAGGACGAAGTCCAGGAAGGCCAGGTGCGTGCCCTTCTTCCCGCCCCTGGCCCTGGGCTCTGCGTCCACGGCTCGGCTGGCCATGGCCAGGCTCCAGCCCTGGACAGAGCTTCCCCACTTTGGGCCAAAGTAAACCCACCTCCTCACCTCCTGAGGAGAGAAAGATAGCTTTAATTAATACCGTGCCTACCATTTCTTGCCATTCCCTTTGGATTAAGAAGAATTAAAGCATGTGAGCACACACAGGGTGTCAGGGAAGGGACATCACAGGTGTGTATGGGGTGGGCAGTGATTCGGGGAGCAGCAGCCGTGTAGACAGCAGAGGGGCAGCTGTCGGGGATGAGGCGTGCACAGACCCAGGGTCGGTGCTGGGAGTCTGGGAGAGCCAGGGGTGTGTGCAGAGTTCCAGACAGAGATGAACTGCCTAGACTCCCTAGCTGCTAGCTGTCTAGTGCTGGCGCCTCCCTGGTCCGTGTCTCTCATTCGGCCTCTAACGTGGTGCCTGACGTGTCAGCAGGTGCTCAGAAGATGGTGAGTCAGGGAGACCAGAGGACACAGACCACAGTGATCCATGTAGAGACGCATCTCGAGAAAAGAGGGCGTGGGGATGCACTGGCTGCTGGACGTGACCACAGGGGGCCCTGGCTAGAGATCCTGTCAGGATCCAAACATATTCTTTATTCAGGGAGCTAAATATTTGTCATTGCTGTACAAAAGTGTGCTTCCCAGAGGGCTCACTGGGTAAAGAATCCTCCTGCAGTGCAGGAGACATGACTTCGATTCCTGGGTCAAGAAGATCTAGAGGAGGGCATGGCAACCCACTCCAGTATTCTTGCCTGGAGAATACCCTGGACAGAGGAGCGTGAGGGCCTGCAGTCCCTGGAGTCACAAAAAGTTGGACGCGATTGAGCGACTCAGACACCTGCTTGCAAATGTGATGGCTTTTGTTCTGTCTCTTTCTAAATTATTGGTGGAAAATATTTAAACTTTCTGAGGTCATACAAAACTCCTCTATATTTAAGGGGAATTTAAGGTCTAAATGCCGAGGCAGAGTATAGACCGGGAGTACCCATTAAAGGTGCAGAAATTGATTCAGTTGCTAACAGGATGTAAGCTAATGGGGGCATCAGTCCTATACAGGGTCAGGCATAGAGGAAGTTAGTTTTAAAGAGAGAAAGCATTTTAGAATGCCTTGTACCACAACTCACAATTTATTTTATGGTTTGGTTCATTTTCAGAAGGACAGTCTGTTGGGACCAGATGGGTAATTGTCTAATCCATGTTAAAGCTGCCTTATAATATTCACTCTCTTCTGCCTGGCAGGGGATTTTACCTTTTGTTTATCACAGAGGCTTGGGTGGGATCCCAGGAATGTAATTCACAGCAAATAGACGTTAACCTCCTCAGAAGGACAAGAGAAGTCAGTAAAATCAGGAATCTGACTAATGAGCGACTTGTGTGTGCGCGCAGTTATGTCTGACTCTTGGACTCGACCTCGTGGACTGCAGCCCGTCAGGTTCCTCTGTCCATGGGATTTCCCAGGCGAGAATACTAGAATGGGTTGCCGTTTGCTTCTCCAAGGAGTCTTCCCAATCCCAGGATCAAACCCGAGTCTCCTGCATCGGCAGGCGGATTTTTTTTTTACCACTGAGCCACCTCAGAAGCCCATTGAACCACTTTCTCAGTGAACCTGGTGCACACAGGCTCATCTCTGATGTGGGTGGAGCGGCTTGTTGTGGGGTGTCCCAGTTGAGTTTCTATCTTCTGCCAGTAACTTCCAAATTATTTTGGAGAAGCTGAAACGGTTCTGCAGGGTAGCTACTTGTGAAGAGGGAGACTCAGACATGAGCTAGTGGTGTGACTGAGTTTGATTATTAGAGGAAGCAGCAGCATGATGATGTTTAGAATTAAGAGGATGTTTTAGAATTAAGGGCATCAGGGGGAGGGTCTGAGAGCTCTAATAAGGAGTGTGGTTTGTGTTTAGAAGGTAATGGAAAGTCAGAGGTATCCGGGCTCACTTTAGTCACTGTTCTCTGGTGCTTGTAATTTTATCAACTTCTTAAAGGAATTCATGTTCACTTTTTGTGAGACCAGGCAACAAGTATATAGACAGACATTGTCATAGATTCTATTGGGGGCAATGAGGGGAGGCATTTCACAAAGCAAGTTGTGTGCTAGGTCGTGTGTGACTCTTTGAGACTCTTTGAACCATAAGTCCCCCAGGCTCTTCTTTCCATGGGATTTTCCAGGCCAGAATACTGGAGTGGGTTGCCACCTCCTCCTCTGGGGAATCTTCCTGACCCAGGGATCAAACCTGCATCTCCTACATTGCAGGAAGATTGTTTACCACTGAGCCATCAGGGAAGACAAAGCAAGGTTGGGTGTCAGATGTATGCATAGCAATGTTAAGGGAATTGATTTTTATCTAATGAGGCTATATAAAATATACATGAGTTGGATAAGTGCTTGTGAGTCTGCTAACTGAGAAGACAGCAGATGCTCTTGAGGTTTAGAAATCCAGGAGACACCCTCTGAGAAAATGCTGACGAGTTGGGCTGGTTATCCCTTTAGAAATGTACACAGGATCCACGAGGCTTTCCACCTCCCTTGGTGTGGGAGCAGTGGAAGACTGACCGATGGATATCACAGAATTATTCCGTGTAGCCCAGGTCCGGTTCGGGACTGTTGAGCCTTTCTGTCTTTTTTATATTTATAAAGCTGCTTTGGCGCCTTTAACTCACGACACCACTAGTCAACAGAGGCAGCTCTAGTTCCGAAAGGACATTAATTGATTTTAAAAAAAAATGTTGATAATTAAGTCATATGTTTTGTGTTCTTTGATTTACTCTCTGGCAGATTGGCTTCAGTACATGTTTTGATTTCAGCCTTTATCGATTAGCCCCTGGACTACACTCCTCTGTTACAGATGATTCAGGGGACGTTTGGATTGTTGGAGGAGCTTCACAGCTGATGTAAGGGCTTCCGGTCTTTTCTTCCTTCTTGCCAGCCGCCACCTGGCTCATCTTTCTGAAGCCCCGCTGTTACCTCATTTTTTATGTTTGTAGCTGGCGGTGGTAGTCAGTCAAGCCCCCTCTTCCCTCTCTCCATTCCAGATCAGCTGGGAACCCGTCCACAGAGATGGAGGTGGAGTTAGCCGCTCTGCTACTGATGGGCCGACTTGAAACAGTTGCAATGGCTTGAGGCCAGAATCGGGCTTCCTGTTACGCCCTCGGTCCAGTTCCCCCACCAGCACCGCAGGCGCGGCCCTGCAGAGGGAGGCCTCTGGGCCAGAGATGCTTTATTCCTCCTCTCAGTCTCTCCAGTCCCGTAGGTCCCCATCAGAGAAGGTCAGGCAAGTGCGGGGAATTATAAGAAGGGATAAAGTATGTTTCCTGTGCCCTCCTCAGGAACAGGGAAGCCTGAAGACATGGGGACAGGGGAGTGGGATTCCCTTTAACAGTTACACCTACTCAGACACTTCTGATTGTTCCGTCTGCCTCCAGCATAGAATCAGGCTCCTTTTTCTGTTCCCCAAACCCTCTGGGGTCTGACCTCTCCTTGCCAGCTGGTCTCTGACAACAGACCTTTCCGGCTAGATTGACCTCATTAGGCCTTTATGAAATTTTTTTAATTTTTATGTATTTTTGGCTACGTGATCTTTCCTGCTCTGCGCGTGGGCTCTCTCTAGTTTTGGCAGGTGGGGGCCACCCTTTGTTGCAGTTTGGGGCTTCTCATTGCAGTGGCTTCAGGAGTTGCAGGACTGCAGCACACCGGCTCCGTAGTTGTGGTGTGCGGGCTTCGTTACTCTGAGGCATGGGGAGTTTCTCGGGCCAGGGATGGAAACCGTGTCCCCTGCATTGGTGGGTGGATTCTTAACCACTGGACCACCGGGGAAGTCCTCCTCAGGCCTTAAATGAGGTACTTGGTTCNTTTTTTCTTTGATGCTCGCTTCAAAAAAGGTAAGCCCCAAACCTTCTGATTATGTAACTGTTTGAGCTGTGAGTCAGCTAAGAACTATGAAGCAGGAGGGGTAATAAAATTCAACCAGGTCAGCTTTGCCTCAGTGCTCAAAGGTGAATCACCTGTCTTTGATTAGAGTGCAGACCTTAATGGAGGCTGAACTTAGGTTCCAGAGAGTCCATTGACAGGATTCTTTCTGTTGGGAGACTTGTTTTTACATTCTGATCATTTTATTCAGAGAAAGAAGCAAATATAAAGACATAAATGAGTTCTGAGTAGAGACCCCCTGCTTAGAAGCTACTGGGCTTTCTGTTAAGTAGGGAAGAAAACGAAATGATAATGTCAGAGACCCACCTCTGAAGCTTTGGACTAAATCTCTGTTCCTGTTTTTGTAAGAGCTCCTGAAGCTCTTATTCTGTAATTCTTAGGGTTTTCTTTTCGTATATAATTTTTAAAATTAATTAATGGGGCTGCACTGGCTCTTCGTTTCTGCGCACGGGCTTTCTCTAGTTGCATCGGGCAGGGACTGCTCTGCAGCTGCAGTGCATGGGCTTCTCATTGCGGTGGCTTCTCTTGTGCAGAGCATGGGCTCCAGGGTGTGTGGGCCTACTAGTTGAAGTGCGTGGGCTCAGATGTTGTGGGGCATGGGCTTAGTGGCTCCACAGCTCATGACATCTTAGTTCCTGGACTGGGGATCAATCCCATTTCCCCTGCAATGACAGGTGGATTCTTAACCATGGAACCACCAGAGAAGTCCCCTCAAGAGCTTTCTGAATTAGGGTCTGGGGTATCGGAAACCTTGACTTGGTCCATAAGGAAACAGTTTCTAAACAGTAATGCTAGATGAATACCTGCCCCTTTATTTATCCAGTATGTATGTATCACCTCCTGCGTACTTTGCTTCGTTAATGAGCACTTCTGTTGGGAATGGGACAGTGGAGGAAGGGAGATGCCTCAGAGGAATCTCTGAGCCTTGCCATCGAGGGACTTTCTCAAGTTAGGGAAACAGCTTGGCAGGTGTTTCCAAAACAGGCAAAAATATAAACAAGTGAAAGAACCTAGTATACAGAATAGCCGAAAGGATTTAGAGAATTAAGAGTGTTTCAGGGAGTTCCCTGGTGGCATGGTGGTTAGGATCCTGTGCTTTCACTTCCATGGCCTCAGTTCAGTCCCCAGTGAGGGAACTGAGATCCCACAAGCCCCCCAAAAAAGTATTTCAGTTCTGATCTAGGGAGTCCCTTGAAAGAGTACTGCGTTACTAAAGCAATTGAGCCAGTTATTAAAGGAGTTAATAGATGAGAAAAGACTTACAGCAATGTGATGTTTGGGGGATTTCCAGTTTTAAAATGGTAGATCAAGCATGCTGTTATTTTCCCTTCTTCACCAGATTTTCACTTACTGAAGTGACAGGAAGAACAGAAGGGAATAAATTCTTCAAAGATGGGAGGTGTTACGAAGTTCCAGATGTGGGGGGCCCCTGGTCAAGTATTGATGGGTGAATGCTGTGGAGGACGTCCCCGCTCAGAGCACATGCAGGAGCCGTGTCTGCAGCAGAGGCGAAGTACATCCCCCTGATGGTGGCCCCGGCAGCCCTGGAGAGGGTCCAGGGCTGGAGGTGGCGGGTCGGGGACCGACTGCAGAGCGGCTGTGTGATCTGGCAGCTCCAGACAGTTATTCTAAAGAAGCTGAGCAGCTTGTCGTGGAAGAGGGTCTAGGCTCCAGTTGGGGAGACTGACATCCACAAGAAGGGGGCACAGGAACCCAGGCTTCTCTGCCTTTCCCTGCCCAAACCCCTTAAAGGAGGAGAGAGGGGCAGCCCCTAGTGTATGTAGAGTCCCAGGTCAGGCCTCCCAATCAGGGGTGAGGCTTGCTGGAGAAAGTGACTTAACTCAGCAGCAGGGAGCCTCACCAGCCCCTGTGTCATATGCCTCCTTCATGCTAAATATTAATTGGCCGTGGGAGATCCCCGGACCATGAGGAGAAGCAGGAAGAAGAGGAATGACCAGGACAAATGTCGTCAGAAAAAACAGTTCAAGGCAAAGAAGCCATGAAGGTTTCAAATTAGTGTCCTCAGATCCAAGATGATCGATACCATGTCTGCGAAACAAGAAATGTGTAATCAGGAAAAAGGAGTAGTCAGGAAACGGAAAGAATGAATGAAAATTTAAAACATGGTTGCCCACACTCATTCATCAAAAATTTTGAGCAGAGAAAGGAATAGGGGAGATACGTAAGGTCTAAGCTGATCGACTTCAGGGTGTGGGTAGCGGTTGCTTAATGTCGATGAATAAAGAACTAGAGGCAGGAATGTATTTGGAGTGAGAGAGGTGTTGGTCAAGAGCAGATCTCTCTGGCAAGTGGGATTTGGTACAAGTAGGGATGGCTTGTATGTTTCATTCGAAACCCTTCTATGCCCCAAAATTTTTTTTCAATAAGTTTGTTAAAACTCTGCCTAGTCATCTTATAAGTATGTAATTTAAAAAAATTATTGTTTGGCAGCATCAGGGCTTAGTTGTGGCACACGGGGCTCTTCAAGGAGAGGCTGTTTTCTCTCTACTTGTGGTGTTCACGCTCCGGAGCACTTGGCCTCTGTTAGTTTGAGGCACACAGGCTTAGCTGCTCCACGGCATGTGGGGTCCTAGTTCCTGGACCAGGGATTGAACTCAGGTCCCCTACATTGAAAGGCAGATTCTTAACCATTGAACCACCAGGGAAGTCCCTGTAATGTTTTTGTTTCTGTTTTTTTTTTAAGCTAGGACATCACAAACTTGCATCATCTTTGTTTTGATGATGCTAATGATGTGATTAGAGGTTCCGAGAACAGGGAGATACGATTCACATCATATCTACAGATAGCTCCATCTACATCAGTAGTTTCGGGGGTGTGTTTTTCTTTGAACCAATATCTTGAAAAAATCCGTGCTTAAGTCAGCCCTGCATGTATAAATGGAACGAATATGGGTAGCAAGTAAAAGTTGGATTAAGTGTGCAAATGAGCTCCCTGGAGTAATGTCCAGGATTTCAGTACTGTCCTTCCTGGCAGAGGCTCTAAGCCTGTGGCGAGGCCCGGATAGAAGCTTTTCCGGAGAGTCGTTCCCCGAGTGGGCAGTGGCTCCCAGGCTGGGCTCCCAGGTGCATGCACATTTGTGGAAGCAGTGATTGGCTTCATGTGCTGTTTTCAGTTGTCCTGAATTTGGAGATTATGGCAACTCATTGTGGAAGTAACTGATTGTTTCCTGCTAAAACTTTGATGAGCATTTTTCCAAGTTTAATGTTAAAATGAGGAGATGAGTCATTTTGAAATAATGCAGTTTGTCCAGTAGATAAAAATTTTTCAATACCTGGAATCCATGGGGAAAAGTTAACAAAAGACTCATAGCCATGAATCTCAGTGTTCTGACATGCACCTAGACTTTTCTTCTAGCACTCAGATCCAGCACTCAATTTCTAACTCTCAATTCAAGCAGAGAAAGCTAGAGGTAGGGAACTGGAGATGGAGCTGGGAGGAGAATTTGAGGACGTCTGTCTTGTAGTTAATACTATAATTTTCTACATGGAAGGCAAAAAAGGTACTTGTTTTTCTTCTCTTTTTTTTTTTTTTTTTTAACTTTTTCTCTTGTATTGCAGTATGGCTGATTAACAATGTTGTGATAGTTTCAGATGACTATCAAATAGATGTATGCATTCTCCCCAGACTCATGTCCCATCCAGGCTGCCACACATCACTGAGCAGAGTTACACTTTGGTTATCCATTTTAAATACAGCAGTGTGCACATGTCCTTTCCAGACTCCTTAAATGATCCCTTCCCCTCAAAGAAACGTTCTTATTTTTCTAATGCAAACTGTGGAGAGTCAAGATGTATAAAATCTTGGTTGATGAGATTGTGTAGTAGACAGGATGTGAGAGTGTTTTGGGGCTGAGGGCTGCTAGTGAACTGCTGTTGGTCATACCTGATTCTTGCCCTGCATGGATGGTACAGATTATATGTTGGAAGTTTCTTGCATGTCATAAATACATGATAGATGCTTTCTTTAAACTGGATGTATGGATATATGTTACAAACACAAGTTGAATTTTACTACTAAAAATAGGTACTTTGAGCCTCTAAAGTTGTGTCTGCCTTTTTTTTTTTTCCCTGTCCTGTGATGGAATTTGTTCTAACTCTGAAAGGTGAAAAAGCAAGGATTATAAAAATTAGATTGCTTTGTGGCCTCAAGTGTCGTTAAACGATGAAAATATTAGGCTTGGTATTATGAGAACTGCACTGGTTGGAAGTGACATAAAGCCAACTTGAATTAACATAAGAAAAAGATTAACAAGTGGGTTCACTGGTTTAGGGAGTCAGAACCCAGGGCTCTAGTCAAGAATTCCACAGAAGTCTCTGTCCCCCACCCTTCCTGAGCCTCTTTGGGTGTTGGCTCCATCTTTGACGACTGCCTTCCTTCTCCAGATTGAACTATGCCTGCCTGTATCTCTGGGCTCGTAGCTTAACAGACCTAGGACCTAGAAGGAAAGAGATTATTCATTTTCCTGCCCACTCCTGCCAGAAATTAGTCCTTTTTTTAAAGGAAGGAGCCTTTATGCAGAGTATATCATGTGAAATGCTGGGCTGAATGAAGCACAAGCTGGAATCAGGATTGCCAGGAGAAATATCAATAACCTCAGACATGCAGATAACACCACCTTTATGGCAGAAAGTGAAGAAGGACTAAAGAGCCTCCTGATGAAAGTGAAAGAGGAGAGTGAAAAAGTTGGCTTAAAGCTCAGCATTCAGAAAACTAAGATTATGCATCCGGTTCCATCACTTCATGGCAAATAGATGGGGAAACAGTGGCAGACTTTATTTTTGGGGGCTCCAAAATCACTGCAGTTGGTGATTGCAGCCATGAAATTAAAAGATGCTTACTCCTTGGAAGGAAAGTTATGACCAACCTAGACAGCACATTAAAAAGCAGAGACATTACCTTGCCAACAAAGGTCCATCTAGTCAAGGCTATGGTTTTTCCAGTAGTCATGTATGGATGTGAGAGTTGGACTATAAACAAAGCTGAGCACCAAAGAATTGATGCTTTTGAACTGTGGTGTTGAAGAAGACTCTTGAGAGTCCCTTGGACTGCAAGGAGATCCAACCAGTCAATCCTAAGGGCAGTCAGTCCTGGGTGTTCATTGGAAGGACTGATGTTGAAGCTGAAACTCCAATACTTTGGCCACCTGATGTGAAGAGCTGACTCATTTGAAAAGACCCTGATGCTGGGAAAGATTGAGGGCAGGAGGAGAANTCCATCACTTCATGGCAAATAGATGGGGAAACAGTGGCAGACTTTATTTTTGGGGGCTCCAAAATCACTGCAGTTGGTGATTGCAGCCATGAAATTAAAAGATGCTTACTCCTTGGAAGGAAAGTTATGACCAACCTAGACAGCACATTAAAAAGCAGAGACATTACCTTGCCAACAAAGGTCCATCTAGTCAAGGCTATGGTTTTTCCAGTAGTCATGTATGGATGTGAGAGTTGGACTATAAACAAAGCTGAGCACCAAAGAATTGATGCTTTTGAACTGTGGTGTTGAAGAAGACTCTTGAGAGTCCCTTGGACTGCAAGGAGATCCAACCAGTCAATCCTAAGGGCAGTCAGTCCTGGGTGTTCATTGGAAGGACTGATGTTGAAGCTGAAACTCCAATACTTTGGCCACCTGATGTGAAGAGCTGACTCATTTGAAAAGACCCTGATGCTGGGAAAGATTGAGGGCAGGAGGAGAAGGGGACGACAGAAGATGAGATGGTTGGGTGGCATCACCGACTCAATGGACATGAGTTTGAGTAAACTCCAGGAGTTGTTGATGGACAGGGAAGCCTAGCGTGCTGCGGTTCATGGGGTCGCAAAGAGTCGGACACGACTGAGTGACTGAACTGAACTGAGTCCCACATTGGCCTTGCTAGGTCGTGTGTCCATATCTGGACCAATTCTTGCAGTAAAAGGACTAGGACACCATAGCCCAGCCTGACTTTCTGCTTACTCTTAGGATTTGGGGGTCAGTATTGGTTATTAGCAAAAAGGTGCTGGGCAATAAATGTCCACTTTAGCAATGGTATAGGTACATATACCTTTTATGTTTATGTGTGTGTGTATAATTTATATGGTTTTTCTTCAGCCATTGTGAGAATGAGTTGCAAATATCATGTCTTTTTATCCCTAAATGCTCCAGTGCATCTTTTCTAAGAGTAAGGCCATTTTCATAACCATTTGTTTAGTTACTGCTTTTGTTTCCGTACAGTCTGTGGAGAGACACGCTTAAAATCATGTAAATATCCTATGTCTCTTCAAGTTGTTCTCCCCCAGATTTAGCATTCCTTGAGAGTCCCTTGGACTGCAAGGGGATCCAACCAGTCCATTCTGAAGGAGATCAGCCCTGGGATTTCTTTGGAAGGAATGATGCTAAAGCTGAAACGCCAATACTTTGGCCACTTCATGTGAAGAGTTGACTCATTGGAAAAGACTCTGATGCTGGGAGGGATTGGGGGCAGGAGGAGAAGGGGACAACAGAGGATGAGGTGGCTGGATGGCATCACTGACTTAATGGATGTGAGTCTGAGTGAACTCCAGGAGTTGGTGTTGGACAGGGAGGCCTGGCGTGCTGCGATTCATGGGGTCACAGAGTCGGACACGACTGAGCGACTGAACTGAGCTGAACTGATGGTTCTTGACTATACTTATCTTGACTACAGTGGTTTCAAAATGATTTTCCAACTCCACCACTCTGTCTGCATTTATTGTTTGGATTGTATAATTAGCAGGAGCTTTCCTTTCCCCCTCATTTATTCATTATTTGTCTGTCTGTCTATCATTGGTGCTGATTCTTACCATTTTCAGCGGCATATAATTCATTACTGACCTTTATTACTTTCGTGCTCACATGGCCCCAGTTTTGACCAACGAGAGTTCTTCCAGCCGACTCCTGTGCCCTTTTGATGTGCTGTCTTCGCTTTTTTGAGCACTCCCTTTACGACACAAAATGTTTCAGGCTGATATTATAACTTCCTTTTCTTGGAACCAGCCATTTTTGTGTGGAACTTTGGACTTCGAAACCAAAATCTGAGAGCTGTGTGTGCAGATTATGCTTGGAGCATCTTTGCTTGTTGGCTTTCTCAGTTTTCAAAGCTAGGGGGAAATTCACAAGACAGACACGTGTATGTATATTGTGTACATGCACGTGGATACACATCTACATGCACACGCAGTGTACTCAAACTGCACATGTACACGCTTATATGCGTGTGTTCACACATAGACTTACCTTGGAAAGCGTGTGTCACACTGAGCCTCCAGTGTGTATTCATCCCACAATCTCTTCCTTGCCTCACAGCATCTCATATTTACATCTTCCTGGGTGAGAACCACAGCTCCTAACATCAATACATTTATTAATTTGTTTAATCCTATTACCACAGCTAAAATGGCTTCAGAACTGCTTCCCTTATATGCCTACCGAAGAGAATTAACCTTTTGTTGGCTGTTTTCTTACTTCTCCCCAAAACTGAAAGTATATAGTCAGATACTGTGTTTATAAATTACTGAGATTTTTGTTTTTTCATCTGTTGAGTGTGGTTATGTTTTTCATTTGAAAAACACCTAGATTTATTTATTTAAACTTGCTTTCATCTTTCATTAAAAAAAATTTTTTGTATACGTTAACATGCTTCCAAAAGTCAAATCTGTATAAAAAAGCTACTTACCCCTTGCTTTATTTGGTTTATTATCATTCTGTCTCTTTTTGTAAAATGAGTAGATATCTGCAAGGTTGTTTATTTTCTCTTTATTCTTTCATAAAAAGTAGCATGTTAGTATACTCTTGCACTTTGCTTTTTTCTCTTAACAATATATCTTAGAAATCATTCCATGGTTGTTTATAGGATTCTTCCTTAATTGTTTTTATAGCTGCATAGTACTCCTTTCTGTATATCCTCGTTTGTTCATCACTTATGTTTGGACATTTAGGTTGTTTTTTGTTATTTTGAAATTATCAAGCAATGTTGAACAGCCACATGGATATGTGTTTCCTACTGATGGAGGTTTATCTTTAGAATATATTACTATAAATGGAATTGTTAGATCAAAGGGTACATACGTACATAATTTTGTTACATATTATTTGACTACTATGTTTGAAGAACCTAGAACCCAAAGGAGAAAACAGTACATTCGTGGTCCAGATCCATCTTTAACAAAGTGGGGGTTAAAATGTCTTCATTTGATAAAACTCTCAAGTGTAAATTTTTTAAAACTCATTCTGAAGATGGGGAAAACACATTTCACCTAGTCTTCCTAGAGGATGAATTCAGATGGTATTTTCTTGATATCCTGTTTGAAAGTCCCATTTATAAGCTCACAAGGAATCTTTTCTTCCTGATACTTGTCTTTATCAGAAGAGCTCCAGCAAAAAGTTTTGAAAATCAAAATTGATTCTTTTGTCAAAGGTAACATTCAGAAAATACTATGAAGATTTCTCATTAGAGTATCTTCTTGAAGTGAAGTCGCTCAGTCATGTCCGACTCCTTGCGACCCCATAGACTGCAGCCTGCCAGGCTCCTCTGTCCCTGGAATTTTCCAGGCAATAGTACTGGAGTGGATTGCCATTTCCTTCTCCAGGGGATCTTCCCAACCCAGGGCTCGAACCGGGGTCTCCTGCATTGTAGACAGAGGCTTTACCGTCTGAGCCACCAGGGAAGTCCAAGTATCTTCTTATGTATCCCCAAATAGGTAAGCAGGTATCACTAGACTTGTTCCTGTTTTACTCATGTGTATTTAAGAAGTTGTTCACTGCCCCTACCCCACACCCAGCCTCTGGCTAGGAAGCCTGTGGTGCCCCAGGCTTGACTTCGGAGGGGCCTCGCTACAGCTTCTCCTTGTCACCATTTAATGTGTTTCTGAAAACATGGAAGGCAAATATATACACGTCTTACAGTAAGGTTTAGTATTTTGAGGAGGTTCTATTCCTTAATTCTGCCTTAAGCTTAATTTAGTTTTGAGCAGGATATTTTCACAATGAAGCACATGTTTCTAGCCCGTCTATATAATGAATATTTAAAATGGAGATGAAACATATATAGATAAAGTTTTCCAAAATGAAATTATATTTCGTAGAAAGATAAAATTGATTTCAAATGTTGGAAGGATTTAAGATTTTACAGAAGATTAAATGGGATTCCAACCATGTGATTATTATGGTGACTATATTATATCTATATTACTGTCTCTAAATGTGTGTCTAAAAAATGAACCACACACCTTCTTCTGTTGAGAGAATCAACTGTGGGGTTATGAATTTTTCTTTTTCTTTTTTGGGGGGGGTGTATCTGAGTTATTGGAGTGTTTTGTAACCAATTCTTTTGGTGATTATTTTGAAATTCCAAGAAGATTAAGAGAAATTTGAAGTTTTTGCATTTGTTGAAAGGGAGACTGGGGATTTAAGAAGAAAAAAGGAGGCAAGAGACATGATATTGTATAAACAGTGAGGGGATTGTGAGTCAGCTGAGCTGAGCACTGGCCTCTGCTTGGCTGCTGGCTTTGGGGCCTTTGTGCTTCTTAAACCTGTTTACATCTGGAACATGAGGCTTACCTGCCCTGGCCCCCTCGCAGAATCGCATTTGCTACAGTTAAACGAGACAGGAAACACTTAAGTGCTTTGTAGAATATAAATTGCTATGTAATTTTCTTAGTGAGAGCTAGGTAACATGAGATAAATATTCCAGTGAAAATTGGACATCTTCTTAAAAATTCTTTTCACCGGAGTCTTCTGTCCTAAAACTGGTAGGAAGTGGTCTTTCTCTCCCAATCCCCACCCCAACCCCTACCCCCCGAGTTTCATTTCCTAAGTTTAGGTCAAAACAGTCTCATAAAGAACTTTGCTGATAAGTAGGCAAGCCAGTCTTCAGCCTACGGAATCAAGGGTGAGACTGGGTCTTTGCCCACCTGATGAGTGATCCATGTGCCAAAGGGTGAAGGGTGTTGGGAGAAGCAGCCTTACCCCATGGTCCACGCCGGGCACGGTCCCTCCCAGGGTGCACCCCACTGGATCTTCCGTCTCTCTGTGCCTGTCTTCCCCCACACCAGATGGGAAGTACCAGTAACTGTGGCTCTTTACTCATCTCCACCTTCTGCCGAGATTTACTGACACTGTATCTGCCAAGACGTACTGGTTCTGCTTGTCGGATCTTTCACATCATTTATACCCTTGCGTTTTCTCTGATCACATCTCGTTTGAGGCTTCTTTCTCCCTTGCCCAGTCTTGCTATCGTGCCCTTTTTCATGCAGAATGAGTCTAAGGTCTCCAGCCTCACGCACCCTGGGGTGCTTTCCAGCTGCATCGGCTTAGTGCTTCTTTTCACCTGTCCTGGCATCTAGCCGCACAGACTGTCTTTTAACATTCTTCTGTTCCCCAAGAGTGTCATGGTGACCACGCACGTGCTTGCTTTAAATACTTTATCTTCCATTTACTAGTGTGTAACCCTGGAAATCTTAACCTCACTGTTTTTCTTGATAAAATTAGGATAATAATACTGTCTGCCTTAAATGGTGGCTTTGAGGAATAAAGGAGATCATCCATGTAAAACTTCATAGAACTGTGTCTGCATGTAGGTGTTACATACAAATCAGCTGTAGTTATTATTATTATTGTCTTCTGTCAAAATTCTGTGTGTATCTTTGCTCAAGTGTGTTTTCCCCAAATCTCCCCAATTGTATCCATCCATTAGTGCATCCATCTATCCAATGAATATTTTATCGAATCCTTGATATGCTAAGCGTAAGACTACTTACTCTCTGTGAAGAATACAGAACTTAAGCACATACTGCCCTCTGGGAACTTAGTGTCTGATGGGAGAGCGCAGAGAAGTTTAAACTCTTCATCCATTCAGCACATGTTGATCAAGTCACTGCAGAGGATCCGAGGTCCTGTTTAGTTCTGAGCCTGGTGTCACGTGTAATGACTAACTCCGGTGAAAGACCAAAGTTTGAATGCCTTAGGCAAAGCACTGTTGAGGTGCTTGTAAGAAAGTAAAAGTTGCTCAGTCGCGTCTGACACCCTGGGACCCCATGGACTATACAGTCCATGGACTTCTCCTGGCCAGAATACTAGAGTGGGTAGCCTTTCTCTTCTCTCGGGGATCTTCCCAGCCCAGGGATTAAACCCAGATCTCCTGCATCGCAGGTGGATTCTTTACCAGCTGAGCCACAAAGGATGCTGTTGTGATTGATGCTTGGGAGTGTAGAAAAGGGATTTTATCAGTCAGGAGGGGCCAAAAAGGCTTATTGGAGATGTTGCCATCTTAGCAGGGCCTTGCACAATGAATTTTGCCCATCTCCACCTCTCTTAAGGAGCGTCCATCTGCTGTGGGTGATGGCTCGGGGTGGTCGGAATTTTATCCCTGTGACCTCCTCAAGGCTGTGGCAGTGTTGTCTTCAGTTTTGAACTCCTAGCTCTCATTCTGAGTCTTACTTAGATAATTCTTAATAGAGGATGGTGACAGCTTAGGGAGATGTTCCCACGTACCTTAAAGGGAGCTTGAAAGTAGATGATTCTCAATATCTGTGAAGCAATTCAACTTCCTAGAGAAGGTGTTTATTTGAAAGTGGGGTTTTGGGGGGGCGGGGAGATGTTTGTATCATTTTACTTCGTATCACATTAATCCTATCTATAGTAGTCGTGATAGGGGTATTTAAAAAAAAGTGAATTTTACATCAACCCATGTAGATGTTTCTTCCCTTTTTCCTGCAAATTTCTGACAGGAATCTCTTGTCGCTTTCCCGTTAAAGCCTCTCCTGGCCCCAGAGTTCCAGGATGTACCCTCGTAACTCGAATCACATGAGAAATCTTAGCTTTAAAAACTGCCCAACAGTTTTAATTCTGAATTTCTCCTTGTAGCAAGGAGCAAGGACCAACCCCAGTGGAGAAAAAGAAGAAAGGAAAAAGGAAAAGTGAAACCGCAGTGGAGAGTTTAGAGCTGGATCAGGGCCTGCCGAACCCGTCCCTGCGGAGCCCCGAGGAGTCCACTGAGTCTGCAGACAGCCAGGTACCGCTGTGCCGGGAGCCCGGGCGGGCACTGCGGCTGCGGGGCGGGGTCTCGCTGACGCTCATCCTGGTGCTCCTCTCTCCCTGTCTCCAGCCCACTTCTGTCGCACCCAGACCTGGGCTGGGCTTTCCCTGTGTTAGTGGGTGACCACAAGGCTCTTTCTCTAGCATTCTGGTCCTTAGACTAACAGTCTCCCAGCTGTTTAGCAGTGTTGGCTTCCTTCCAGGAGAGTCACATGGTATCTGGCTGCAGTGAGAGGGAGCGTGGAGAGGGGAAGTGTGATCCAAAGTAGGTGAGGCTCTGAGGGCCTCTCTTGCCGTGTAGGTGATGCAGTGATGGCTTGGGGTGCTAATAAGCCAGTCTGTGTGAGGACACGTTCATAATCCCAGATGCTGGGAAAGTCAGGGATGGATTTCTTTTGCCAAGGTGGGAAGGAAAATTTGGGGAAACGAGTGGCCCACCCAAATGAGATTTCTGAAGATGCACCAAAATGGGCGTGAGACATTGGTAGGAGTTTTCCCCCTTGAGTTGAGGCAGCCTCTCTTGGACTTGAATTCTGATATTTCAAAGTGCTGTTTGCTCTGACAGCCGCAGCAGTTTATCTGGGCTCTGCCCCGACAAGGGCCATTTAGGATAAGATCAACTTACTATATCTTAAGTCCTGTGATCTTCATTGTAGGAAAGTGTCAGCTTCTAACATCACAGTGATGAACAAGTCGTGGTGTCTGGGGTGTCAGATCCGAGACCCCCTTTCACTGCCTGTATTCTTGGGGTCGGGATTCCCAAGTATCCTGACTGGCAGAGGAGCAAGTATGTCCGGTCCATGAGGGTCAGCAGGTAGTTCAGTGTGGTGATCTACTCGTGATATTGAGGGAGAGCTTTTTATGTGGAATCCCTCCTGTAAAATTAAATGTCATTGAGGTGACGCAATAAAGAAATGAACACAGAGGGAGGCGCAGGAGGCATCTTTTAGACGATAAGCGCCAGGGGTAGGGTGGGGGTGAGGTTTGGCTTTTCCTTTTGTTTTGTAGGGTTTAAGTGTTGAAGAGTCAGCTGGCTGAGTGGATAGTTCCCGGAAGTGTTTCTGCTGCTTGGATGTGATGGGTAGAGATGAACCATGTGTTTTTCTGCTTGAGGAAAGCTACTGGGTTGCTTTGCTGTAGAATGTTATCTCTCTTAAAGGTCATAAGCTATTTAATTATAGTCAAGTCCTTACATGGTGAGTCACGAATCTTGTTTTGTCACACGCAAGACGTCAGCTTGAATTTCAAAGGGTGGTATTAGGAGATTCTCAAAGTAAGACCGAATGAAATTGGTATTATTTAGTTGTTTGGAAGTACATGGCAAATCTGGTGAACTTGGAAAATTGAAGGAAAAAAAAAAAAAGTGTTAAATCATTGTCGTAAACCTGGAGCTTCAGGCTGTGCTTGGAAGGGACCTCAGAGATGGTGAAGTTACTTCCCATCCCTGGTTCACAGGAATGGAAACTGATTCCAGAAAGGAGGGGAAAGCACAGGCAGAGATAATAAAACACATCTCCCTGGATCTTGAGGCTGCGGCTCCTACTCTGTGGATCCGGGGGGGTGGCTCCCTCTCCNACCTCAGAGATGGTGAAGTTACTTCCCATCCCTGGTTCACAGGAATGGAAACTGATTCCAGAAAGGAGGGGAAAGCACAGGCAGAGATAATAAAACACATCTCCCTGGATCTTGAGGCTGCGGCTCCTACTCTGTGGATCCGGGGGGGTGGCTCCCTCTCCTCAGCTGGCTCCCGTTTTGAGTGAATCTCGTTCTGAAGAGTTGTGTTAAGGGCAGACCCTTCTAGAAAGCTGGCGAGTGTGAGCGAGAGTAGTAAGGCGAGGGTGTCCTTGTGCATGCCTTTCCCTCCGACTCACTGGGCGTCTCTGGCCGGTGTGTTTGTCCTGCAGAAACGACGCTCAGGACGGCAAGTGAAGCGCAGAAAATACAACGAAGACTTGGACTTCAAGGTGGTGGACGATGACGGGGAAACCATTGCCGTGCTTGGGGCCGGCCGGACGTCCGCCCTCTCAGCTTCTACCCTGGCCTGGCAGGCGGAGGTACGGCCTTTAGACGGGACTGCTGGCCTCCGCTGGACAGGCATTTCGACTGCCTGATGGAGTTGTACTGTGGCTCTTTTTCAAAGCATAAGTTTGATCACTTTAACTGCAGGTTCTGTCCTTCAGGTGGCTTCCTGCTGAACTGAAAGTTCCGACCCTTTGTCTGGGCCTAGCAGGTCCCTCTGTCATCATACTCTCCCGAATTCACTCAGATACACACACGACTTTGCGCCATCTCTCTCGTTACTCTCCAGCCAAAAGACTTGACTCTTTTAAAGCCATGTATCAGCCATTCTTTCCCACCTACTGCCCTTGGCCTGTGTGGTCCCTTTTGGTTGGAATGCTCTTTACCACATGCTTCACTTGACTCTTATTTATTGTCGACTCTTGCCCCTTGTCCTAATGATTTTTTTTTTTCCCATTAATTATTTATCTGACTGCACTGGATCTTTAGTTTTGGCACATAGGATCTTTAGTTGAAGCCTGTGGGAGCTCGTTCTCTGACTAGGAATCGAACCCTGGGCCTTCTTTGTTGGAAGGACAGAGTCTTAACTACTGGACCACCAGGGAAATCCTCTAATGATTCTTTATTTCACTCCTGTTTGTTTCTTTCATAGCACTTCTTAGAATTTATAATTGTGTTCTGATTTCATTTTATTTGTCTCTCCCATAAGAAGGTAGAAGTCTGATATGGAGTAAATAACTGCTCGATGAACGGAATCACATAAAGCAGTCAGTCATTACAGTTGGGACTGGGGTTACAAATGAGTATGGAGAGCCCACAGCAGGACCAGGTCCTAGGACACCAGGGAGAGTATCACGGCTTGGTGCCCGCCACCAGGGAGTTTAATCTGGGAGAAGGAGCACATGGCTACACTGGTGTTGTGAGTTAAGTGCGGTCTTGGAAGTGTGTGCTGGACATGGTGACTGGAGGAGGAATGGACAGGAAAGGGAAGTCAGGACTTCAGGAGAGGCGTTTTTCCGACCTGAACCACAGCCCCGTAGCCTGCTGAGTACCAGAGGTTGTGATATAACGGTTTAATGAGCTTGGTCAGACGTCAGGGTGTGATTTGAGGAGTGATGGGAGATGATCCCGGAGTGGTAGGAAGAGCCACATTATGCAAGGCCGTGGCTCTCAGCTAAAGTATTTGGCCTTCCTCCTGTAGGTNTAGCCTGCTGAGTACCAGAGGTTGTGATATAACGGTTTAATGAGCTTGGTCAGACGTCAGGGTGTGATTTGAGGAGTGATGGGAGATGATCCCGGAGTGGTAGGAAGAGCCACATTATGCAAGGCCGTGGCTCTCAGCTAAAGTATTTGGCCTTCCTCCTGTAGGTTGTACAAGGGGGCTGGGGACAGTCAAAGAAGCAGGATGCCCTTCTGTGCAGTTTAGGAGTTTCCACTGGCAGCAGTGTCAGGGAAGACGAGGACAGCATTTAGTTCTGGTTCCCCCAGATGCTACCAAGGAAGAAGGGGTGGGAATACGTGTTGTAAAGGAGGAGGTCTGAGCCAAGGAGCTTGCAGAGGAGAAAGCAGAAGCAAAGAAGCAGCGCTGTGCATGTGGGATGCGCCTGACGGCCGGCAGCACATTCTGGAACACAGGCTGTCTGTCGTTATGGAGTCCCTGTTGCTGACTTGGCAGGATTCACGTTCTGCCTGTGCAGCAACAGCACAAATACCTGTCCTTCCTCCTGGACTCTAGTGTGGCTCTTGGAGCTGAGGATGCTTTTATCTCTGCCATCCACGTTGACTCCCGCATCAGGCTTTTTCACGTAATTTCTCACAGCCTTTTGCTCTGTGTCTGCATAGAAAGTAGCTAGGAACAGGAGCCTTTGTGCCTATGTTAACAATCAGGAAATAAGCACAGAACAATCCAGGTCATAGCATTACATAGCAGCAGTGGATCAGTGACGAGCATGTAAGAACTGATTTCGTGTCTCTCTCTGGATCCGGGTTAATCCAGCTAATGAATAGAACACCTAATAGGAATAATAATTTGAAGTAGTACAAACAAATAGTTAAAAGTAGTCCTTGCAAGACTTCTTTGACATGATAGGATTATATTGCTTTATAGTGAGTTTCCTGGGACTTCCCTGTGGTCCAGTAGCTAAGACTTCACGCTCCCAATGCAGGGGGCGCAGGTTCAATCCCTGGTCAGGGAACTAAATCTCACATGTCACAACTAGAAAGCCCACATTTTACAGTAAAAATCAAAGATCCCGTGTGCTGCAACTAAGACCCATTGTGGCCAGATGAATATTTACAGTGGGTTTCCCTTCCTTGGTGATTTTTTGGTTGATTTGGTAGTTAAAACACTATAAGGGATTTTATTTACTCCACTCCAGTGTTCCTGCCTGGAGAATCCTAGGGATCGGGGAGCCTGGTGGGCTGCCGTCTGTGGGGTCACACAGGGTCGGACATGACTGAAGCGACTTAGCAGCAGCAGCAGTAGCCATTTAGCCCCAGTCATTAACTGTATTTTAATTGTTGTTCTGACTTCTACTCTGGTACCTAAAGGGCAGTGTTAGCTGGTCAGACAGAAATAACTTGAGAAGTTTTTATCTTCACAGAGCTCTTTTTATCCTCATGAAGGGTACATTCAAGACATTCAAGACAGAGTTTATATGTGGTGAAACATAAGCTAGAATCTGAATCTGCATTAATTACACCTCAAAGATTGTGACTAAATTTAAAAAAGAAAGAGGCCCAAAATGTGGTTTTGGTGTTGATGTTCAGAAAAGGTAGCCATGTGGCTCTGGCCTCCACACCACAGGACAGACCCGATCACCTGCCAGAGACTGAACGACTGACCCGAATCAGTGCTCCATGGAGCCCTCTATTCATGTCTGTTTTACATAGCGGGCTCTCCGGGGAGATCTGAACAAAGACTTCCCAGACTAACACAAACCCCAAAAGTCAGGGATCTCATCTAGGATTCCAGGTAATCCTCAGAGTATCCAAGGGCACAGAAAACCAGTAGAAGAAGATTAGACTTTTCTTCCATCCTTCTCCCCAGGCCCTTTGGAAGGGTGTCCGCCTACTTGCAGACAGGCAGAGAGGGGCAGAGAAGAAGTGTAGTCAGCACCAAAAAGGCCCCGCTGCTCCCTCCCTGCTTTCTTTGTGGTGTCTTATCGGCATGCTCAGCCCACTAGTGTGACTCCTGGCCCCTGTCCCAACCCCAAATTGCAACCTCAGCAGTGCTTGCCGAGTGGTGAGTTGCTGCAAATGTCTTTACACATGATTCATTCTAGCTCAGGCCTGGCAGATCAGCATAGACACCTGCTTTGGGAGTCTAGAGGNGCATGCTCAGCCCACTAGTGTGACTCCTGGCCCCTGTCCCAACCCCAAATTGCAACCTCAGCAGTGCTTGCCGAGTGGTGAGTTGCTGCAAATGTCTTTACACATGATTCATTCTAGCTCAGGCCTGGCAGATCAGCATAGACACCTGCTTTGGGAGTCTAGAGGACAGTCCGCTGGCTGGGGTATGGGATTAGGGGTGGAAATATGTTCCCATCCTCACTGTGACTCCCTGCTTTCTCATTCTTTGTCAAACCGATGGCAGTGCTTGGAACAGAGACAGACTTGCCCAGTTATGGCCCATTTACAACATGTAGATTCTTAGAAGGCGGTCTCAGTTTTCGCCTCCTGCAGTTGGTGTGGTTTGTGTGATTCTTGCCACAAAGACAAGCACTTGAATTTGAACGAGGCATCACCTCCCAGTGCTCTCTTGCGCCCGCTCTTGCATCTTTGCAGACAGTACCCTCTGCTTTGTCTGGTCTTTGCCTGCTCCTGGCAGGTGAGTGCAGTCGTTCCCTCGCCCAAGAAGTGCCCTGCTTCCCCTCAAGCTGGAGGTAAGTGCCTCTCCTCTGGCTCCCATGGCACCCTAGTCTGTTTAACTCTGTCACTGTCCTTTAAACACCTGCCAGTTTTTGTTTGCCGTTGTTGAAGCCATGAACTATGTTAGGGTAGGGCTTGGAACCTTTTTATTTTTTGACTTATCTCTCCAGCATGAAAAGGCTTCAATAAAGTAAAATGTACATTAAGCCCCAGGAACTATTTAGAGAAAAGTATGGCGCGTCCCTCCTCTGTTTTGTGGTGTATTCATTACGCCCAGTGTCCCTGGAACCCACCCACTGCTTGTTCACAGCCCGTGACTGCACTGATGGGTCAGCGGCCCTGCTGTATTGCCCTGAACATCACTCCTAATTGTTCATGCCATCCCACTGTAAACTTTTGCAAAAACAAGTGTCACTCTTTAGTTGATCATAATTTTCACTTAACATAGGTAGTATTTGACATTGGGTAGTAAGTAACATAAAGACATGCATTCAGTTGTACTTATGTTTTATGTGTAAGTAATGAATAAATATGCTTAAAACATTGTAGAAACAGTACGATTCTTAACTCCTGAGCAAGATGAGAACAAGGTGTTCTTCTTTCTTCCCCAGGCTCTTGTCTCCTCCGCTTCTTTGCACCGGCCTGTTTTCCTGCTGGCAGTCGCCCTCTTCTCGCTCCAGCCCTCGCTGCCATGGGCAGGCCCCAGGGCAGAGTGACGGCAGCCCGGGTGACTCAGGACTCAGGCTGCCATCCCACTCGGCCCGGGAGGATGGTTTTCATTCTTGCCATTTCTTCGTTGGCCGCACCACCGTTTCCCACCCCGGGTCTTTCTTCCGAGTGTCTCCTGTCTTTGTTTCCTCTTGGCTGCTGCTGGCCACCAGTCCTGCTGAAGCTTCTAGTGTTCAAACAGCTGCGGTTTGCACCTCTGTCATTGCCTGCCCCAGCCCTCTGTCCCTCCTGCTCCGTCACTGGGCTTATTTTCCCATTTTCCCAGGGCAGTTTTTGGCTTTTCTAGAGTCCCACTCAAGAATCTAAGGTGATTTTGCCTGTTAACTCCTGTTTTAGATCAAAATTCCTGCCTGATTTTCTTCTAAGGAATGTGGCCGCATTCTGTTCTCATTTATCCCCACTCCCCATTCTGTGTAATGTTTTTTTCCTATTAAGACTGTGTTCCTTGGTATCCCAAATAGGCATCCTGCTTCCCCTATACTGGTCCTTTCATCCCATGGGTACGTTTCAGCTTTCCTTCCTATTTGCAGTCCTCTTATGAGCCAGCATCCTTTAGGGCCCAGCTGAAAGAAAACACACTATTTGAAATTCAAGCTGTTCATGCTTTCTGCTCTTTTGCTGGACTTAGGGTTACTGTTGCACTGATTAGGATTTACCCCTGGCACATTTCTAAGAAAAATATGTTTTATTTTGCTTCCACGGNATGAGCCAGCATCCTTTAGGGCCCAGCTGAAAGAAAACACACTATTTGAAATTCAAGCTGTTCATGCTTTCTGCTCTTTTGCTGGACTTAGGGTTACTGTTGCACTGATTAGGATTTACCCCTGGCACATTTCTAAGAAAAATATGTTTTATTTTGCTTCCACGGAGAGCTAAGCCCCTGAGACTGGGCACCTTGTTTGATATGACTTTGGACCTTCCGTGGCACTTGGTAAATATACTTGATGTTTTGAAAAGTGAGTTGTGTCTCACCAGAGGCTCTCCTTATTCTAGCTGAATAGAGTGAATCAGGTGGTTAGTTGAGGTTGGGAGTGATGTGAGTTGAAATTTTTTTCCCTAAGGGAAAAAATTAATTTCTTGAGTTTCTGACATGAAATTGAATGAATTAAAATGGTCTTCTTTGAAGGATAATTTGAGAGAATTCCAAGAAGTTGGGAACAGATGGCTGTTATGGAAGTGTGTTCGGCAAGCAGATTTAGTTTATATCTGTGTGTATCTGTATACACTGAGTGTTTATACACACATGATCATGCTTATGCACGGTTTCTGTTCAGGAAAAAGAAATCCTGATTTTCCAGCCTTCTTCCTACTTTGATGTGTATTTTTGGTAACACTAGCCTCTTTTTTCTCTTTCATTAGGATAGAGTAAAAAAAAAATCTGTTGTCAGATTTTGATGAGAACTGTTGTGGTTTTTTTTTGGTTTTTTTTGTTTTTTAGTTTTGTTATCCCCTGTTCTTTAGTGCCAAAAAGCAAACTGAAGTTTTATTTCAAATTCCTTAATTTTTACTTAAAAATTTTCTGTAATAAAGAATGCTTTAAGCCCTCCATCCTTTTAACCCTCAGAGTAAAGTTCTGAGCCTTCTTCATCCACATGCTGATGTTTCTGTGGATTGGGTCCTGGTTAAAAACTGAAGAGAAATCCACATCTTTCCATCAGAAGCCATCTTTTTCTGCTCTTCATGATAGTTAAGAATAAGAGACTATTTGAAGGGACCTCCAGTGGTTAAGAATCCACCTGCCAATGCAGGGGACATGGATTTGATCCCTGGTCTGGGAATTAAAAGTCCCACATGCCATCAGGCAGCTAAGCCCGTGGGCCACAGTTTCTGAGCCCACCCACTCTAGAGCACATACTCGGCAGCAAGAGAAGCCACTGACAACCAGAGAGTAGCCGCTGGTCACCGCAGCTCGAAGAAGCCCGTGCACTGCAACTAAGGCCCGGTGAAGCCCCCTGCCCCCAAATATATAGTCAAATACAGAAAGCTGTTTTAAGGAGAGGGAGCCTATTTGAATCACCCGCTGGTGAGGGGAGACCATGGCGCGCTCAGCATGGGTGCCTCGTGGGAAGGCTTACGTGTTAGTCTGGTTCATACAGACTGGAAGTAGGTAGGAAAGGTAGCTGGCAGTGATGAAAGTCTAAGGCTAATAGACCTCTAGCTTGTTTCCAAAGCCTCTCCTGATTTGGCCAGCCGCTCTGGCTCTGTGCGCCCGTAGCACTTGCTCTGTGCTGCTGTTGCCATGTTGCATTGTAAAATCTCTTAACATTATTTATTCAGAAACATTATTGAGCGCCTACTACTGTTGGGTACCAAGGACTGTTCTGAGCGCTGGAGATAACATCAGGGAGCAAAAGAGCCGGCAGTCTCCGCCCTTGTGGAGGGAGCCTGTGGCATGCACACAGCCCATCTCCTCCTCCAGAGGTTTGCTGGGTTTTCAGCCTACGTGGGGTGTCAGGCCAAAGGGCTAAGCTCAGAACTTCCAAAGGGTAGAAATAACTCGGGAGAGGCTGGTTTTCAACCTGGAAAGAGTAAAATTGTGTAGTGTGTACATGGTGGTAAGTGCTGTGGAAGAAAAACATCAGAGTAGGAGTGTTACGAAATTCAAGAAAGAAGGTTGCAGTTTTAGATAGGGTGATCAGTGTTGGCCTCACAAAGGTAGTCTGTGGTCCAAGAACTGAAGGAAGTAAAGGAGTGAGGGAGTTGTGTAGGGAGAAGAGCATTTCAGGCAGATGGACTAGCAGAGTCCTCAAGGTGGAAACGTGCCTGGTGTGTACAAGGGGCAGACAAGGAGTTGAAAGATGACAGAGGAGGTGAGAGGCTGGGGCTTCTGAAGGCCTTTCGGAGACTTCAGGTTTTACTCCCAAGTTGAAGGAAAAGCATTTTAAGCAGTTTAGGCAAAAGGATGACTTAAATGAAGGGGCCATTCTGATA
This sequence comes from Neotragus moschatus, assembly GCA_006410615.1. Lineage (NCBI taxonomy): Eukaryota > Metazoa > Chordata > Mammalia > Artiodactyla > Bovidae > Neotragus > Neotragus moschatus. Next base: position 6,781,031 of record SJYA01002112.1, on the reverse strand, counting down.
GTTGTGTTGAGAATAGACCAGTAGAACAGGAGGGGTAACAAAGTGACTCCTTAAGAGATGATTGGGAATAATCTGGGTGAGAGATGAAGGTGGTTTAGACCAGGGTAGAAGCAGTGGAGGTGGTGAGAAATGGCTGGGTTCTGAACATACGTCGAAGGTAAACTCAACAGGATCTCTTGGCTTATGAGATAGGGTGTGTGGCACGAAAAGAGAGGAGTTGGGAATTACAGGATTTTGGGGGTGAACATGCAGAGGGACAGAGTGCTTTTTAATTTAGTTGTAGGAAAACTGTAGTTTGAAGGGGTAGGGTTAGTGGCTTGGCTACAAGACTAGGAGTTTGGGTTTGTGAACATCTGAAATGTGAAATATTTCCGAAATAATCACGTGGTGATGACAAATAACAGTTGGATAAAGGAGGCTGTAATTATGGGGTTCTAAGCTGGATTAAATAAATATGGCAGTCCAGAAAACATGCACACATGCAAGTTAAGTTGCTTCAGTTGTGTCGGACTCGTTGCGACCATGTGGACAGTATTTCGTCAGGCTCATCTGTCCATGGAATTCTCTAGGCACGAACGCTGGAGGGAATTGCCATGCCTTCCTCCAGGAGATCTTCCTGACCCAGGGATAGAACCTGCATCTCTTGCATCTCCTACATTGACAGGCGGCTTCTTTATCACTAGCATCACCTGGGAAGCCCAGGAGAAAGAAATATGGCAGGCAAGACACATATAGCCAGTATTTAAAACCATGAGACTGGATGGGATCACCTAGAGAATGAATAAAGAAAGAAAAGAAAGCTCCAAAACCAGGCCCTAGGGAACTGCAGAAATAAAGAGTTAGCATTGGAGGATTCTATTTTCAGGTAAATAATCAGGCGTGGCAGGCCAACACTTGCTGCAAGGGGGAAGAAAAAGGCAACTTGCAGAGAACGTATTTTTAAAGACATAGATAGCTGTGGAAGCAGTAAGAATGAGATGCACTAAAATTCCAGACAGAGAAGAGCTCTTCCTAGATGAGCTGACCGTTGCTGACTGTTATCCTCTCTGGAAGCATTCTGTAATTCTGGGCAGGGGCTGAGCACCAGGCTGGGCCCAAACAGAGACCTACTCTGGGTTGACAAGAAAACATCTGACCCTGCGGATGGTTGATTATGCAGGGCTGATGAAATGATCGGGAACTAGAGAAATCCCCAAAGCAAGGAGCCCTCCCCAGAAGACATTTGCTGAGTTCTGGGGTAGTACAAGAAGTGGGTGGCCGAACCAGAAGGCAAATTGAAATCTCAAAGTCTTGCATTACTCAGGAAATAAATTCTCACTGAAAGGATGGGTCTACTGCAAAACAAAACTGACTCTCCCTTAAGAGAGATTGTTAACCTGCTTGGGATTGGAAAACTCAGGGCTGAGGAGTAAAAAGACCTGCCGAGCTTACAGTCAAGTGACCGTGGGCATTTGTTCTCAAGGAATAGATCAAACAAGAGATGGACTGAGTCTTAACAGAACAGTGACCCAGTCCTGAGCCAGCAGAGCCTGATTCAACTGGACCAGAGGGACCCATTCCTTCTCCCTGTTCATCAAGGAGAAAATAGGAAGCATTTGGAGCTGCTGTGATTATTTTGTTCACAATATTCACCATGCAACAAAAAATTATTAGACATTGGAAAGGCTGGGAAATTGACTAACAATCAGGAATATTAATGGAAGCAAAGCCCAGATGATCCAGATAATGGAGTTACTAGAAAAAAAATTTTTGAATTACTATGATTAATGAGTTAAAGAAAATAGGGGAAAAGATGGATAAAGTAAGTTTTAAAGTAAAGAGTTGCAACAGAGAATTGAAGTTATAAAGAGAATCAGATCAGTGCTGTAAAACTGAAAATCTGTAAAATTCAAAGCACAATAGGTAAGTTTAAAAGCAGATTAGATATAATAGAAGATAAGATTAGTGACTTTGAAGACAGATCAGTAGAAAGTTTCTAAACTGACACATAGGAAAACGAATGGAAAGAACAGAGCAAAGCATAAATGCATAGAGAGACCACTGGGACGCAGTGGAAAGGTCTGATGCTCTGCTTAGCATCCTAGATGTAGAAAAGGAAAGGTCAGTCACTTCGTCATGTCCAGCTCCTTGTGACCCCATGGGCTGTAGCCTGCCAGTCTCCTCTGTCCATGGGAGTCTCCAGAATACTGGAGTAGGTTGCCATTTCCTCTTCCAGGAGACCACCTCCGCCCTGGCATCACACCTGGATCAGTGGAGAGCCAAAAAGTCTCCAAAACTGATGGAAGATATCAATCAGTAGATTCAATGTTAGGTAAGCCCCAAGCAGGAAAAACACACAAAATAAAACCATACCTAGGCATATCTTAAACCGTAGAAACCAGATACTAAAAGAATATCTTATAAATCACTAGATAAAAACTGACAGCTAATATTATATTAAATGGTATAGTATTGAATCCCTTCCCTCTGAATTAGCAAGTAAGAAAAAGATTCCACTATTCTTATTTATATTCAGAAATACATTGGAGGTCCTGCACTAAGGAAAAGGAAGAAATACAAGCGTGCTCTATTTTATTGTTCTTTGATATAGTGTACTTTACAGACACTGCTTTTTTTTTTAAGTTTGAAGGTTTATGGTAACTTTGGATCAAACATGTATTGGCACCATTTTTAATAATATTACAATATACCTTTTACAGTATACTTATTTTATAAACTAGCAACATCAAATCAGGAATGGAAAATTGTAAAATGTCACTTATGATAGTATCAAGGTATTAGATACCCTGAAGTAACTCTCAAAAGATATATAAGCCCTCTGTATGAAAAACATGGCTGAAACAAATGAAAGAAGCCCTAAGTAAATGGAGTGATATATGATATACATGTATTCAAAATTAAGCTATCTGTAATTCAGTCCTAGTCCAAATCTAGGCAGAGTGCTTTTTTTGGTGGAAATTGACTATGGAAATACAGATGTACCCTATCCAAGGCAATCTTGAAAAGGAAGAACCCAGGTGGAAGACTTATAATCCATACTTTGTAATCAGTTTACAAAAATGAAGACAGGGTAGTGTTGGCCATAAGAACACATAGACCGGTGGGCCAAAAATAGAGCTGTATGTGGCTATTGAGCACTTGAAATAGCCTAGTTCAAACTGAGATATGCTCAACAAAGTACAGAATAGATTTTTAAAGACTCAGCATGAGATGAAGAATGTAAACTATTTCATTAATAATTTTATATTGATTGCATGTTGAAATGATATTTTGGCTATGTTAGTTAAAATATTGTTAAAATCAAATTCATCTGTTTTTAAATGTAGCTGCTGCTGTTGTTATTCAGTCACTAAGTCATGTCTGACTCTTTACAACCCCATGAACTGCACCACACCAGGCTTCCCTGTTTTTCTCTCCTAGAGTTTGCTCAAACTCACATCCATTGAGTCAGTGATGTCTTCCAACCATCTTATCCTCTGTCACCCCTTTCTCCTCTTATCTTCAACCTTTCCCAGCATAAATGTGGCTATCAGAAAATTTAAAACTATGTACATGGCTTATTTGTGGCATTGGTGGCAGCAAAGATTCGTTCAATGGACATAAAATACAAAAGACAAAAAAAGGTGAATCATATAGAACTTCTCTTCATCAAAAGACACATCTACAGTTTGAGAGGGCAAACCATAGATTGATAGAAAAAGTGTAGATCATAGCAAAGGATTCTTATTCAGAAATATATAAAGATATAAACTCTTGCAAATATAAAGAACTCTTGACAATAAAAAAAAAAAAGGAGACTTTTTAAAATGGGCAAATGAATAGAAGCCTCATAGGGCCAATAAACACAAGCTGGAATCAAGATTGCCGGGAGAAATATCAATAACCTCAGATATGCAGATGACACCACCCTTATGGCAGAAAGTGAAGAGGAACTCAAAAGCCTCTTGAAAATGAAAGAGGAGAGTGAAAAAGTTGGCTTAAAGCTCAACATTCAGAAAACGAAGATCACAGCATCTGGTCCCATCACTTCATGGGAAATAGATGGGGAAACAGTGGACACAGTGTCAGATTTTATTTTTTGGGGCTCTAAAATCACTGCAGATGGTGATTACAGCCATGAAATTAAAAGATGCTTACTCCTTGGAAGGAAAGTTATGACCAACCTAGATAGCATATTCAAAAGCAGAGATACTACTTTGCCAAGAAAGATCCGTCTAGTCAAGGCTATGGTTTTTCCAGTAGTCACGTATGGATGTGAGAGTTGGATTGTGAAAAAAGCTGAGCACAGGACTGAGTGACTGAACTGAACTAAGGGCCAATAAGCATATGAAAAGATGCTTAGTACCTTCTAATTATCAGGGAAATGTAAATTAAGGAGAGGTTGTGAGAGTTGAACTGTAAAGAAAGCTGAGTGCTGAAGAATTGATGCTTTTGAACTGTGGTGTTGGAGAAGACCCTTGCGAGTCCCTTGGACTACAAGGAGATCCAACCAGTCCATCCTGAGGGAGATCAGTCCTGGGTGTTCATTGGAAGGACTGATGTTGAAGCTGAAACTCCAATACTTTGGCCACTTGATGCAAAGAGCTGATTCATTTGAAAAGACCTTGATGCTGGGAAAGATTGAGGGCAGGAGGAAAAGGGGACGACAGAGGATGAGATGGTTGGATGATGTCACTGACTCAATGGACATGAGTTTGGGTAAATTCCCGGAGTTGATGGACAAGGAGGCATAACGTGTCGCAGTCCATGGGGTCACAGAGAATCGGACGTGACTGAACTGAACTGAGTACACATCCACTGGAATGGCTGAAGTTTTCAATACTCATGATATCAAGTCAGTTAGAACTTCCATGCACTGCTGCTGGATGTAAAAATTGTTGTAGCTACTTTGGAAAAAGTTCTGACAGTATCCCTCAAAACTAAACATATAACCAACCTCATAACCTAGCAATTGCATTCCTATGTGTATATCCAAGGTAAGCGAGTGCATTTATATGAACATTGAAAGCAACCCAAATATTCCTTAGCAATAGCATGGATAAATAAGTGGTGGGTAAATAAATAATTTATACAATAAAATACTGCACAGTGATACAGGAGAATGAACCACATGCTATATGATTCCATTTGCATGAAATGAAATAATAGGCAAAACTAATCAATGGTGGTAGAAGTCTGAAGAGTGGTTATGTCTAGAAGGGGGCATGAGGATCTTCCAAGAATGTTGAAAATTTAATATAACTTTATCTCGGGGGGACTTCACTGTATATGTGTACGTGTAACACGTCAATAATTGTATGCTTGAGATCTCTGCACGCTATGTGTGTGCCATACCTCAGTCACTTACAGCATTATGTGGGCGTGCCCGGCCATTCCTTGATCAAGACTATAGTGCATTTATTTCTGTAAGACCAGTACGTAAACTCAAAAGACACGCAGTAATTAATGGGGGTAAAGTTTAGGAAGGAAATGAAGCAGTGAGGAAGGAAGTTGGGTCATTAATCTAGTTTCCTTTAACCTGGCCCCTGTTCCTCTGCTTGCTGTCCACTTGTCATAGTCCAAGCTCTGTTTGTTGGCTGCAAGATTGGGGTTGTGATTTTACTGCTCAGGAAAGGACATCTAGTTTGGGCCCTTCACTGGTAGCCATCTGGACAAGAGAAGTTAAGTCCAGGTATATGGAAAAAGAGGGAGGCTTTAATTATATGATATAGATCAAGAGTAACTCTTTCTCTTTCCTCTGTGTTCCATCTGTCTTCCCTGTTATTTAGCATTCAACCAATATTCATTGATCACCCACTGTTGTCTGGCTTTCTCAAGGTATCTAGCTACACCAGTGAGTAAAACAAATAAGGATCCCTGCCATTACAGGCCAGTGTGATGGGAGAAGACGGCAACCCACTGTGAACTGCCGCCGCCTCCTTTTCTTGTGCATAGGAATCAAGCAGAGCAAATATAGGTAGAGGAAATCAAAAGCGGAGTCTGTATCCAGCTCCAGTTCACCGATCTTCCGGTTGAGCAGTGGGAAAAGACTTGTCATTTTGGATTAACTTCACAGTGCCACGTGTCCAGGGGGACATAATGAATATGTGCAGCCTTTGGGAGCATCTGTCAGCGCCCGCTGATTTCCATACTTCCCTTCCACCATCTGCCCTACTCGTCATTTTTTACTCTCAGTTTTCTGGGAAAAGCTTGATTTAAGTTCTTAGAAAATATGTTTTCTGTAACGGTATGACTTTGGGATAGTTGAGCCCTAGAATGGGTAGGCTGAAGGCAGTGATAAATGCAGCGCAAATCATCCTCTTGGAAAGTTCTGAGGAGGAACCCAACTAGTTACTCTGAGTTAGGGTTGGGGTGTGTATTTTTTTCATACACTACTCTAAGTCTCATGTTGTGATAAATGCTAGATCTGGAAAAGTCATAGAGTCAGTTGAAGCCACTGCAATAAAACTGCTCAACTGAAATCTTAGGAAGAGCGTTTAACAGGAGTGTTCTGGCCCAGGGTATCCTTTTGTAAGTTTATTGTTTATTTTATTTTTATTTTTAAATTTTATTTACTTATCTTTAGTTGTAGCATGTGAATTCTTATCTGCAGCACGTGGGATCAAGTTCCCAGTGAGAGAAAAAAAAGTGAAAGTCACTCAGTCACGTCCAACTCTTTGTGATCCCATGGACTCTAGCCCACGAAGCTCCTCTGTCCATGGAATTCTTCAGGCCAGAATACTGGAGTTGGTCCCATTCCCATCTCCAGGAGATCTTCCTGACTCAGGGATTGAACCTGGGTCTCCCACATTGCAGGCATATTCTTTACCATCTGAACCACCAGGGAAGCCCTAGTTCCCAGACCAGGGATCAAACCTGGGTCCCCTGCTTTGGGAGTACAGACTCTTAGCCATCAGACTATCAAAGAAGTCCCAAGTTTGCTGGGTTTTTTTTTTTTTTTTTTTTTTTAATGCAAATGTTTTTAAATCAAGTACTCCTCTGTAGAAAGAGATTTCATGGAGATTAGAAAACGTTGATGTGTGTCTAGGGTAGAAAGGAAGTAATTAAATTGTTTCCAGTGGGGATTTGTAGTCAGTGGATGATCAGTAAAACAGAAAGCGATTTCCAGATACTGAGGGGAACAGTGGTACCATTTAGTAGAGAATAGTTACACCTTACATTTGCCTAATGCTTACTGTCCAAAACATGTTTTCACATGCCATCTTATCCTCCCAGTAACCTAGTGAGATATGTATTTTTAATTCTTATTTTAATAGATTTGAAACTAAGAGGTGTTAATTGACTTGCCCAAAGTCAGCAGCTGAAAGGTGTCAGAATTGGGGCCTTCTGCTTCTGAAGCCCCCAGACTCTTTCAAATTACACTTTTCTGAAAATTTTATGCAGTAACATGTAAGCAGTTTGGGCAGAGAAGGGAGGTCCCAGGACCAATTTTAGTAATGCTAAAGGCAGCTCTGAAGTCAAGAATCTGCAAAGCAGAGTAACTTCCCTGCTCATGTGGGAGGGGGAGGGGGAGGGTCGTGCGTAGAGGTTAGACTGTGTACCATCTTCGCATCCCTCTGAGCTGGCAGGATGGAGTCCTCTGTGCTCAAAGGTGAACCTTCGGACCAAGTAGTATCTATTGTAGTATTTCTTGTAGAATTATTTCATGGCTTCTGTGGTGCCAGTAATCCACTCTCTCTCTCTCTCACCTCTGTCTTCAGGAGCCTCCAGAAGATGACGCAAACATCATTGAGAAGATCCTGGCATCTAAGACTGTCCAGGAGGTTGGTGGCTGATGTTTCTGGCTTGTGTGTCTCTAGCGCACATTACACCCTCTGTTAAACGATGTCTCTGGAATGGTCCTTCTCAGCTGGACCGAGAGCTAGGCAGGAGCGCTGTTGGGCTAGTTGACACTTAGGTTTACCTCTGTAGAAGATTTTAGGACATGAAATTCTTAAATATTTGAGTATGACCCAAATTGGTGTTTTTCTTCCCTGTGATCCTAGCAATAGGTATTGACCTCTTAGTTGCCACAACTCACTGAAAGTCATCAAGGAGCCACGAAGAAGAGATGGGGAAAGACTCCCAGTGCAAACACCTTTTCCTTTCAATCTCTTCAGGGCTGTCATAGGGAACTTCTAGAGAAAATCCCTGGTGTGAAAGAGCATAAGAACATAGTGTCAAGGAGAGCATGGTTTCATTGTTACCTGGAGGATTTATGAAAAACTTCCTCGCTTTGAGAGTGAACCCCTCTGGACTGTGTGGGGAACGTACGCGGAGGGTAGGCTGGGTTGGCAGGAACACTGGAAATGCATGTTCTCGCTTTCACAGCAGCTCTCAGAGCCCTGGGCCAGTTGGGGTTTTTCAGCTGAGTGCCCTCCTAGCGGAGATCTCGGAGTGACACCAGGAGGATTTTTTTTTTTTTTTTTTTTTTTTTTAAGTTGTAGCTTAGCTGTGTGTTCAGCCTTTAGAAACTCTGCTCCAGAGCTGCCAAAAAACCCGACCTGGTAAAATGCAGATGTCCTCGAGAAATATTCTAAACCAAGAAGGTGCACTTGATTTACCTTTTTTGTTTGGTACTTAAGAGTGGTCCACAGGGATCTAGTCTGATAATGGCTTGCTTTGGGTTACAGGTCCACCCGGGAGAACCCCCATTCGACCTAGAGCTGTTCTACGTCAAGTATAGAAATTTGTACGTCTGTTTAATGTCTTGTTTTATTTGGATTTTATATCAATAAAATGTCTTTCCTTCATTCCATCATTATCTTCTATATTTTCCAAGAATGGCCCCTAAGGTGTGACTCACAGACCTCAATTGGCTCAAGTTCAGCTTAGGGGGCAGTGCTCAACTTTGTTTATAGAGTCACCTGGAGAAATTTTTAAACGACTGAAGCCCTTGCTGCCCTCAAGGCCAGCTGACGCCTTCCCTGGGTATAGTTCCCAAGGGTTGACATGTTTCCAAGTCTCGCTGTGCAGCTCCTGTCTGCACGCAAGGTGGAGACTCACAGTCCTGTGGCTTGTGCTTTCCTGCTCTCGTGCATTTTCCTTTTGTTCTATGCTGTGTGCCCACTCCCACTAATGTGCATGAATGCCAGCCCCCCTATGCCTGCCCTGCCTCCAGCTGGGAGCCAGTTCCTCTAGAAGCCGAGGAGTGACCGGTTGCTCGGAACTGCTGCCTTGTCCTGTGCTCAGTTTTTGCCCTGAAGGGCAAGGCCCTTCTAAGTCCAGTCTCCAGCAGTTCCACAGCAAGCCCCTCCGCTGCTGCTGTGGTTGGTAGATGGTCACCCTCGTTACTGAAACTTTAAAGTCTGATTATTTGCCGGTTCTACACTCGTCTCACAATCTGTGTGTCTTTGGATAGTTCCTACTTACACTGTAAATGGGCCACAATGGAAGAACTCGAGAAGGACCCTCGCATCGCACAGAAGATCAAGCGGTTTAGGAACAAGCAAGCCCAGATGAAGCACATTTTCACTGAGGTGAAGTGTTCCTTATTAATTTGATCACTGCTTTTCCTGCAGTATTAGATCCCAGGTTCAAGTTTCTTTAAGTCAAGGTTCCATGCAGGCCTATTGCTCAGGCGTGCCCTGATTTGAGACGCAAGTTGTCCAGATTTAAGTCAAAGAAAATGGAATAAGGCTCAAACTTTACAAATGATAACTCCTAAGAATCTGCATCCTGGTTACATTCTATGACAAAAGGAATGTGTTCACAGTTTTTTCATTTCCTTTCTCCCCCTTCCAAAAAGGGTAATTCCAAGAATTAATGTTTGGTTGTAAAATAGAAACAAAGACAAAATGTTAGAAAATAAGTAAATAAATATATCAACTTGGGAATTTCTAAGTGTAGTAAGAGGAAGGATTGATGGATTTGGATATCAGAGCATCTTTAGTGTGTATAAATTGGAAAATAACCACAAATCTTAAAGTAAGTACATAGGTACATATATGTATCCTAATTGTGTACATGCATACCTACATACAGCTGAGCTTCTGTGGTGGTTCAGACAGTGAAGAATCTGCCTGCAATGCAGGAGACCTGGGTTTGATCCCTGGGTCAGGAAGATCCCCTGGAGAAGGGACTGGCAACACACTCCAGTACTCTTCCCTGGGAAATCCCACAGACAGACAAAGAAGCCTGATGCGCTACAGTAGTCCATGGGGTCACAAAGAGTCAGATGTGACTAACTTTGACTTTGGACTTCCCAGGTGGCGCTAGTAGTAAAGATCTCCCCTTCCAGTGCAGGAGCCATTAGAGAGGCAGGTTCAGTCCCTAGGTCGGGAAGACCCCCTGCAGGAGGGCATGGCAACCCACTCCAGTACTCTTCCCTGGAGAATTCTATGGACAGAGGAGCCTGGCGGGCTACAGTCACGAGGGTCAGAGAAGCCTGGCGGGCTACAGTCCACAGGGTCACGAAGAGTCAGATGCATCTACATGGAAGGCGTGCATTCTTATCCAGTATGGAAACCTGACTTATATATGCATAGGCACAGACATGATATACACTCATATACATATGACAGAAAGCTGTAATGATAAAACATGCTCTTATAATTCAAAAAGGAAAATACATAGAGACATAGACATAAAAAACAGATGTGGGATACAGGGAAGTGGGATGGATTGGGAGGTTGAGATTGACATACATAGACTGCTGTATATAAGTGGGTAACTATGGAGATCCTATGGTATCGCACAGGGAACTCTATTCAGTGCCCTGTGGTGACCTAACTGAGAAGGAAGTCCAAAAAAAGAGGGGATTTATGTATGTTTGTAGCTGGTTCAGTTTGCTGTACAGTAGAAGCTAAAACTTGTAAACCAACCATATTCCAATAAAAATTAAGAAAAGAAAAGTACAAAATCGTAAATGGAAAAAAATGGACAGATTATTGGGAAATTCAGGAAAGAGGGAAATTATTTACTAATCATACAACAAAAGTAGTCAATTTCATTAGCAGCCTAAGAAATGCAAATTAAGATGAGAATCTTCTAGTTTTCACTTACCAAATACTGGAAGGTTTTAGAAATAAGTATCGTCCATTCCTGGTAAAGGTGCATGGAAGAGACCCTCTTGTCATCACGGCTTGGGAGCATAGCCTAGGATGCCCTCTCAGGAGAGCAGGTTGACAACAGATGCCAGATGCCTCAATATTTGCATAGCCCTTGTCCCAGCAGTTCTAATTCCATCATTTATATTTAAGGAAACTTATCAGATCTTGGAGCAAAGACTTAGCTACGATAAACAGTTTATGTTGGTGAAAAATTGGAAACAAGCATAACGTTAGGTAATAAATTCTACTAAATTATGATACATTTCACAGAGTGTAGTACTGCGCAGCTAGTAAAAGGGATACTGGAGGACGGTTATTAATGTCAATAGGAAGGGGGTTAATGTTGTAAACTATTGTTAATTGAAAACGTTAGGCTCCTACGGCATATGAGAGTTCTGTTTTGGGGACGGTTGTTCTTCAGTCGCTTAGTTGTTTCCAACTCTTTGGGAACCCATGGACTGCAGCACGCCAGGCCTCTCTGTCCTTCACCATCTGTTGGAGCTTGCTCAAACTCATGTCCATCGAATCAGTGATGCCATCCAACCATCTCATCCTCTGTCATCCCCTTCTCCTCCCGCCTTCAATCTTTCCCAGCATTGGAGGTGAGAGTGGGAGGTAGGTGTGCAGGGGAAAAGAACCACCATAATAATGCATAGAAAATGTCTGAGTTTATGTGAAATCACTGACCTAATTTTCTCTATTCAGTAGGATCGTGGTGATTTCTATTTTCTGTAACATGTAATTTTTCAGTTTTATATGGACAGCTTACAAAGAAAAACAATATAAATTATTTTTTAAATGTAGTCACAAATACCCAACCTTAAGTGCACTCAGATGCCACCAAATCATAGCAAACTGCCACACATAACTTACCAGTTCATTGTTCACATGGTGCTCCTTTTCCCGCAAATGCCAAAAACCTATTTTAGGACGGTGTCAGTAAGTGTTCTTTTTGTCCCAATATGGAGTCCTTTCTCTTTAGCCTCAACGTTTGGCCCCAGGCCTCTCCAGGCTNTGGAGGTGAGAGTGGGAGGTAGGTGTGCAGGGGAAAAGAACCACCATAATAATGCATAGAAAATGTCTGAGTTTATGTGAAATCACTGACCTAATTTTCTCTATTCAGTAGGATCGTGGTGATTTCTATTTTCTGTAACATGTAATTTTTCAGTTTTATATGGACAGCTTACAAAGAAAAACAATATAAATTATTTTTTAAATGTAGTCACAAATACCCAACCTTAAGTGCACTCAGATGCCACCAAATCATAGCAAACTGCCACACATAACTTACCAGTTCATTGTTCACATGGTGCTCCTTTTCCCGCAAATGCCAAAAACCTATTTTAGGACGGTGTCAGTAAGTGTTCTTTTTGTCCCAATATGGAGTCCTTTCTCTTTAGCCTCAACGTTTGGCCCCAGGCCTCTCCAGGCTCGTTGTAAAGCCTGTGAGAACTGTTTTTTATGGCATCATTCCTTTGATAGAGCATCAGGGAAAGGAAGGGCTGGAATTGGAAAAGCCGTCCTAAAGCCCTGTTGGACGCTCTCCCTGGATTCCCAAAACATCGCACTCACACCTCTATTTTAGCGAGGATTTGCAGCGTAGAGACTTGTTTACAGGTCTGGGTCTGCCATTCTGAGCCCTGCGAGGCATACAGGGCCTCGCCTTCCTTGTGTTCTCTCCCGGACACCAGGCGCAGGCTCCGTGTTCAGTCACCACTTGGCTGTACTCGGGCTGGTGAGAAGGTTGCCTGCTTAGACCCTGTAGCACTTCCTGTCTCACTGGAATAAAGTCCAGACTCCTCAATGCAGTCTACAAAGCCCCATGAGTCTAGTTTCTGATTTATTGAGAGAGAAAACTGTTAGGATGTGTAGAAATACCATAGTGGGAGTTTTTGGTGAGATCCTGGTGAGAACGAACAGTTATGGGAGGAGATTGGAGGCCACTGTGAGAGGAAGGGAAATTGGGAAGTAGTTGCTATAACGCTGTCTTCAGTCTTGATCTGGTCGACAGTTTTACTTATAACTTGCATAAATGATATTCGTGTAAATAATAACCTAGTTCTGAATAGAGCTTCTTCATACACATTGCTTCCAGCTGCTTTATGAGGTAGCCAGGGGCACATGTGAAGGAGAGTCAGGCTAGAAGGCTGAGCTTTTCCCACACCCCACGGGGCCGGAGGCCTGTTAGCCCCTGACTCCTCAGCACCAGACCCAGCACTGGGAGAATGAATGACGGAATCCAAGTTCAGGTTCACCTGGACAGGCAAGGATGAATTAAATCATGCAAATGGCAATAAGTAAATGTCATGGCTCACATTGGTATTGTAAAGCTCTTTACAACTTTGGAGTGGGGAAGATGAGTGGATCGAAGCTCAAGGGACAAAGTTCACTGTGAACCAAGAACTGGTGGCTCAGTGGTAAACAGTCCGCCTGCCAATGCAGGAGACGTGAGTTCGGTCCCTGAGTTGGGAGGATCCCCTGGAGGAGGAAATGGCAACCCACTCCACTATTCTTGCCTGGGAAATCCCATGGACAGAGAAGCCTGGTGAGCCACAGTCCATGGGGTCACAGAAGAGTCGGATGTGACTGAGCGACTGAACAACAGCAGCAAGAGCAGGGTGGGGCTTAAAAGATGCCAGTAATCCTGGATGGCACCCTGCCTGCCATGCTCTGTTCTTTCCTGAGCATTGTGCTGATGTGGGTACCGGGGTTCAGTGAGAGACTTTGTAAAGCCTGAGGGCAGCTGGGGGAGGACTGTTAACAGTGGGCAGAAGCATGTCTGAGTGATCGAGAGCAAAGGTGGACAGTGGATGCCCAATGCTGGCGCCCCCCCAGCACCCACACCCACAGGTGTCCACGCACTGCTGAATGTCCGTGGGCCAACTGAATAGCTCCTCTAGACTCAGCATCCTTTGTTTTCGTAAATCAGAGATCCTCCTAACCCTCACGATGCCTGGGAGGATTAAATGACACAGTGGTGATGAAAGTGCTTAGCATGGTGCCCGGCCCACGGTCACTGCCCCACAAAGGTTAGTTAGCTCTCTGTATCACCGAGGGATCTGGAAACATGGCATCTGAAGAGCATTGAACACTTGGGGTTGGGAGGTATTCAGATAGAGAGGAGAGAATCACTTGGCTACTGCTTCTGTAGAGGAAGCAGTTCATTCCAGTGAGTCACAGTTCCAGGAGGAAAATTAGGCAGTAATTTGATAGTGATAATGATAAAGATTGTGATGCTACTACTGAACAGGCAGAGGTAAAGCTGTCTTGGCAATGGGTCAGGTCTCAGAGGGCAATAAATTCCTGAACACAGGAGTAATTGAATCCGAGGGTGGATTTGCAAGGGTTGCTGTAAGAAGTGTTCCTGTGTAGATTGGAAGGTGAAACTATATAGCTCCTAAAGTGCCTTCCAGCTTAAGGGGCAGTGAGAACACCCCTGCAGTTCAGAGGAGGGCTTCTGGGCAAGAAAGACCTGGGTAAGTGTTCTGGTCCACGTGGCTTTGCGACCCTGGCCACAGGACATATTTAACCTCTCTGAGTCAGTTCTCTCATCTCTAAAGTATTTACAGCACTTACTACTCATGAAATAGTTTAGAGGCTTACATGAAAGCACTGCACACTGAATATTTCTAAATCTTGCTTATTACTGTTCTTATAAGTACACTTTGGGGGGTGGGCAGGAAGTGTGGTCTATTTAACTGTAAACAAGTCTTAAGAGTACTGCTCAATGAACTTTTACAAAATAAACACTCCTATGTAACCACCACCTATATCAAGGGATAGAACATTATCANCACATGAAATAGTTTAGAGGCTTACATGAAAGCACTGCACACTGAATATTTCTAAATCTTGCTTATTACTATTCATATTATAAGTACACTTTGGGGGGTGGGCAGGAAGTGTGGTCTATTTAACTGTAAACAAGTCTTAAGAGTACAACTCAATGAACTTTTACAAAATAAACACTCCTATGTAACCACCACCTATATCAAGGGATAGAACATTATCAGTATCCCCAGAAGCTCCCCTCATGTATCCATCCAGTTATTAACTTATTGATGTGAAGAAGAAAAAGAAACTAACGTTCCGGATTTCCGTGGGTTATCTCTGGAAATCCTCTTAGTCCTGATTTTTGCTCAGTACTTAATAACCCTGGAGGAGGGCACGACATCCCATTCCAGTGTTCTTGCCTGAAGAATTCCATGGACGGAGGAGCCTGGCAGGCTATAGTCCAAAGAGTCGGACACGACTGTGACTTAGCATGCACGCATTGAAATGACCAATAGGAAATCCTTACCCGTGGTGTAGCCTGGAAGGTGCGGTTGTGCCTTTAAATGTAATCCTGAAGGGTAGGATTTGGGGACAGTGAGAAAAGTTGGTGAGTTGACTTATTTAAGCAAACTTCCTTTTTTGTTGTTTTTTAAATTTATTGGAATGTAATTGCTTCACAGTGTTCTAAGACAGCCTCTTCAACAAGTAGTGCTTGGGAAACTGGGCAGCTTTATATAAATGAATGAAGTTAGATTACTTTCTAATATCATACTCAAAAATAAATTCAAAATGGATTAAAGACCTAGTATAAGGCCAGAAACTACAGAACTCTTAGAGGACAACTTAGAACAGTCTTTGACATAAATTGTACCTAGATCCTCTTTGACCCACTTCCTAGAGTCATGGGAATAAAAATAAATAAATGGGACCTAAGTAAACTCAAGCAGACCTTTTCGTTCTGCATTCCTTGATAGAGCCCAGGGTTGAGGGGATCACTTAAAACACTGGGTGCTGGGTTGGAAGGGAGGGAGCCACTTCTTAGCTCTTCTTTCCTGTTTGCCTTAGCCTGACGAAGATTTGTTCAACCCAGACTATGTGGAGGTTGATCGCATCTTAGAGGTGGCCCATACCAAGGATGCAGAAACCGGAGAGGTGGGTATTTCTGCTTTAACTCTTCTAGAATGTCTTCCTTGCTTGTCTCGTGTTTTGCTTGCTTTGTCAACACGTGGCCTCTGTTTTAATGGCCTTTGTGTGCCGTATCATAGGGAGGGTTTCCCAGGTCATCAGTGTAGGGTCGATTGCTCTAATGTAGTAGAGAGAACATAAGCGCCTCTCCCGTTTGCCTCCAGGAGGTGACGCATTACCTGGTGAAGTGGTGCTCACTGCCTTACGAAGAGAGCACGTGGGAACTGGAGGAGGACGTGGATCCTGCCAAAGTTAAAGAATTCGAATCTCTGCAAGTGCTCCCCGAAATCAAGCACGTGGTAACGTACCCACGTCACTGTCAGGCGTCTCTTGTAATGCGATGATCTGGGGTATCCCCCAGGTGGTTCTCCCGAGTGGTTTCTGTGACATCTTACTGTGGGTTGTGCCCATTGGAACTGGGGTTCAGAGTATGTTTCTGCCCACATCACACCTTGCTAGCACTGGGTCAGCTTTAGGTCTAGGCTCTAGTTTGATGGATGTGACATTTAAGAAGCTTGTTATCAGCTTTGTTTTCTTGGTGTATGGCTGTCACATGGGGTCAGTTTGATTGAAGGTGTAAGAAATGCCTGGCTTGGGAAAGAAGCTTCATAAGTTGTTGGTATCTTTTTTGTTTCTTGTTTGTTTTCATCAGTGATCTCTTTTCTTTGGGTTTATCCTTTGCTTTTACTCAGAATACTCTTAAAGGGAAGAACTCTCTTTATCAAAAGATCCCTAGGACTTGGTAGAGAAAACATAAGTTTTCCATATGTGTTGAATTGGTTAGTTTTTCTGATTCTGGCTTATTACCACCAAGCTGCAGAAATGTCACAGGGTACCTAGTAGTTAAAAAGAGGCAGAATTGGGATAGAGCTCAGTTAAGGTATAACTAACTTGGGAAGAAAATCAGAGATGTTAAAGATGGCTAAAGACTGGAATGATCAGTTTGCTTTTTTTCTAAGTGTTTTTTTTTTTTTTTTTTTTTTTTGCGGGAGGGTGGATAGGCACACTGTATGGTGTGCAAGGTCTTAGTTCCCTGACCAGGGATCAAATCTGTGCTCCCTGCAGTGGGGGTGCAGAGTCCTAGGCCACCAGGAAATCTTGGCCCCCCCCCAAAATCACATTTTTATATGAAAAACTGTTATCCAGTTCCTTATTGTTATTTTTATATCACTTGTCTTAATGATTAGGACATCCTATCCCTAAAAGGTTTTTGGTTAAAAATTGGTTGCTTGTTTTTGGGAGAGCAAGACATGAGTGTCAGTAAGGACTTTGCAAAGAGAGTAGCAGTCATTTAATAGTCAAGACCCACCTCGAAGACTCCAAATATCAATTCTCTTTTGAATTTAATAATAGCCACTGACGGTTTTGGAGCCCTGGGGTAGTGCTTGCCTGTTGTCTATGGTACCACTGAGGAGGCAGCCAGACTAGGCATTGGAAACTTCTAGCTGATTTCAAGTCTCATCCTTAGATCGCTGAAGTTTCTGGGCAGTAGGTGGTGTAAAACTAAAATCTGGAGAAAGCAGAAAGACCCAGAGGAGGGACTGGATTAGTGTGTGATGCCTCTGTATCTGGAGTGCTACCAGGACAGCAAAGTAGAAACCTGCAGTGAAAGTCTGTTCTACAGTATCTGTGATGCTAAAAGTGAGCTCCTTCGGTCTCTAGAAATGAGGAACATTCCAGAAAGTCTCCCCATAGTTTTGGGTAGAGTGCCATTAAAATGAGTTACATGAACTTCAGGAAGCCAGGCTAAATGATTCCTAGGGGATAAGATGTAATTTCTTTAAGGGAACAGAGCAAGAGAGTTTATATGAGAATATCTTGGCTTAAAAGCTTTCTCTTAAAAAAATTTTTTTGACTTAATAAATTATTTTCCCCTTACATTTCTAAAAGCACCTTATACCTATGTGCTGATAGTAATATTCAACAGAGTTGTATTTCAAGGAGCTTAGCCTAACTACAGCTATCGTAATTTTGTAGATTAAGTTGTGGTATGTAAGTTTCTGAAAGTTTCCACACTTTCAGTAGTCTGGACAGATTGAACCATTATATTTATCTCCATATATCAATAATACAATATGATTGGGGATTTTTATTAAATCTCACATACAAATGGCTTAGTTTTAGATAATAACATATTTTAGGAGTAAACTTTCTGTAATACCCCAAAGTAAAACTCCCAAACTAAAACTGCTGTTAGAAAAGCTGCAGTCTCAAAATTCTCTATGTAACTACAGGCATAGCTAAGATTTTTTTTTTTTTTTTTAATTTTTGAGACCTTAAAAGTGTCAGTCTAGGGGCTCAATTTGTCTAGAAGCAAAATAATCAAATCTGTGTCCAAATAATTAAAACCTAAATAAAGAAAGTTTTTAGATGGGCAGACTTAACACTTAAAATTTTTTAATTTCCCCAGGTTAGAAATTCCAGTAGAAATTTAAGGGAGTTTGACATTGATTCTACAGTTGCCCAGAATACTAAATTGAAAAATAGCCAAGACGTTTTTGGAAAATAATTCCCCATCAGATGCAGAGCTATAGTAATTCAAAAGTGTGATTTTACTGCAGTGTGAGACAGTTTAGTGGAACAGAATGGAGACTCTGGATATAGCTCCCTGGATAAATTAGAACTTAATATATGATAAAAATGGCGTTTCATATAAACAGAGATCAGTTACATTTAGAAATTGGTGTTTCATATTGAAAAGTGAAGCAGTAATATTGCTCTTACATTTATGGCAAATTTAAGGAATTTATAATTTCGATTATACAGGCTTTTTAGCTTTAGAAACTCATCAACAAAATATCTGACCCACCGTACTTTCCTGAGCTGATACCACAGGGACAAATAACAAAAAAATTCTGTCTATAGAAAACTAAAAACCTTGGTGCTGGCTTGTAGGGAAATTAAAATGTAAGTGGGAGTGATTTCTAAGAGTCTCAGTAAAGCAATATAACACTTAACCAAGATTTTAGGTGAATCTGTTTCTCTTCTTCATTAATTGCTTGCAAATTTTATAGAGGTGTTTTAGTGTAATCTGCTGAAATCTAGAAAATACAGGGCCTGCTCATCAGTCAGAAGATAGCCGCTGCAGTTTGCAGGTAGCTCTAGGATGGCGTTCTGAGGTTCGCCACCTTCCCCGTCACCCCCCTGCATCCCTCTCCACACTGTGCTCCTGAAACGTCGCTCTGTGTCCTGTGTTCTCTGCCCTCCCTCCCCTAGGAGCGACCCGCTTCAGACTCCTGGCAGAAACTTGAGAAGTCGCGAGAGTATAAGAACAGTAACCAGCTCCGGGAGTACCAGCTGGAGGGGATGAACTGGCTTCTTTTTAACTGGTATAACAGGTGTGGAACCAGAACCAGTCCTGTCTTCAGGGCCGATCTTTCTACCAGACGTTTGTGCCAGGAGGGAGATGGTGGGCTTGGCCTGCATAGAGGGGCAGTAGCAGAATGGTGGAGGGGTGCAGTGGAGCCATCAGTTTAGTGGGTGATCTCTGGGCATCGGGCGTACCAGGACTTCTGTTTTTCATGTCAGATTTGGTTTGGTTTGGTTTCTCTGACCAGAGAGTAATGATCTTTAGATGTCATCAACATTGTTCTTTTATTTCCTTTGTCAGTCTAACCAGAAGGTTGGGCTCAACCTAAATGAAACAAAACCCCAAAGAGCCTTTAAAACTGTGTTTTTATCTCCCAAGTCTTTAACACAAATTGGCTCTAAAGGAGAATGAATCTGCATTCTAGTCCCAACTCCACTATCTGTTTGCGAGCCATGGATCGCCTCGACTTGTCATTTTCAGCCCTGAGCTTCAGTGCCTGTCAAAACTAGGTGAAGCAGATGACATCTGAGAAAGATGGGTTAAGATCTTATTAACATTCTAGGGTTAGTAAGAATTGTTAACATCCTTATTAACAATCTGGCGTTGATTTTAAAGTCCACATGGAGTGGAACATCTACCAAGCTGGCACTCTGGAGACCTGTGTTCCAACCTTGTCTCTGTCACTCACAGTGGGACTCAGGGCATAGCTCACTGAAACACAGCATGTCCGGGGTTGTCCACCTGTGCAGTGATGATCGAGACTGGACAGGGGCCACACCTTCAGAGATGACCACTGTGTGCAGTCCGTGATTCTGGGTCACCACAAGAGACCAGCGTTTTCACTCTGACACAGAAGTTAGGGTAGGGGTTGAAAGTCTGTCCTTTGATAACACAGATGATAGGCAATAAGAATCGTGTAACTTGTGTTTCTGTTTTTGCCTTAGCTTCCATGAAGTTTGTCAGGTAGAGAACTGGCGTAGCTTTGAGGCATTTTATAATTTTCTCCTTGCCACGCTATTATTTTAATTTTTAGTATCCATTTGAATGGATGCATCTCATGTATTTTCTCACAAGTTGCAATAGTTCCCTTCTGGAAGTAGGCAGGGTGTAAATAACGATAATGGAAACTTGCCTCAGTTGCATCTCTGGAAAATGCTGATAAAACCTCCACCGATGACCTTACAGGTCAAGGTACGCTTCTGTAGTATCTTTTTCATTGTAACCAACCTCCACCTCTTTCCGATGTTAACGATGAATGGTCTGTTTCTTACTCTGCAGAAAAAACTGCATTTTGGCCGATGAGATGGGCCTAGGGAAAACCATCCAGTCCATCACGTTCCTTTCAGAAATATTCCTCAGGGGCATCCACGGCCCTTTCCTCATCATTGCCCCACTCTCCACCATCACCAACTGGGAGCGGGAGTTCCGAACGTGGACAGAGATGAACGCCATCGTGTACCACGGCAGCCAGATCAGCAGGCAGATGATCCAGCAGTACGAGATGGTGTACAGAGACGCACAGGTGAGCCCTCCACTCGTCGCAGAGATCCGGGGACAGCTTGCCATCGTGGTTCACAATAGCCTCTCTACCCCTTGAATTCCAGAGTTCAATGCCCTGTATGGGGTTACTGTTGACTTACTCTGTAGAGTCACGTACTTATTGAGGCAGACATCTCACTCCTCCCTGGTAACTTCATCTGTGATAAAACACAGAACTGAAGGGCACACTTTCCACTCTGACATACACCAGAGGCTCTTTTTAGGACACCGAAAATTTGGCTTCTTGATTGGCTCACGAAGTTGCTTTTACCTGCAGAAAATCTTATCTGAATTGTAATGTCCTCAGTGAAGAAAGTGAGCAGAGGGATTTGTAAACAAAGGGAGGATCCTCAGCCAGGGAGTTTGGAGAGAGAGAAGGTTAACGGATTTTAGTTAAAGGATAAAGAGAAAACAAATAGTTTTCCAGCAGAATTTTGCAAGAAGATTTTGTTAAGTATAAGCACTTTGCTCAGTATCCTTATAGGCTTGTCGTGAGCATTGGTTTTCATAAAGAAGGTAAAAATTAAATGATTGCAGTCACAGGAGAGGCAGGGCTCATGCCATAGTTTTCACAGGCAGCAAGAGACACCCAGAAGAAATTTAAGATGTGTTCTAATGTGACGCAGCTCTGCTTTTTAAATGTGATGATAGCAGTAAGACAAACGGAAAGACAAAGTATGTCCTGCCTGGTAGCACTTGTCCCAGGTGAGTCAGGATCTTGACATTGAATCTGTTCTAGAACCCAAGTTACAAAGTGAAATTAATTCTACCTGAAAACTAGCAAAGAGGGTTTTCTTTGGGCATTCAAGCTCTGCGTGGTTTACACCACCTGCTGGCTAGGAACATGGGGATCAACAGCCATCAGCTTTCCTTATCATGGCAAATAGTGAACAAAAAGCTTCCTTGCTTGGCCTTCTGTACTCTATCATCTTGCTTTTGTGGGGGTACACGCTATCTTGATTTTTGTTTATTTGAATTAACAGGATCTCTCTTTTGTCGAAACAGCTGGTTTGATTCTTCTATCTCTTCTCAAAGAGGAAGGTTGTGCTTCCTGGCCTCTCACCTAGGTCCGACCATCTATTTGCCACCTTCTCCAGTCCCGCTTGTAACCCGGTAGCTCGTTCTCCAGCCATGTGTAAAGCTCTGCCTTTGCTTGTGTCGTCCTCAGGGAAACCCCCTGTCAGGCGTCTTCAAGTTCCATGTTGTCATCACAACGTTTGAGATGATCCTGGCAGACTGCCCAGAGCTGAAGAAGATTCACTGGAGCTGTGTGATCATTGACGAAGCCCACAGGTTGAAGAACAGGAACTGCAAGCTTCTGGAGGGCCTGAAGCTCATGGCCCTGGTGAGAGTTGGCAAGCTCTTTCTGTAAACACAGTCTCCTCCTGTTCGCGGTGGAGGAAGCATTCTTTAGCCATCTGCATGCAGCTTGCTTGTGCACCGTCTGTTTACCCTAGATTTTCTTCTTGCCCTTTGTAGCTCCGATGGTGCAGGAATCAAATTTTTGTTGTTGCTGTTATAAACTGGGTCAGCAATTTGACCTTTGCCACAGATTGACTCCCAGAGGGACCCAGGGGCATCTTAAGTACCATGGCATTTGTGACCTGGAAACGTAAGTTGTTTTGGCTTGTTTCCAGGCCCCTGAATGATGTGGTACCAAAGATGATAGCCTTGAACATTACTGCCTTGGCACAGTGCCCAGTCTGTGGCTAGCAGGCCCTCCAGAATATGAATGAATGAATGGGTGCTTTAACTAACATGTAATTGCTGCTGGACTGAGGGATGTGAAAGGAAGGTTGATCTGTTTGTTGATGTTATCACTTGATGTTGTCATAAAAGCAAAAACAAAATTGCCCCCAAATTGAGCCCAAGAGGCCCTGGCGTCACTTTCCCACCCAAACCTGCTATCTTGGTGGCTCAGACCTGTTCCCCATGCTATGAATCTGTGCAGGAGCATAAGGTGCTGCTCACGGGGACGCCCTTGCAGAACTCGGTGGAGGAGCTCTTCAGTCTGCTCAACTTCCTGGAGCCATCACAGTTCCCTTCGGAGACTGCTTTCTTGGAGGAGTTTGGAGATCTGAAGACAGAGGAGCAGGTAAATAGGGGCCGGAAGGATTGGAGGAGTCAAGGTGATCGCTACCTTCACCATCAAGGGAAAAACAAAGTCACCATGGGGACAGGAGTTAGCCAGTTCTCACACCCCTGGTAAAATGAGCATCGCCTCCTTTATTTAATTGATGTGGAGGGGGATCAACTGATCATTAGCAGTTTCTATCCAAACAATAAATGAGTCAGCATCCAAAATACCTAATCTCCAGCCTCTTGCTTTCACTAATCTCATGTATAAGTAACTTCAGTGATTTTGTTTATCGTCTGCCCTCAGGACCATGCTTCCCTCCTCCTCTGCTTCCTTCATCCTTTGCCCTTCCTCCTCCACCACCTGCAACATGTTTCCAGGCTCATTTTCTTGAGTACAACCAAATACACAGATAGTGAGGAACAGAAGGCAGGTGTACACTAGAGTAGTTGGTCAGTCCAGTTTTGTCCAGATCAACTCAGTTTCCTGTTTTCAAAGATGTGGTCCTGAGTCTAGCTTATTGGACTCAAAGCTGTTTAGAAACAAACCAACATTAATAAATATCTATCTACGGTGTGCAGGAATCTCCACTGGACATTACAGAAATAAGGCAGACAGGTGTAAGGGTCACAAGAGGAACAATGAACAGAGCTGAGGACTTTAAAGGCTAGAAAGGTCACATCTGTTAGGATTTCGGAACAACTGCATGGAGAGAGTACAGTTGGAGAATAAACTTTAAAGGGTGGGTAAGTTTTCATTAGGCAGAGAGAGAGGTGATAATGACTACTTTGCATGGGGAAAAAAAGCAATCAGCAGCAGCCATGGAATTTATTCAGTGGTAGGGGATCATCTGGCTGAGCTGGGGATGAACTGTGGAGTATCAAGCCGGAGGAGTTTAGCACTGTATTGTGGGAACATCTTGAAATACAGGTTGAAGGATTTGGTGGGCATTAGAGAAGCAACGCAAGGCTTTGATCAAGGCAGCAACACAGTTAGTTCTGCTAAATTAATCTAGCAGTGGCGTGAGAGTGGGTTGGGGCAGAGAATTTGGGAATGGAGAAAATTTGGGAGTTTCACTAACAGATGTCGAGAGTACACGCTGTCGTTCCAATCTGTTTCTACTTCAGCGACGAGTCAGACTTTGAGAGCAGTGAGTAATCAAACTTCATTCCCCTTCTCGACGTTTGCAGTATCTGTTGATCTTTGGAAAGCCAGCTCCAGCCCTCTCTCCATTTCTGGACCATTAGAAATGCTCCCTCTTCGCCCATTGCACTTATTTTGTGGTGTGCGTTTTCTCTTCCTAGACAATGACCTCCTTGAGGACAAGGCCCACATCTCCTCCCAAGTTGTGTTTGTTGTATTGACCAGCACAGTGTCTGGCATATAGTATACTCTAAATGATTCAAGGTATGAACCAAGTGAAGGGCGAATGCTGAACCTAGCATGTGGCAGACTTGGCATTTGTCCCTGTCTTTTAACAAGTCCCTAGCTGTGTCTTTCCCCTTTGGGTTCTTACATAGTAATTCCTTATCCCTGTGGGGGATTACATACCTAAGTTCTGTGGTTGCTAAAATAAAGCGTTCGTTAAATGAATTAGATTGAAGATTGGGGTTTGTTAGGGAAAAGCCACAAAAATGGCCCCAAATGTCTATATGTTTTAAATCCCAGTAAATAGAAGTTTTAGAAAGCATCTGGTTACAAAGTAAAGCCTATTCCTTGTTGTTTAAAACCTGCTCCAGTAACTCCTTTAAATCAAATTCTCTAGAAGTTACTTTATTTCAGCAGGAAGCATTGGTACAACCCACAGCTTATTTGTGTAGAATCTACCCTTTTGAAATTTTTGAACAGTTCTTTATAACTTGATCTTTTGCACTTGCCTCTTACTTTCACACCAGCATTAATCTTACTGGTCTCAGGTTTTAGCTCAGGGTGAACTCAGGTACCTTGACTTTGAATCCCGTCTCTGCCCTCTTCTTGGGAGAGTGAGCAGGTCATCTTGCCAGTGCAGTCGAGTGCATAGAGATCTGCTGTCCAGGCCTGGTCTGTGAGGGCAAGAACACACAAATCGTAGCAAAGAAGACTGTCAGGCTCAAAGTGCCCCCGCGATGACAGCTCGCCTGATGGAGTGGGAGGTGTCACCTTGCGGCATTCCCTCTGTATGTCGCTACCCCCACTCTTGTTGGCTGCTTTTATGTAGATAAGAGAGGAATCCACTTCCAGGGTGCCTCTCCTTTTCTTTTTTTTTTTTTTAATGGAGATATAAATGACGTACAACACTATATTAGTTTCGGATGTGTTTTGTAACAATTCAATATGTGTAGTATAGTAAAGTGATATAGTAGTATATAGTAAAGTTATCACAGCAATAAATCTAGTTGCATCCCCATACATATGTAAATTTTATTCTCGTGATGAGAAGTCTTAAGATTTACTCTTAGCAACTTTCAAATATGTAATATGGTATTACTAACTCTAGTCACTTTGCTGTCTGTTACATTCCCGGGACTTACTCATTTTATAAACTGGCACTGTGTTCCTTTTGACCACCTTCATCCATTTGGCCCACCCCCAGATTCCCCCTGCTTCTTACTCTGTTCTTTCAACATATACATCTTCCCCTTGTAATATATCACTTGTGCCTCCTAACATGGCTGAAAATATTCCTCAGACTATTGCTCCATACAAGTGCATGTCAGAGAGAGAGGTTTGTTTTCTCCATCCTAGAGAAGAGGTCCTGTCTTTTGTATCTTTCTCCCTTTATTTCTTAGAAGGTTCCCACATGAGTTCTCAGTAATTGCTTGTGAATCAAAACCAGATCCCTTTTTTCCTTTCAGTCCTCCTGTAAGCACCTATGTTCAGGCATCAGGCTTGATCTTACATTTAGTCAGCTGCCGCAGTTCTGTGATTAGATGCTCAAGGGACTGTAGCAAAGGTTGGAATCACCCCAATAACCATTACTGAATGGGGATCCGGGCAGGTAAACAGGTCTCCTTTCCCTGGCCAGGTGAAGAAACTGCAGTCTATCCTCAAACCAATGATGCTTCGGCGGCTGAAAGATGACGTGGAAAAGAACCTTGCTCCCAAGCAAGAGACAATCATCGAAGTAGAGCTGACCAATATCCAGAAAAAGTACTACCGTGCCATCCTGGAGAAGAACTTTTCCTTCCTGACCAAGGGGGCCAACCAGCACAACATGCCCAACCTCATCAATACCATGATGGAGCTGAGGAAGTGCTGCAATCACCCCTACCTGATCAACGGTGAGCAGGGGCGCAGGGAGGCCTTTCCAGCTTGCGTGTCCCGTTCCCCTGAAACACTCGGGTGTGAATTCTGACCTTTTTACCAAGTATTAAACTGAGGTTCAAAGAGGTCAGTGGATCTGCGTCAGTGATCTGGCCAGTGAGTACACAGAGCCCCGTTTTGAACCAGTTCTCTGCCCATCAGAAGACAGATGATGAGTCTGACTGCTGTCCTTTGTGGGCCTGTGGTCTGGCCCACACTTCCCACTTGGGATCAGCGAGATGTCTTACTTCATTGAAAAAGCGATCATGGCGCAGTGAGATTAAAACTCTCTGCAGATAAATTAACAATTAACTGTATTGGGTAGAGAACATGTTGGAAGCTTTTTTTTTTTAAATAAAATTTTTTGATGAAACTTTAAATCCAAACGTGGCCTGCCAATCGCTAGTGTTTATGTCTAAGAGGTATGTCTTTTTGTCTACTTTAAAAATTTTTCTTTATTTAGGCTGTGCTGAGTCTTTGTTGCAGCACACAGACTTTATCTAGTTGGGGTCCTTAGGGGCTTCTCTTACCGTGGGGCATGGGCTTAGTAGTTGCAGCACGTGGGCCTGTCTAATTGCGGTGTGCAAGCTTAGTTGCCCAACGACATATAGGATCAAGGATCAAACCCACGTCTCCTCCACTGGAAGGTGGATTCTCAACCGCTGGACCACCAGGGAAGCTCCTTTTTGTCAACTTCCTGTGAAGATTTATTTACTTGCCTGAGTCAGCTTGGTATTTCAGGTCCTTTCTCTACCTGGTCAGACTCCCAGGAGAGCAAGTCACCTGTGCTCTCTGCAGGACAGTCGTGCCCTGACTGTAGAGCCCGTGGTTGAGGCATGGACCAAGGACGCATACACCACAATGCCTCACACGCTGTTGGTTTCGGACCTAAGAGTTCATTCCGTTTCTTCTAGGCTCTGTCAAACAGAAAGTCGCTTTTGCCCATATAGATTGTTCAAAGAATACTTTTGTTGCCTCCTTTTTCAGGGGCAGAGGAGAAAATTCTGGAGGACTTCCGGAAAACCCATAGCCCCGATGCCCCGGACTTTCAGCTGCAGGCCATGATCCAGGCCGCAGGGAAGCTGGTGCTGATTGATAAACTGCTCCCTAAGCTGATCGCTGGCGGCCACAAAGTGCTCGTCTTCTCGCAGATGGTGCGCTGTCTGGACATCCTGGAAGATTATCTCATCCAGAGAAGGTGAGCCTTGGGTCACAGCTGGGCATCAGGTGCTGCAGGCAGTTCCACTTCTTTGTCGCCTTTGATTCATTCAGAAATTATGCTTTAACAGCAAAAAAGTGGTAGAAAATAGAAAAAAAGAATCTTCTCTTAAAAGATTGGCTGAAGTTCAGAGTTGAATCTTATGACCAGGTTTAAGTGTCTTGAGAGTGAATTTCCTATGATAGGAGCCCTTGCTTTGCTTAAAAAATAAATTTTGCATATTTATTTATAGTTTCTTAAGAAACAAAGTTCAAATAGCATTACAGAAGGTTAAGAAAATAGTGTATTTACTACCCCCTCAACCCCTTTCCCACCCCATGATGAGAAAAATAAATCCTGGAAAGCATCACTATATCAAGTTGCTGAAAGAGCACCAGCTGACAGTTGAACTTGGGGATGCTTTGTGTTTTTTCTCAGCCAACCCTCTAAGGTTTTATGACACACTAGCTATGGCATCCCAGTTTATTTTCTTGTTTGTATTCTTCTAATTCCTTGAACCTAGGTTCCATTACTCATGCAGGTGGAAAGCCTGGGGTATCATGTGGGTTGCTCGGGCTCTGTGAGGGTGCTACATTTGTTACATTACACCATATCAATCCGTTTCCAGCCATTGGGATCCGCCAATGATCTGAAGATGGCAAATGGATTTTTAAAATTTATTCTTAATGTTAAAAGACTTCTCAAGATCTTAGAAACTATTAGCCAAGGCATTGGTAGGTTTAGAGTACCTCTTTGTTTTTATATAGGCATCATGGCAAATCCACATGTTCTGACCTTTGAAGGTTCTGTTTCTCCTTATAACGTAGGAGAATTTATAGAAAAAGTATTAAAGGAAATGACCAACTTAACTATGGGTTATGCTCACATTTAACATTACATAAATAATTCTCTGAAATCACATTAGGCACTAAAATAATTTTTGAGACTCCTGTAGTGGAGATCTTTGGGTAAAGAATTCTTGAGACTTGCATTACTTTTTTTTCTTTGAGGAATATATCAAAACTAGAAAGCAGTTTTGTATTTAATAATTCACTCTAGATGAATTGCCAGAATACTTGCTTCCTACATAGTTATCTCTTCAAAATATATACAACTACTAGTTTGAAGATTTTTTTAAAGAGATCCCCCCGGAGATGAGTAACAGTGTAATTAACAGACTTTTGCCAAATACCAGTGTCTTTATTTAGCTCCTTTATCGCTTATTGCTCATTTTGTTTTAAAATTACCTAAGTATTATAGTTGCTCTTGAAAATAGTGATGTTTTTTAATACCACCACCAGCTCAAAACTCCATTCATACTTGAGCATTTATCTTCTTAGTCTCTTTTCTTTGTGCCTACATATATTTAGTTTTGTTGTTGATTTGCTTGA
Source organism: Neotragus moschatus (assembly GCA_006410615.1). Lineage (NCBI taxonomy): Eukaryota > Metazoa > Chordata > Mammalia > Artiodactyla > Bovidae > Neotragus > Neotragus moschatus. The sequence goes on along the minus strand of SJYA01002112.1, from coordinate 6,752,245 downwards.
ATTGGGATCGTATGCTACATTCTGCATTGTAATGCACCTTTTTGTTTGATATAGAGGTTTTTTGCTTTATTTTTCTACAGTATAGTTTTGATGATTTGAATGATATTCTCTTATTTAGGTTGTTTCCAATTTTTCAACATTTTTAGGAACTCTGAATATCATTTTTGGTCACTGTGAATGGGTTGCCAGTTATTTCCTTGGGATAAATTCTGATGTACATTTTTTAAAACATTTAATACATATTTCCAAAACACCCTCTAGAAAGACACTTTTATCTCCCTTTTCATGGTGTATGAGAATGCTCTTTTTTTTCCTCATACTCTGATCAGTCTTGTTTTTGCCGTTTAGTCTCTGCTAATTCAGTAAGCCAAAATTATGGTCTCTTGTTTTAATTATTATTATTGTGAATGAGAGTGAATATATTTTATGTTTATTAGCTGTTTATATTTCTTTTCTGTGCATTGCTTATTCATGCTCTCCCGTTTTCTGTTACTCTTTGCCTTTTTGTTTATTAATTAATTTATAAAAATTGCTTGTTAAGAATGTGGTGCAAATGCTTCCCCAGTGTTGCTTTTGACTTTTTAAAAGTTTTAAATTTTATAGTAAATCTCCCAGTCTTAAGACAGCTTTAAATAAACGTAAGTGCTTATTTATGCTTAAATTAATATGCTTAAAAAGACTTCCTCCGCCTCTCAACTGTATCATATAAATAGTCTGAAGTTTCTTTCTTTTCATTTTTTTGTGGCTTTTTTCTTTTCACTCTTTTGTGGTTTTTTCATCCCAACTCTGTACCCAGCAGGGCCTTAATACCACCATTACTTTTCTCTTCTTATTTAGTTTTTTGTTTTCATCAAAGTTATACATGCACATAATTTGACAAGGCAAATTATTCTTTTAGACCTATGAGAAATAGCATTTCCTGATACCACCACGTACCCCCAGCTTCCCCTCACCTGAAGCTTTTAAACTCCTTATGCGCTTTCTTTTGGTGTTTATAGCTTTAAAGAATGTTAGTAGTTGTAATTTCTTCTTTTTTTTTTTCAGTTTTAAATATTATCTGTTCTCATTATGGAAGATGAATATTTCCCTTCTTTCACTGCCCCTCATAATTACCACCTCTGTGCCTCCTGGCCTCCCATCTTCCCAACCTGCCATGCAATACTTTGGGTTGAATTACTATTGAGTATTTGTTGCGACTTATGTAAATAATGCATTACAGCTCAGCCACGTAGTATGCTGTTTACTGTTTCTTTCTTGCCTGATTTTTATCTTTCCTGAGGCTATAAATTTTTTCTTTATTCAGTGTGAAATTTTAAATATACACATTATAATTCAGCTCCAAAATTTACTGTGGCCGTCTGAATCTCCCTTTGTTACGTGCAGCTACATCAGCTTCATGTCTGAGCCATCTCTCCCGGGGCCTTTGGTCTCTTACTCTCCACCCAGTTACCCCTCCTGCCTGGTACTCAGTCACCATCTGTGATCTCCCTTCCTTCAGCACTCTGACAGCTTTCTTTTTGTTTCGTCTTGAATCTAATCTTGCTGGTGGACCCTGTGTACCTCTTCTTCGAGCTCTTGCAAAGGGGTGAATGATACGTGGATTTTGAGACTTTGTCAGAATGTTTACTCCCACCATTGAGCAATTGTTTGGCTGAGTTTGAGAGAGTAGATTAGAAATAATTTTCCCACAGAGTTTTGAAGGTGTTGTTAGTCTGTTGTCTTCTAGTTTCCAGGATTGTCTAGAAATTCAAAGCCTTTTTGATTCCCGGTCTGTGTCTGTGACGTGATTTTTCAGTTCAGAAGCTTTGATCTGTCCTCTGACCCAGTACTGTGACATTTGACAGTGAACTGGGTTTTGTATGGCATCTGTTGAACTGGATGTATTGTAGGTCTTTCCCATGGCAAATGATACTCTGTCAGTTCTAGGGGGTGTTCTCTTGTATTTTATCTCTCCTTATTTCTTTCTGGCCTGCTTTCAGTTTGTAGAACTTTTGTTCATGTGTCAAACCCTTTGGACTGATCAACTAATTTTCTGTTTTCTCTACTTTTCAATCTCATTGTATGTACCTCTGGTTTTTGCTGTGCCTCTGGTTTTGTTGTTCAGTCGCTCAGGCATATCTGACTCTTTGTGACCCCATGGACTGCAGCACCCCAGACTTCCCTGTCCTTCGCCATCTCCCTCTGGTAGAATACCATTAATTTCTGAGTTTTCTTCTGTAATTTTTCAGTTTTTATAGCGCTCGGCTGGTTGTTGCACAGACTCAGTGTCTTGTCCTGTTGAGATGAATGATGATAGATTTTTTTTTTCATTCTTCCTACAGTGTCTGTTTCCTCAAGTCAGATTTTTTTCTTTTTTGTTTGTTGATGTCTCTGTCTTTCATATTAGAATTCTGGGTTGGCTTTTTTTTTTCCTCCCTCTTTTCAGCACTTTGAATTACTGTTCCACTGTGTTCTCACCCCCATGGTTTCTGATGAGAAGTTTTGCAGTCATTTAAGTAGCTGTTCCCCCATATGTAATGTGATTTTTTACTCTACTAAGATTTTTTTTTTTAATTTTCAGTCTGTGGCAGCTTGACTATAATGTGTGGATTTTATCCTTTGCAGAGTTCACTGACCTCCTTAAATCCATAAGCAGATATTTCACCAAATTTAGGAAACTTTTGGTCAGTATTTCTTTGATTTCTTTTTTTTTTTTTCCCTTTTGCCCTACTTTTATGTTTCTCTGTGAGATTCCAGTTACCTCTATATTTGACCTTTAAGTCCCTAGGCTCTGTTCTCTTTTTTATTATTCTTTTTCTAGTCCTTTCTCTCTCTCTCTTCTTTTGTTTTGAATTGTCTTCAAGTTCACTGACTCTCTTCATCTGTCTTCTCTATCATGCTTATTATGCCATTGGTTTTGTTATTAGAGATTGTATTTTAGTTCTGAGATTTCCATTTGTTTCTTAGTGTGATGTGTTGTTTCTTTGCTCTCATTTCCTATCTTTCCACTCATCATGTACATGTCTTTACTTCACTGAACATGATTGTAAGAGCTGCTTTAAAGTTCTTGTCTGAGTGTCAGAACATCTCAGATTTGAGATCTGTTGTCTGTTCCTTTGAGAGCGGGTCACGTTTCCCCTGGACATTGTGAACATTTTTGTTATGGAGATACAGAATTCTGTTACATTGCTGTGAGGTGTTGATGGTTTCTATTTGGGGGCAGTTAAGTAGGTGAGTCTCAAAGTGCAAAGGCTGTTGGCGTCTGGCAGGTCTAGTCTCAGCTGAGACTGCTTTTAGCTTGCCCCAAGTGTGTGTGCATCAGAGGTCAGCCAGACCCTTGCTGCTACTGCTGCTAAGTCGCTTCAGTCGTGTCCAACTCTGTGTGACCCCATAGACGGCAGCCCACCAGGCTCCCCCATCCCTAGGATTCTCCAGGCAAGAACACTGGAGTAGGTTGCCATTTCCTTCTCCAATGCATGAAAGTAAAAAGTGAAAGTGAAGTCATTCAGTGGTGTCCGACTCTTAGCAACCCCATGTACTGCAGCCTACCAGGCTCCTCCGTCCATGGGATTTTCCAGGCAAGAGCACTGGAGTGGGGTGCCATTATACCCAGAGTTTGGGGTTCACCATCTCTGTCCCTTCTGGAGGCCCTCTCTCACTCTCTGATGGTCCCAGCTGCCCCAGACTGCTTTCCTTGGTGCCTCTGGCCAGAAGACAGTGGCTTCTCCTCAAGATTTGTAGCTGTCCTACACCTTTGCCATAACTCCTGCTTCCCCTCATGGCCAAAACCACAGGTTCCTGTTGTTTCCCCAAATCTGCTTGCTTTCCTTAACTCTCAGGTAGGTTTTTCTGTTCACTTGTTTTTCTGTATTTTGCCAGGGTCTTGCAGTTGTTTACTGGAGGGTTAGTGTGTTAGGACCTTGCCCCTCCACACCAGAAGCAAAGCCTTCGTGTTTCAGGTCAGAGGCTTTCCTGAGATGTCTGATTTGGCTGCCAGATGGTAGGCACCATCCAGAGATGAGAAGCTCTGGGCATGTGAGCCAGTGTGCTGGCTACCTTCCTCTCCATCTGTGAGCGCTGTCCGTCTAGCCGGACCGTTTCATCGAGGAGCCTCCAGTGTCAATGCTTTGGGATGCTTTTCTTCCTCTCTCCTGCCCAAAGGGTGGGAACTTAATTGGACTTGGAGCTGACTTGTGGGGAAGGGGTGGAGAGAGGTAGGGAAGTCTCAATATCTCTTTCTTTCCTTCTTCCCTTTTTCAGTATAACCCCTCTGCCTTTTACTGCATGGTATTTCCTAGGTGGAGAAAGCTACAGATCTTTTTTTCACTCTCAAGGCTGAGGTGGGTGATCTGTTGGCTAGTAGATACTTCAGCAAATATTCAACTAGTTAGTTCTCTTATGTTTAGACTCTTTGTATCCCCACTTTCAGGGGTACCTAGTGCCACCAATGCCTGATCCCTTTGGATATTCTACCATGTTGAATTAGGCTATTTCTCACCTGGGATTTCTTTAAATCAGGTATCACTTGATTTATTTTCTAAGTTCCAGAATTTTATTATAGCTTCTTGTGTTCTATTTGTAGGTTTATTTGGGGGAGAGTATTATTATGCATTAAAAAAAATCCCTTATCATTTTAAACATTTGAGAAGATATAAGAGTTAAATATGTATGTTAATTCAGAATCTTTAATTGGATTTCTTTGGTTTATTTTATTTTCTTACATTTCAGTCTTTAGTCCTTCTACAGTTTTGGTAAATGACATTAATGGGGGGTCTAGTTTAATTATTTCCAAATATGTCTGATTTTCTGTTTATTAAGTAGTTCATCTTTCCCCCATTTATATAAGACACTATCCATAAAATGTACTGAGATGTTATATATATTGGGTGTAATGTAACCTTTCTATTCTTTTGATCAATATTTCTTTTTCTTTGCAATATTATTATTTGCAAATTAATATTTTCAATATTATTGCTGATGAACTTCAGGCTTATTTTTAATGTATTTACTGCTCCAGTCCTTGCTACCAAAAAAAGATTATACATTTACATATATTTATTTATCTCTGTGTAGCTATATCTATTTGTTGAGATTTTGATCAGCTTTTACACATGTCGTAGGGTAGGACTGACATCTTTGCATCATTGAAGAACATGATATTCACTGCAGTCCCTCAGGTCTTCTGTATACACCATTGATTCGGTAAGGTACCAGCCTTGTGTTGAGACCTCTGTAGGTATTAGGGACTTGGTGATCAAACCAACATGACCCCTAGTGTCATGTTGCCAAGTCCCATGTATTTCTTATTTAGCTTAGTTGTAAGAATTTTATATGTTTATGGCAATCATGAGTGGTTGTCTTGTGGGGTTTTTTCCCCAGTCTTTATTTTTTCCAGCTGGGTTGTTGCTGGGAGATGAGATTGTTCATTTCCCTTCAGGCCTTCTGAGGTCAGCATTTCCTGTTGTGCCAAAAGTGTGTCTTTCCCCCGCTTCCTCCCTCCCAAGCACACAGAGGTCTTCCAGAGTGCCACCTGCTTCTTGTTGATGTTTGACTGGGACTCAGAATTACCATTTGATGAACCACATCAACTCCTAGGGATTTCACTCAGAATGCAGTTGACACAGAGGGTTAACTGCTATGCCAGTGTTTGGTGTGGGAAATTTTATGATGTCTGTAACTTCCTCATTCAGACTTACTAACCCTCAAGATTTTCTTTGTTCCTGAGCCTCGTCGCCACGCCAGCTGTCAGTTTGGTTCTGTTCCCGTTTAATTCTGTGCCATACTCGTACAGGGGTGTGGGCAAAAGCCAAAGGATCTGTCTGGCTCAAAGTCAGGGGAGTGAGGAACGATTTAATTGAACTCTCAAGTCACTGGATTTTTACTGCAGTTTTGTGTTCTTTGAGCACACTCCCTCAAAACCGAGTAAGTGATAGAAATGAGAAGTAATGTTCCACTCATCCTGGACAATTTCTAAAACTATGTTCTGTCATCTCTGGCCAAAACACTATCTGATTTTATGGGAATGTTTTCCCTAGGTGATTGCCGAACCATATCATCACCGTTTATTGGTTCCTCCACCTCCTTAATACGATGCTCGTTCCCTGCCTCACTCAGATCCTCGGGCATCTGGCTCCTCTCTGATGCTTTAGGGGTGTCTTGTCAAAGAACATCGAGTCCTCTGTGCCTGCAACACTGATTGTACACATGTGACGGTGGGGGCGCTGGCAGCCATCGTTTAATTGAATCTCAGTCCTGCCTTCTGACTCCACGTGCTCTGCTTCTTCCACTGCCCAGTGCATCACATATGCAGCCAAACGTAGGCGTAACTCAGTGCAGGTCCTCAGGGCATCGGTTCATCAGAGTCAGTTTGATGTCTGTAGCTTCTGTTTTCACCTTCTACTAGAATTTACTGATTTCCAGAGATGCGTCTTTATCTTTAATTTTTCTCTTCTAAGTTTTAGGGAAATCTTTCTGCTGCATTGACACTTAGGGTACATTACAAACTGACTAAGCAAACTGACTAAGAGGGTGGACTCTGAGTCAGATGAATCTCACTTACCAGCTAGGTGCCTGATGTGTTTGTGAGGGTCATTTTGTTTGTGAGGGTCATTTTGTCTTTCGGGGGTTGTTTGTTTGCTTTTGATGTTTGCTCAAATGTAAAATGGGAAACTGCCTCACGGGATTATTACAAGAAGCGAAGATAAAGATGCATAGAATGCATGTATCACGGCACCTGGCACCGAGCTTGACGCTTCAGAGCTTGCCCTGAACATTGTTGCTGTGGCTGTTGTAAATAACGATAATGTATCTAATTGCTTCGTAGTTTCGTAGAATTCAACTTATGACCATTAGCTTTTAGTGTAAACAGAAGCTCCTTATCTACCTTCATGACAGTCCTGTACTGTGTTTTATTTATTTATTTGCTTCTATCGCCTCATGTATTATTCTTAAATTAGTTGCATTAAAAAAGAAGAAGGGAAAAACCTGCACCTGTAATTCCAGATAGGGGTGCACTATAGCTTTGTGAAAGGAAGGCAGTTTTTCTGGACTTGGCTCTTTGCCTTGTACATTTCCCTTCTGAGCCTGAGTTGGTCTGGTGTCTCTCCCTGTATTTCCTTGGGTGATTTCCCATGTGGATTTTCCTCTTCCCTGGTGGCTCAGATAGTACAGATTATGCCTACAATGCAGGACACCCAGGTCCCATCGCTGAGTTGGGAAGATCCCCTGGAGAAGGAAATCGCTACCCACTCCAGTATTCTTGCCTGGAGAATCCTGTGGACAGAGGAGCCTGGCAGGCTATAGTCCATGAGGTCGCAGAGTCAGACATGACTGGGTGACTGACATTTTCACTTTCAAAGAAGGCAGGGTTATATCGCCAAATTTAGTTATCTAGATCCACCCCCACCCAGAGCTGTCTACCCCTAGAGGATCTATCCTTGGCTCTTACCAGTCATTTATCTCAATTTTTAGCAATCCAGTTTCCCAGATTCTGGGCTACTGAGATTTTCATCAGGATTCACTTTCTTGGCTATCTATGGTGGAGTCTAGGGTAACTTGATTCTTTTCTCACTTGGTTCCTATTACTTATACTTTACCAACCAGTTCTTACTTGTTGGTCAAAATTGAGCCCAGGTTAGCATCCTCATATTAATTTGTCCGTTGTCAAGGGGTAAATAAGAAAAGACAAGACTCAGCAGCTACCCAGATTGGCACTGTTTTAACTCTATGCTAATTACATGATCTCCATCCTAAAGGTACTTTCTGGTTTTTTGAAGGTGGTTCTAGGCTCCCAAAGTAATTACTCTCTTACCTTCTCCTACACAATGCTGTCCACCTTTATTTCTTAACTTTCCACACAGGTATGTGCCTTCCTAATAACTTTCAGTTTTACTTCCTCACTTTATTTTCCTCTGAAAATTCTTCTGGCTTCTTTCCAACCTGACTCAGCTCAGAAACTTTTCTTGCAATTTCTCCCTATGTGCTTGGCACCGTAGTGCCCAGAAGACCCTGGTTTCAGTTATAAACTTGGAGACGTTGCTTTCTGCTTCTAGAACCTCAAGGAACTGTTAGGGTAGAAATGACCAACTGAGATGTAACAAGACAGCCTGTCCGTACTGTCTTCCTCCCATTCTCAGTCCATCCAAAAGCAGATAGAGCCTAATTCGAACTCTGATTCCATGCTACATGCTCAACTAAAAGATGGTTGAGGCTTTTATTTTTCTTTCCCGGTCTTATGATTAGATTCAGTGCAAGAAAATTGGGAAACACCGAGAATAAATTTGCCCAGGCGGTGGGGACTGATATTTTATTTGCAGCTCCTCTATCCTCTGTAGTCTGTGGCTGGTTTTTTGTTTTGGTTTGGTTTCTGTTTTGAGAGGGGGGGACATTTTGCAGCATGGTTTCAGGTGTCTGCCCTGCTGCTTACAGAGAGGGGGGGGATTCTTTCTAGACTGTGACACTGGGTCCTTATGTAGAAGTGAGGGGTGTAAGGCCATTAGTCACCAGCTTCCTGCGTTGTTGCCTGTTCTCCACTGAAGTCATGATTAACGCCTGGGCTTTCGTTCGTTTGGGTCCCCTCAGATACACCTATGAGCGAATTGATGGGCGAGTACGGGGAAACCTGCGCCAGGCAGCCATCGACCGGTTCTGTAAGCCAGACTCAGACCGCTTTGTCTTTCTTCTGTGCACCCGAGCGGGAGGCCTGGGGATCAATCTCACAGCTGCCGATACCTGCATCATATTTGATTCAGACTGGAACCCACAAAATGACTTGCAGGTAACCATAGGATGATTGCTGTTTGCCTTAGGTGTCCCTGAATCTAAGAACCTCACAGCAGGGCCTGCCTTGGCTACAGAGAGAGTCTGCCATGCTCCATGCTACTGCTACAGCATCGGCCGGATGGCAGGCTCAGGGCCTCGGTCAGGGGGTACAACTAAGGAAGAAGTAAATGTCGAGCCTTCCCACTGATCAGAGTGGTTTTTTTTCTTTTATGATAAATCAAATGGTATTTTGCAGTGGTAGCTTCCAAAATGTAGAGTAGAGCTATTCTTCATTGTTATTATCAGAAATATAAAGAAAGATACTAAGCTTGAGCAATTTTCTAATTCTTGACATATGGATTGATTCTGGCATTTTCACTCACTTTGGTTGTGAGGTAGTTGTATGTCGTTTACAGTACAGGAAGATGACCCAGAGGTGTGGGAAGGTTCCCTGGTGTGGCTGGGGTGATTGAGGCATCCACAGTAGTTCCTTTGCTCCCCACTTAATGTAGCACATTAGAGTCAGTGTGGCCAGTTAAGTATGGGTCCCCTACTACATATGAATGACTTCATTTCCAAGAGCGCGTTCGCAAGTCCGATTTGTTCGTAAGCCCAACAGAGTTACCACAGGTACCCAACTAACACATTCAGCTATATAGTACTGTGATGCAGTAGGTTTATAATAACTTTTCAAACAAATAATGGCTGATAAAAACAAACCAGCACAAAAAATAGAGGAAGTATTTTTAATCTTACACTGCAGTGCCTTGAAAAGTACGGTAGCACAGTACAACAACTGGCTGACAGGGGTTGGCATCGAGCGAACAGGCAAGAAGAATTACTGACTGGAGGAGGCAGAGGAGGTGGGAGATGGCCGAGCTGGAGGGTCACCAGCAGGAGGAAGCGGAGGGCCAGCTGCAGCTCCACTCAGGTTCTGGGCCTTGCTGGAACCAGACGCATGTTGCATCTTTGAAAGCTCGCCACCTGAAGGTTCACCTGTAGGGGACTTAACTGTATTTGAAGATTAAATTTGTTAGTTTTAACCAAACTGAATAATGGTTGGTTTTAAAAAATGACTAGCTTTAAAAGATTATTGCAAGGGTTGGAGTTAATGCATTTTAAAAGCAAACGTAAACAAACAAGAAAACGACAGAGCTGATCCTGCTGGTTCAGAATTCCTTGTCAACCCTGTTTGAAAGGGGGAAAAAAAGACATTTTAGCTAGATTGCACAATAAGTCAGTCCAAAAGATTCTGACTTGTCAAGAAGACCATCTTACATCCCAGAGTTACGTTCATTACCATTAATGACACGCTTCATCCCACGTGTGTATTGGTTCCTGGAATATCTGCAGATACTCAGAGTGTGAGTTTGTGGTGGGGAGAATGGTGGGACCTCAGAGCCTGTTTCGTGATACTGATAAGAGTGACTGATAGGAGAAGTTTGAAGGCTGCTGCTTCACAAAACTGAGGAGGTGCCCTAGGGGGTACTGCCAGGGAAGGGATGCAGAGAAAGGGAGCTAAGGTGATGGGTATCTGGCTTCCCTGCCCACCACGTCACACAGAGTCACTCTGTTCTATCTTTTTCATTTCACAAGTTTCCAAATAACGTTTTATTGGAAGAAAACAGTCTCCTAGCTAAAATAACAGTGCTCTGAATTATCGTGTTGGTGACAACTGGATAAAACTCAGGGGAAAAAGAATCACCGTAAAACAAATTTTGTGGCACGTTGTTCAGCATCCAACTTGAAGAATCAGCAGCTATGACCAGCTCACCATCAGGCCTTTCTGCTGGTGATGGGATATTTGGGTCCAGGATGAGTTGCTGCACTTTCCTGGCAGATCCAGTGATTATAACTTTGTGCTTCCAACGCAGGGGGCACAGGTTCCATCCCTGGTGGGGAAACAAAGATCCCACCAAAGCTACGAGGCCACCAAAAACAAACAAACAAACAAAGAGTTGCTAGATATAATGACTAACCAATCTTTAAAGGAGTTAACATACTCAACACCACGGTGCTAAAAATCAGTAGAAACTAGTATTTGACAAGGTCAGCAGCGGGAACTTAATAGGGGGCAGGAGACTGCTGCCTTGGGCTAGCTGCCTGTTTTTAAAAATAGTGTGAGTGGAATATAACCCCACCCATTTGTGTCTGTATTATCTCTGGTTGCTTTCATGTTACAGTGGCAGAGTTGAGTATTGCAACAGGGCCCTCATAGCCCAAAGCATCTGAAATATTTACTCTTAGAGAAGATGTTTGCCAGCCCTGGAGCAGATGGTTCCTTAAGTCGTAAGTTCTCAACAGCTGTAAAGTTCTGTGCTCCTTCACAGCGCTCACCTGACGGTGAGGCTCGGTACCTGGGCTGGTGATGGGTGGCCATTTGGAGGCTCTGTTAGCTGGACATGCCTGAAGGACTTGCAAAAGGAAAATTAAAAGCATAGGGCTGGCATTTAGAGATGAGTCACAGCCAGAGGCATCTAGACACTGATGGTGCAGTGCCAAAAAATGGAATGAGCAAGAGTGAGAATGTCTAGGCCTGAAGGAGGTAGGTCAGTCACCCCGGAGGTGATGGATTTGTCTGGTCAGGTGGGGCGGGCAGGGCTCTCACAGGGAGAAGGGAGCAGCTGTGGAACGGCCATCGTTAGCGTCGTAAGAGATGCGTCAAGGAATCAGTGGGGATGTCCAGACTGAAGTTGGATTATGTGAGGGTTTCGTATGCTGAGTCAGCTTCTGAACTCCTCTAACACTCAGCCTTGGTGGAGAAACAAGGGCCGTGAGCGCCCGGGCGATTCAGGCAGGCACTTGTCCAAGATCGTGCAAACGATCATGAATGACAGTGTCAATGAACAGCCCCAGGCCCATGTTAGAGTTAGAATTCCTCAACTTGTGGTCTCCCAGACCGGCTGCCTTTGTGATTATTTTTATTTACAGTTTTTTAACCAAGGGAGAACTCTCCTTTGTTTTTGAGACATCTGATCAGACTAGGTAGAAATGAAAGAACTGGGATTCACAGAGTAATTTTAGGGCAGGGAACTGGGTCTGTGGTTACGGTGGGCTGTTCTGAGTTGCCCCCCGAGATGGAGCAGGGTGTTCTTGGCTTGCCTGGCATGGGGAGGGGAGTACGAGGGCCGAGACAATGCCCCCCCCCAAAACCATGTGCATTCAGCACAGTCTCCCTGGCTTTTACCCTTCACCCACATGCTGGGAATGTGATGTAGAAGACAAAGTCTGGAGACTGGGGTGCCGAGACCAGCGTGTGGTTCACAGGACTGCAGCTAAATTAACTGTAAACATCGGTGAAATGCATTCCTGTCCCCAACAGAGCAGAAAACTCAACCTGACCATTCCTGGTACTGCCCTTGCTAGCCAGGTAGGTCACATCAACGTACACAGTCGTTCACACGTATGCCAGTGTTCTGACATTTTCCGTATATGAGTGAAAGTTTTCGGTCATCTGTAGTTCTTCATGGTTATTGAAGAGCCACAATTCCTACCCTGATTGAAGATGATCATTATTCTTCTTGGAAAATGGGTGTGACATAGAACATTCCTTTATGAGTGGATTGAAGCACGTTCTACCTGATAAAACCATCAGGACCACAAAAAGAGTCCCATATGAACATGGTCTTACCTTCTATGCTAGTGAAATTTTAGCGTGGCTCCAGAGGTCAGGTTCAAATAGTGAACTTCAGTGTTCACTGTGGTCTCAAACAGCCTGGGCAGATCAGGTGCAATCCGTGCTTCTCCGGAGTCGGGGGAGTGTTGGGAGCCAGGGGCTGCTAGGACACTGCTTCTCCACTGATCCTAGGCAGACCCCCTCTGAGCCTCGACAAGGAAGCTGACCAGGTTGGGAGTTGGAGTGGCGATTGGGCTCAGCTGAAGTGAGCCTGAGTCCCCAGGGCAGGACTGCAGACAAGCCAGCGTCTATGGCCGTGAAACAGAGCTGCACTGTCTGAAAACTCAGCCCAAGTCAGAGCTAAGTGTTGCCTTTTCTAGTGCTTTTTCACTACCAGTTATTGAAAGTTCATTCATTCAGCCTTCTGATCTTTTTGCTGGAGCTTTCTGTGCTTTGAGGATTGAACTAGAGAAATATATGTTTTAGGACTTGCTGGAGAAATATAAATGTTTTAAAAAGCCAGCGCCACTCCAGCTCTGAGGGCATGTGCCACCCTTGCAGAGGCTGCACGGTAACAGTGGTAAGGTGGCCCGGGTCCTGTCCTTCCTGTGGATAAGGCCCCAAAGGGGGTAATTCAGGAAGCCTGGGTGCAGGCATCCTGGCCGAGAGCACAACCGCAGGTGATGTGGCCTCTGCAGAGGGTTTGGAAGGGAGGAGGGAACCCAGCCAGAGGAGCGGGACCTGACTCTCTGCTCTGAGTGGGGAGAGGGGCTCATCCCCCTGGCTGTTGCCTCTGCTCGCACCACCTCTTGATGCTGATGGTGTGCGTGAACTCCAGGGAGTTTACTTTCCTTCGCTGGAGGAAAGGAAGACTTCGTGACTGCTCCGTTATGCGGTCCAGGTGCTCAGTGAGTGTTGAATGCTGGGATGTGCCAGAATGTGCCGGGCATGTTTAAATTGCCAAAGACACAGCAGTGAGCAAGACCCGTGGTGTGTGCTCTCTTGGAGCCTTCGTCTTAGTGGGGGAAGCAGACAGTAAACAGGGAAGAAGTCATATAGTCCCAGACAGCAATACACAGAGACAGCACAGGATAAGAGGATATGAATGATGGGGATGGGTGCCCTGATTTAGAGGGTAGCCTAGGAAGCCTTCTCCAAGAAGGTGACATCTTGGGGGAGATCCGAATGGTGGGAGTGGGAATCTTAGGATACAAAATCGGTAGGAAGAATGTTCCAGACAGAAGGGACAAGATGTGTGGCCACTTAGAGTTGGGAGAGCACCGGTGGCATGCCTAACACAGGTGGAGGTGCTCACGGCAGAGCGTGAGTCCCCGAGAAAGTGAGTCAAGCTCCTTTGAGGTCTCTCCTGCCCCCCTCTTCAGTGTACTCTCCCTCTCACTCCCTGCTCCTCTTTTCTGCTGACCCAAAGCTCCCTTTTCTTGGCTGTTCGCTCATCTCCTCTTCCTTCCTATCCTCAGCCAGCTCTTGCCTGACCAAGGGACACATTTAGGAGCGCTCCACACGAGACCAGGCCCTGGGAAGGCAGAAGCGCACAGGGCTTTGGAACCACACAGTGGAAACACAGCGTGGCGTGCCGATACCTGCGCTCTTTCCCAGAGACATTTCCATTGTCAGAGGGCATGTGCCTTTCCCCCAGGAATCTATTCCTGGGGGAATGGAATCAGATTCCAAAGCAGGCCTGCAAAGGAGATGGCTGAAGGGAAGCAGCTTCCCGGGGCCCTGGTTCACACTGCACTGAGAGCCCCTGAGTCCTCCCCTGATGAGTAGGCGGCCCGCAGACGCAGACTGCAGGGCACCAGGAGAAGCGTCAGACCGCTGGGCTTGAGATGCAACTCTTGTGTGTCATGAGCTGGCAGCGTATCCCAGCATGCTCACAGTGCTTGAGTTAGAGGACATTCGGGGAAATTGTTTCAACCTCTCTGATGATGTAAATTTTCTTTAAGGTACAAGTAGTATTTTAAAGGATTTTTTAAAACATGCCTTTAAAATGTCATAGAGCTAATCATTTGAAGTAGTAGTATAAGGATCAAGAGAGAAATGAACAGCATGTCTGGTTCTTCATATCGACCTCTGAACTTTCATGTGATTGTAGAGACGTGATATAAGGTTCTAGACTTCAGCTTCACCACCGTGAATTGAGGGCTGGAATCAGTTGGAAATCTGAGACTCCCTCTGTTTTCCCATCCCAGTCATTGGGATCTGAACCCGTTTAAAATTTTTCTGAACATGACTACTGGTACCTCATATATTTCTCGGAAGCTCTTGGTATTAAAAAGTAGAGAACAACCTACAAGCTCTCAAATCACGCGGAGAGCACTGGAGCTCTGATTTCCCCTGCGTGGAGGTTATGGGGTGAAGGGGTAGCACCGCTACCTGGGACGGGGGCCTGACTCCAGCAGAGGTTCTGTGTTTATACCTTTGCTAATGGGTTTCGTTTGGACTTCATCTCAGTTGCTACCTTAGTTCTGAATGTTCCCCTCTCTACCAAGTTGTGTGTGTGTGTATGTGTGTGTGTTTGTGTGAGAGCGAGAGAGTTCTGATAAGGAAAATAAAGGAGTATACGAGATTGAATTGTGAAATGACAATCTCTTAAATGGGACAGAATTCACCCTGTTATCTTCAGTAAGTCATCTTGGTCTCCTGGTACCCTCCAGCTACTTGTGACAGCACCCCCTGCCCACCCCTACCCCCATACCCCCAGCAGAAATGGGTTTTTCTCAGTTGGCAAGGAGTCCAGAGATAGATACCCCAGGACTAGCCAAGTGGCTTCATGCTCACTGGAGAGTCCCGGGTTCCTCTGTCTCGCTGCTCCACCAGCCTCCATGAGTGTGGTTTACACACTCTTGGTTCCAGGGTAGGGAACCCTGGGTAGGGAAAATAAGGAAGGAAGACGTGATGCTTTTTTCAGGAGAGCAGAACTTTTCCAGCTAGTCCAGGTTGACTGCTGTTACATGTCCTTGTTCAGAACCGTATGACCTGGCTGACTCTGGGAGGCTGGAAACGGTCTCAGCCGAAGACGTGGCTGCCCTTGTGTAAGAGCCAAGATGCTGGCAGCAAGGACCAACAGGGATGACGATTCTAAGAAGGTCATAAGTTGGTGATGTCCGCAGCTCTGTTAGACCTTTGCTCAGAACATTTCTGAAACTCCCTCATAATTTTCCCTCAATACCAGATGAACCAAAAGAAAAAAGAAAAAAAATCAATGCTAGTACTTAATGACCACATATTGTTGCTGTTTAGTCTCTCAGTCATGTCCAACTCTTTGTGACCCTATGGACTGTAACCCACCAGGCTCCTCTGTCCCTGGAATTCTCCAGGCAAGACACTGGAGGGGGTTGCCATTTCCTCCTCCAAATCCTTCCCAACCCCGGGATTGAACCTGCATCCCCTGCTTTGGCACAACCACATATTACTACTGCTTTATAGTCTCCATAATCCATAAAAGCATATTACTTACCTTGATCATGTCCTTTATTGACCAGAGCTGGCCATCAGATCCCCTCCTAATAATAAAGATTTACTACCACTAAAGGCAGTGAAAGAAGGTGTGGCAACTAATTGTAATAGCCAAAAACTAAATAACTTAGCTGTCTATCCGTAGAAGACTTATTGACTAAGATAATATACTCAGCTCTAATAAAAGAATGAGAAGTATCTGCACACTGCTCTGGAGTCGTCTCCTAAGGATATTGTTGGCTGAAACAAAATAAGGTAGAAGAAATACAGTATGCCAGCCTTTGTCTAAAAAGGCTGGATGTCTGTCTATCTGTCATGCCTCCCCTGCCATGGAGAGGTAAACAAAAGCCTTCATTTTAAATGGTTACCTATTGGGGAAGGGGGTCAGGGTGAGAGAACAGAGAAGTGATGTATAGAAACTAGTTTTTCTGAAAGTGCCTTTTTGTATATTCAACTTTGGAACCATCCTAAATATACCATTATAAAACAAAATCTCTTAAAAGCTTTTTCTTCTGAAGTCATTTTAAGTAAAAAGTGCAAGATAGTGCAACATTCTAAGAGCCTTTGCCCAGCTTCCCTTAATGTTATCATTTTGTACAACCATACACGTTTCCCCGGTGGCTCAGTGGTAGAGAATCCGCATGCCAAGCAGGAGATGCAGGTTTGATCCCTGGGTTGGGAAGACCCCCTGGAGAAGGAAATGGCAGCCCACTCCAGCTTTCCTACCTGGGAAATCCCATGGACAGAGGAGCCTGACAGTCTATAGTCATGGAGTTGCAAAGAGTCAGACTCGACTGAGTGACTTAAGCACGCAGCACGCATAACCGTAGTGTAATTATTAAAACCAGGAAGTTAACATCGGTACAATACTCTGATCTATAGTCCCTATTCAGATTCCTTCATTTTTCAGCAAATGTTCCTTTTTCTGGTCTGGGATCCAGTTCAGGATCTCACGTTTCCTTTAGAAATTACAACTCCTCATCTGCCTGTAATCTGTGATAGCTCCTATCCTTCCTCATCTTTCATGACCTTGACACTTTTGAAAGGTACTGACCAGCTATTTTGTAGAAGTGTTTCTCACTTTGGGTTTGCCTGATATTTCTCTCATGATCAGATTGGGGGTTATGCGTTTTTGGCATGAATATCGTAGAAGTGATGTTATGTTCTTCTCGGGGTACTTGGTGTCGACATGTCTTACCACTCATGATTGTTAAGCTTGGCTGAGGTGGTGTCTGCCAGGTTTCACCACAGTAAAGTTACTATTTTTACCTTGAAACATAGTTTCTTGGGAGGAGATATTTTGAGATGCTATAAGTATTCTGTTTTCTTATCATACTTTTGCCTATTAATTTTAGCATCCACCAGTGGTTCTTGCCTTCAGTAATTAATACCGTGGTGTGTTTGGCTAATGGTAATTTTCTATTTTGGTCATTCCTTCTGCAGTCGGAATTGGACTCTTAACTATAAAGAACAGCTGTTGTTTGTCCGCCACATCGGTGTGGGTTCCTGAATATTTCTTTTATCTTACAGGTTAGAATCCATTACTCTCATTATTTTGCTGTTTGGATTTGGTCTTTTGGGAGCCCCTTTAGATTGGCTCCTATCCTTTAGACGAGGTTCCGTCAGTTTGTGGGGCTTCCCTCATAGCTCAGTTGGTAAGGAATCTGCCTGTAATGCAGGAGACTCGGGTTCGATCCCTGGGTCTGAAACATCCACTGGAGAAGGAAATGGCAACCCACTCCAGTGTTCTTGCCTGGAGAATCCCGTGGACAGAGGAGCATGGTGGGCTACAGTCCGTGGGGTTGCCAGAGTCAGACACGACGGAATGACTAAACCACCACCAGCACCGTCAGTTTGTGAGTACTCCCCTACTTCCTGGCACCACGAGACGTTCAGGTTCAGGTCCACAGAACTGACTGTCTCAAAGGCTCCCTGGTTCCTGTTTAGTTGAGAACTAAACAGCTTGTAGAAATCAAGGTCTGGCTTGTAAGTGTGCCCACTGCTACTGGACGGAGGAGCCTGGTAGGCTCCAGTCCATGGGGTCGCAAAAAGTCAGACACGATGGAGCGACTCACTCACTTCATACTTCAATCACGGGAGAAGGAAATGGCAACCCACGCCAGTGTTCTTGCCTGGAGAATCCCGTGGACAGAGGAGCCTGGCAGGCCACAGTCCATGGGGCCGCAGAGGGTCGGACGCGACTGAGCAGGCCCTGCTGCTGGAGTGTCACTGCTTCTAGACTCTCCGGGCAGACAGCGAGGAAATACAGGTGTGCGTGCCGACACAAGCACGTGTACCACACACCTGCATTCCTTCTGTATCTGCTCATCGGTCGTGAGATTTNAGGGTCGGACGCGACTGAGCAGGCCCTGCTGCTGGAGTGTCACTGCTTCTAGACTCTCCGGGCAGACAGCGAGGAAATACAGGTGTGCGTGCCGACACAAGCACGTGTACCACACACCTGCATTCCTTCTGTATCTGCTCATCGGTCGTGAGATTTCCAATCCCTGTCCCAACACCACAGGACTCCTTGTAGCCTTCTGCACTCTTGCGATTGTAACTCCTTTCTTTGGCTGTGAGAAGCCTGGTCTCATTACTCACTTGTTCAGTCTTAGTAGACGCATAGATCAAGTAGTTTCAGAATTACTAACCCATATTCTATGAAAGCTTCCCCAGTGGCTCAGTGGTAAAGAGTCCGCCTGCAATGCAAGAGATGCCCTGGAGACACAGGTTCGATCCCTGAATCAGGAAGATCCCCTGGAGAAGGAAATGACAGCCCACTCCAGTATCCTACCCTGGGGAAATCCCATGGACAGAGGAGCTGGGAGAACTACAGTCCATGCATGAGGTCACAAACGAAACAGGACTTAGCAACTAAACAACAGCGGTCTCGGACTAAACTGTTGTGGTTTTTTTTTTAACTATTTCTTACTGGAGTATAGGTGCTGCACAATGTTGTGTTTCTACTGTACAGCAGAGTAAATCAGCTGTACATACACACATATCCCCTCTTGTTTGGATTTCCTTTTCATTGGGCCAAAGTGTTCATTAGGCTTAAAGTATGTTATCAAAATACCATTTTCCAAAGTTACTTGGTTTAATTTTTTTCTTTCCCACATGGTTAAATTATTGTAGAGACACTATCCTTATTTCTTGATCCTGAGAACTAAACCGTGGTTATATAACAGACTGTCCTTGCACACTTCAGTGTGCAAGACTAAAGCACTTGGGACAGCTTACTCTCAAAGGCTTCAGACAAAAAGTGGCCTGTGTGTGTGCACACATGTGTTTATGTCTTTGTGTGTACTCAGAGAGACAGGAGAGAGGGCAGAAATGGTACAGTAAGTGAGGGAAAATGGTAATCTGGATAAAGGACATATTGGAGTTGTAAACTGAAATTATATCACATTGAAGGTATTGAAAAATTAAATACAAACACTCGAAGTAATCTCTCTCTTGGGATTATGTTGTCCATGTCAAATATGGCTAGATGCAACTGTTTGATTTTGCTTTTGATATTTAGGGTTTCATTTCTCCCCACATTAATCCATAAGATCACAAAGAGTTAGACACAACTTAATGACTAAACAGCAACAACTCTGATCCACCATCCCTATTCAGATTTTATAATTTCTTTCAACATCCTTTCTAGCTATTAGGTTGGCCAGAAAGTTTGTTCGGGGTTTTGTTGGTTGGTTGGTTGGATTTTTTTTTACACAATTGCATGAGCGTTTTGGCCAACTCAGCATTCCTCCCCAGGATCCAAACCAGGATCACCCATTACAGTTAGTTCTCTTACCTCTTTCTTCTCCTTAGTGGATCAGTTGCTTGAGGTTTCTTGTTCTCCCACCTCCTTGATGTCTTTGGTGAGTGCAGGCTGTATGTTTTTTAGATGGTCCCTTCTTCTGTGTTTGCATTTCCTCAGGACTGGGCTCAGGTTTAGTGACACCTCTCAGTGTTAGGTCATTCTCAGGGTGTCATGTCTACAGGAACATGACATTCATTTGTCAATAATAAGCACTTTGAGCTCAGGTAGTGGTGTCTTCCGGATTTCTCCACTGTGAAGTTGCTCATTTCCCTCTGAAATTAATAAGGAATTTTGGAGAGATGCTTTGAGAGTATGTAAATATACTGTTCCTCATCAAACTTTCACCCAGTGGCTTTAGTTTCCATTGATCCTTTTTGCCTGGATCAGTCATCACTGTGATGGTTGCAAAGTGTTGATTTTCTACCGGTCATTCTACATTTGTTAGTGACTTTCTACTCCATAGAAGAGTCTTCCCTTTTCTCCCATTAGCTTGTTTATGTCAGTATGTACTCATGGATTCTTCTTGTGTTCAGTGGGTTATAGTCCATCATTGTATTTATTTTGATGTTGAGTTAGTCCTAGACCCAGCCAGTGGAAGCCTCTTCAACTTTCAGGTATTATTTTGATGTGTCTCCATCATCCTTTGAGTTCTTCCTCACATTCTAGCATAGTGATCTATTTGAGACTGACTATCCTGGCCCTAGAATTAATCACTTCTCTGACAGGCCTTGTTCTTCTTATGGAGAATGGAATTTAGAAACCAAGATCTGAGACTTAGTTATGTTCTTTGCTACTAGGATGCCATTGCATCTAGGCCCTCTCAGTGGACAGAGCCAGAATACACACACACACACAAAGGGAGTCCAGATACACATAAATACATACAATGCCTTCATATGTATATGTGTGTATAAACATGCATATGTCTACCTAGAGGTATAAACATAAGTACACATTTATGTGTTTCTATGTCTGTATATGTGTGGCTGTGTACACACACGTGCACACCTAACCATGACAATTCTGTTAACCTCCAAATCCAGTCTGACACCACAGAGAGGTTTTCCAGTTTTTCTTCTTTCCGTATTTGTAACTTCCTTTGTCAACAACGAAAAGCCTGCCTCCTCTTACCCTCAGTATATTCACTAATTTGCTCAACCCTAGATTACACAGAAAGTGTTCTAGGATTGCCAATCTTGACACTGTAAAAAAGAAACCTATTTGCAAGTATGTGTATAAAACACTGCAGTTTGACTGTACATACTTAATGAGATATGGCCTAGGGCGGGAGGGCAATAAGTCTTACATTGTTTTCGGTAATTATGTTTTTGGGAGAAGGGATCATAATGATGCTATGTTTCTGGTATTTTATATATTGTGGGATAGATAAAATAGGTAATGATATTGGCATGGTTGAGAACTGAGCTTTTCAGCGTAGTTAAAAAGAGAGACAGATGTGTGGTTAAGGAAGATAAAATCCCATAGTCCCAAACTGGAATTAAAAGCTATCAGCATGATTTCATGATGTGTTTGGTCTTACGTGTGCACATGATCATACACACTACACACACACAAACACTTGTACTTTTGCCCACTGAGTAGACCCAGGACCAGTGACCAAGCAAGCGAGTGGCAGCGAGCATCCAGACTGTTGTCTCTCACTGCCACTAGAGCAAAAGAGACTCTTGGACTCCTTGAAAAGAGGGCTGAATCTGGGTTTAGGCAAGAAATATGCGGTGGGAGCATGGAACATGTTATCATACCAGAAAGCAAGGAAGCTGTCAGAGTCTGCTCTTCTTTGACGTAACATATGAACATAAGTGTAGACCTAGCCATATCTTTTTCTTTACACACAGCATACCCCAACTGTGAGTTTATACCGATGCCTCCAAATACAATATCAGAATTTTTTCTAGTTTTCCTCAGAAAGCCAGGAGCCAGCGAAGAGGTTCCCACAGGCCATGTTTGAGCAGCATTAAGAATAGTAACAGCAGTAAATGCAGTAAAAAAAAAAAAAAAAAAAAAAAGGCACATGTATTATTTAAATGCATACTTTCATTGTTTTACTTAAAAAACTAATTACAAAGATCTTTGTTAGTCACTTCTGGAGGGTGTTCACTTGGAAACTGATTAAATATGAAGAGAAAGAGCCAGACATGTAGCTTGTCTCCCCTTTATGAACTGTACATCAGGGTCACCAAAAAAATCAGAGAGGGGAATTGTAACCCCTAATGATATAATTACGAGTCTAGGCAGTGATCATCAGCTTCGAAAGAAAGACAAACCAGACATCATATACCTTTTGATGGAAATTTATACGCCACCTGTGAAATACACTTGCCAAAGGTAACATCCTGACCTCATGAAGTCTCAAGGTATAACTCCAGTTTAGAGGAAGCAAAGGGAGCAGAGGAATCTGTTCGGTAATACAGCCAAAGCACAGGTGGCAGAATACAGACTGTGAGAAACTGCAGGAGAGATGTTTGGTCTCTTCAACAAAGAAGTTGCATTTCATAAAAGGAGAGAATACAGGCAGGGAGTATCTTTAGGTTAAAAGAGACTTGAAATATGTCAACCAATTATAATACGTGGGCTTCGTGTGAATCTTGATCTAAACAAGTGAACTTAAAAACATACATATGAGATAAGCAGGGAAATAGGAACACTGTCTAGATAGTACTCAGTGTTGATTTTCTGATGTATAGCCATGGTAATATATCTTACAAGAATCTTTATATTTAGAAATACGTATTACAATATGTGAAGATGAAACGATATCCATAATAATCTTAGAGGATCAAGGCATAGCAGAGACGTGAAATAAGAATGACCACAAGAGGTCCTTGTACTTTTCTCTGCTTTTGTCTTATGTGTGAAAATTTCTATGGTACAATGAAAACAACTTAACAAGCAGGGCTGCTGGCTCTGAATGGCACATTTCCCAGAGAGCAGGGCAGTCTCTGGGGACCGAGTGCCTGCATGCAGACCGCAGGCTGGAGAGGGAGGAAGCCAGGTCCCTCTTGGCACTGTATCTCAGCACACGAGGGTCACCCCATAAATAACAGGAGGTGAAAGGAGCGCTCTGGAAGGGATGGCTGGCACGGGGGTGAGTTCTGCCCCACAATCAGTCCCATGACTCCCACCTCTGAGAGCCAGCTACTCACCCTGTGGAACATAGCCTCATTTCCCCGTCCCTTGGGCTGTCACCATCCTGTCTGGTGCCCTGACGCGTGTGCCCGTCCTTCCTCCCCAGGCTCAGGCCCGGTGTCACCGGATAGGCCAGAGTAAAGCTGTGAAGGTATATCGCCTCATCACGCGGAACTCCTACGAGCGGGAAATGTTCGACAAGGCCAGCCTGAAACTGGGCCTGGACAAGGCCGTTCTTCAGGACATCAACCGGAAGGGCAGCACAAATGGCGTGAGTATGCCGGGGCTGCTCTTAGACCCGGAGACAGGGTTGTAGTGCAGCCCAGACCCCTCCACCCCCACCTGCCAGAAGCCTGCGCTCCTACGGCTGTTGTAAGGTTCCCTTTCACTAAATTGAGTCAGGCCACACATCTTCGGCGGCTTTCCAGGTGCCATGGTGGTAAGGAATCTGCCTGCCAATGCAGAACATGCAAAAAACACAGGTTCGACCCCTGAGTCAGGAATATCACCTGGAGAAGGAAATGGCAACCCACTCCAGTATTCTTGCCTGAAGAATTCCGTGGACAGAGGAGCCTAGCGGGCTATAGTCGATGGGGTCACAAAGAGTTGGACACGACTGAGCACACACACACGCACACACATCTTTGATGGTCAATCCCCTGGAATAGAGGATTACTGAGGGTAAATCTCTGCATCTCTAGATGGATAAGGGAATCCGTAGGAGCGGTTAGGTGGTAGGATTGCCCAACATTTGATAACATTTCAGTAAATAAACTTTTTTTTAATTTATATTTTATTTTTAATTGGAGGATGATTGCTTTACAATGCTGTGTTGGTTTCTGCTGTGTAACAACGTAGAATCAGCTATATGTGTACATATACGCCCTCCCCATTGAGCCTCCCTCCCACCCANAACATTTGATAACATTTCAGTAAATAAACTTTTTTTTAATTTATATTTTATTTTTAATTGGAGGATGATTGCTTTACAATGCTGTGTTGGTTTCTGCTGTGTAACAACGTAGAATCAGCTATATGTGTACATATACGCCCTCCCCATTGAGCCTCCCTCCCACCTACCCCATGAATAGAGTCTTAACATTGCCCTTTGGAAATGAGTCGATCTTAACCCTCTCGGCTCTATAAATTATCTACTGGCACCATGCTTTATCTGATACTGCAAACTTGGAGCTCCCTGAAGGTGAGCTATTCCATATACCCAGCACCCCTAAGAGTACTTGGCATATTAAAGACGTTCAGTGCATCACAGTCAATGAAGAAATGAATGAATAAATTATCAATCAGCTTGAAACATGGCAGTGAATAGAATCTTTTTTCCCACCTCTGGAGGGGATAAAAATTGCTGCAAAGATTCTTGAGTTGCTAGTAGAGTCCAGGAAAACAAAGCAGAATCTCTCTCCTTAATCTCTGGCCCTCTAAGTCAGCTGTCCTTTCATCCAGATGTTCTGTATCCTCTTAGCTATGCATATGCTGCTAAGTATAATACTTCATGGTACAGCGCTGGGAGTCATGGAATTCCCTCCTGTGACTGATGTAAAGAGAACCAGATTCTTAATTAGAACCAGGAAAGGGTGTTTTGAACTCCCATTTCCTGTTTTCAGCAAGCAATTGAGCAGATCACACTTGGCATGGGATCCTCTCTTTAGTTAAGAAATGACATCATTTCCAATACTATTGTTTTTATTTAATAATGAATAAATCATTATTCTTTAGCTCAGTTTGGTCCATCTGGAGGTTTTTAAAGATACAGACTCAAATATAAAATAACCCTTAAACATATTCTCCCCGGTGGTGCCTAGTTTTAACAGTTTGTGACATTTGATAACAACCAACATCCTGAGGAATGTTAGGGCCGTTGGGTCCTGGGCTGGGTTTTACTCCAGGACTTCCTGTAGAGGATCGTCTGCCCGCCCTCCCCATCATTCTCCTGCATGTCTCTATCTGGGTTTTCATTTTCTAAAGCTCGTTGTCCATGTCTTTATTCTTCCGACATGAGCAGTAAGTGGAGGAACTGGGTGCTAGTCCTGAAGGTCAGAGTTGAGGCTCTTTTCCTCCTGTGCATTTCCCACTTTGTGAGTAGCCTTTGGTGACTCATCCAGGTACAGCAGCTCTCAAAGATGGAGGTAGAGGACTTGCTCCGGAAAGGTGCCTACGGCGCCTTGATGGACGAAGAGGACGAAGGCTCCAAGTTCTGTGAAGAAGACATTGACCAGATCCTGCAGAGGAGGACACATACCATTACCATCCAGACTGAGGGGAAAGGATCTACTTTCGCCAAGGTATAGGGCCTTCTCTGCAGTGTCCACATGGGGCAGGGCGGGGCAGTGACAAGGAAAGTCTTTATACTTTGACCCTCATCAGCTGGGCTCCTACTTCTCTAAATGTAGACTGTTGAGATTTTCTGGCTGTATGCCTATTCTGTGTGCCACTCTGAGGATGCAGATTCTTAGAAGAGGTGTGAATGATGGGTCAGAAGCTATAAAAGAACTCACCCCTTCAAATCCTTGGCTGATCTTCAGTGGGCAGGGAGGACACTTGGGTTTGCAATTTGCACTCCTCATTATGCACAAAGATTGCTCCAGAATCCTCGATTGGTCCTCTCAGTTCCCTTATAGGATACTCCCTGGTCAATATCAGAGAGTTGAAATTCCAGTGAACACTCCATTCCTCAAACTCAAGCTTAAGTATTCTGTTCATTTCATGAGACTTGAGAGAGTGTTTTTCCAGGATTCCCAGCTTCTAGCCTAGGTGCCTCTTTCCTCTGCCCATCAGGGTTTAGAATTCAGCTTAACCAAACCGCTTACAGATCCCTCTGGGGTTCCCTCGCCACGGGCTCTCTGAGCTTCATGACCTGTTCTGTAAATCACCGGTCTGGTGACTTATAGAGGGAGGGCTTTTCCAGGGACGTTTTGCACTTAAGAGGCATAACTCATCTCTGCAGACCTCATACTGCCCAGCCATGGCCTGTCCCAGCATGGACACTTGGGACCTGGTGAACTGAAAGAGAAACCACGTCCAGGGAAGTTGTAAGAATCAGCCCTTTCACGGGCAGCTAGACATATGCTTGCCATTGTCTACCACTGAGTTTAAGTTACAAAAAATGATCCTGTAGGTTGAAATTGTAATTTCTTCGCCCAATGTTTGAAATAAAATTTTAAAAGAATAGCTTTGGGATTTCCACTTACCATTTTGGCAGCTCTGTTAGAGGTTTTGATTTTGAATGCAGATGGAGCATATACTTGTGTCTCTGGTGCATTGGAGATCACAGAGTGTTTTATTGATTGTGTTCAGATACGGTTTATTGGTTCTTTCTTCTTCACAGGCTAGCTTTGTGGCTTCAGGAAACAGAACAGATATTTCCTTAGATGACCCAAACTTTTGGCAGAAGTGGGCTAAAATAGCTGAACTGGACACTGAAGCAAAGAGTGAGAAGGTACAGCATTGAGAATATTTTATTTCATTGAACATTTCACAGATATCTCATAGGGTTATAAACTCCTACGAGGTCAAACCATGATTCACTCCTGAGCCTTAGTTCTTTAATGAGATGCTACATGTAATGTACTTAAAACATGCTTGCCACATAGACAGAGCTTGAGAAATGTTAACTGTATTTAAAATGACCTAATGGGTACCTTGGAAATTCTATTAAAACTGGAATTTCCAATCTTAGTAAAAATTCACTTAGAACTGGAACTGACCTGGAACTAACCAAACAGATCAAGGTCAGCCCCGTGACCCAAGCCAATATCCTGTCCTTGGCATTTGACTGTTTTCCTCTATTTCAGCGTTTCCTATGCAAGGAGTTTTACCTCTGACAAACATGAGTGGAAAAAAGCATGAGGTGGAAAAGTGTATTAGGTTTCCCCCCCATTCTTTCAGTATCTTGAGTTTTTCTATTTCTGAACATGAGGAAGAGAATGGCCTTGGAATAAAACCAGGGTTTGAATACTGGCTCTGCCATGTACTATCTGTAGTTTGGGTAAGTTGCTTGACCTCAGGGAGAAAGTGGAAAAAAAAGACATGTGAACAGAGGAGGAGGTGGCGCCAGTTTGCAGAGCTGGAGGTAGCACTGCGAAGGCAGCTGCCCCCAGCCCGCAGTGAGGCTCCCAGAAGTGTTAGCTGCCCTACCCTCCATCTCTGACCCCGTCACCTCCCTTGGGATTGAGCACACGTCACTCTCTGCCCTTGTCCTCAGTTGCCTGTTGAACTCTCCTGGGCTCACAGACCCAGCAGACAGTCCCTGCTTATACCCTTTCGATTCAGTAACCAGCATCCAGCCTCGCCAGTTCTGTAGGATCACCAAAGGTTGCTTAGTCCGGCCTCTTTCCTAACAGGAGGATTCTGCCATCCCCTTAGTAACCTCTTTCTAGCGTTGCCCTAGTGTCACGGTCGGGAAGTGACTTGCGTACAGGGTGGTGGGCAAGAGGGGTAAGAAAAGGCCTTGCCCTGAGACAGACAGAAGCAGTTGGAGCATCCAGGCGGAAGGGAAGAGGAGTGGAGCAGGGACGACATCCAGGCCGCACAGATGAGTGTGCAGGGGCTTAGCCGAGCTCCCGGAAGAGGCATAGGCGGAGGGGGTGAGAAGCATAAAGTGATGAGAGACCAGAGAAGTGGTCATGGTTGTGGCCAAGGGGTTCCTCTCTTCCATGAAAGAGAAAAAGTTAGTGCGCCAGTGGAAGGCACCAAAGGAAGCAGCACTAATGTGTGTTCGTCTTCAGAAAGTTGCCTGGCAGATGGAATTCTCCGACTGCTGTCTCCAGAGCCGCCTCCGCGCTGGGCAGAACAGCCGGGCTGCCCCGGGCAGCCACTCCAGCGCCGGGGGGCCTCGCCCTTGTTAGAAAGACTGCAGAACCAGCAGATGGTGGCGGCCAGCCCTGGAGGGAGGCGGGGGTCGGGCCGGCCTCAGCAAGCCCCCCTGCTTGCCGTGGACCCGGCAGGTGTGCTGGAAAGGGCCTTTCCTGCTGGCGCACGAGACGGGGTGTGGCTCTCCCCCGCGCGGCCCCCAGGAGCGGCAGCAGGGCCGCCGTGATGGCGGGGGGAGACCAGGGCTTCCTCCCCAGCAGTCCCCTCTGCCCCCAGGAGAGCCTGGTGCTCGACCGCCCGCGCGTGCGGAAGCAGACCAAACACTACAACTCCTTCGAGGAGGACGAGCTCATGGAGTTTTCGGAGCTGGACAGCGACTCTGACGAGAGGCCCACAAGGTCCCGGCGCCTCAATGACAAAACCAGGCGCTACCTCCGGGCCGAGTGCTTCCGGGTGGAGAAGAACCTGCTCATCTTCGGGTGGGTGTCGTTTTCCCCTCTTCTGTCAGTCGAGATGTGCCGGCGTGGCTCTCCCCTCCCCGCTGGGGTCTGGGCGGAGGGAGGCTCTGTTAGGGGAAGAGAGAACTGAGCTTCCTGCCCGAGGGCCCCTCAGTCAGTTCGCGCTGCCGCCATTTTACGGACGTGCCGTGATTCTCTCATGTGTTTGTCACAGCGCATCTCTGGGACTCATTTGCCGCCTGGTACTGATTTCCGGCCTTTTCCCCCCAAGGACGTACAGGAATCAGTGCAGCAGATGTTAGCGTTACCGCATGATGCGTGCCGGGCTCTGGCGCTGGTAGAAGCCGAGGGTTTAGCTTCTGGGAGCTCCCATCGCTTTCCAACGCTGCACCTGGACTCTGTCTTAATTCCAAATTTATTCCTCACTCCAGATACTGTCATTCCTCCCTTCCTCACATTCTAGCGGCCGTACGAAGCTCTCTGTCCANGCTCTCCCCTCCCCGCTGGGGTCTGGGCGGAGGGAGGCTCTGTTAGGGGAAGAGAGAACTGAGCTTCCTGCCCGAGGGCCCCTCAGTCAGTTCGCGCTGCCGCCATTTTACGGACGTGCCGTGATTCTCTCATGTGTTTGTCACAGCGCATCTCTGGGACTCATTTGCCGCCTGGTACTGATTTCCGGCCTTTTCCCCCCAAGGACGTACAGGAATCAGTGCAGCAGATGTTAGCGTTACCGCATGATGCGTGCCGGGCTCTGGCGCTGGTAGAAGCCGAGGGTTTAGCTTCTGGGAGCTCCCATCGCTTTCCAACGCTGCACCTGGACTCTGTCTTAATTCCAAATTTATTCCTCACTCCAGATACTGTCATTCCTCCCTTCCTCACATTCTAGCGGCCGTACGAAGCTCTCTGTCCAGTGTCGAGGTCCCCTCGGTGGCATTTGCTAGACTGCAGTGTGCAGGCCTCTGAGGTTTCTCAGGAGACAAAGCCCTCAGGGAGGTTAACAGGCCCTGCCAGGGGTCAAGACACGCCGCACTTGGCTCCTGTGTGCCCCGCAGTGTCAAGGGCATGGCTGGCCCTTCCTCCCTCTAACGCCCTTCTGGGGGTCTGCTCTCAGCTGGGGCCGCTGGAAGGACATCTTGACGCACGGGCGGTTCAAATGGCATCTGAACGAGAAGGACATGGAGATGATCTGCCGGGCCCTGCTGGTGTACTGTGTCAAGCACTACAAAGGGGACGAGAAGATCAAGAGCTTCATCTGGGAGCTGATCACGCCCACCAAAGACGGGCAGGCCCAGACACTCCAGAACCACTCAGGTGCGGGGCCGCGGGGTGTCCTTCCCTCCCTCTTCTGTGCTGGTCCGTGTTGCTGTGCTCTGGGGACTTCTCTCTCTGCTCAGGTGTATTTCAGAATGCCACTGGTGGGAAAGCATGCTGATTTTTGTTCATTTCCATTCTCCTTCCCACTCATCCATGTTACCTGGGATGTTTTAAGTGTGGCTGGGCCCTCTTGAAGTTCTCCGCTCCTGCCCTCTGCCCTCGGGGTCATAGCATCTCCTGTGACCCAAGGGATACCCCACCCCAGTTCCACCTGTTTCTGTGTGTTTCCTGGGACTGCTCCTTCCCCGTGCTGAGCCGCAGCTCACTCACCTTCTCATCTTCAGGTTCAGTGTTCCTTTTCCCCAGCTGGGCGGTGGGGTCCCCAGGGATGCAGGTTGGGCTGCACCTTTCTTGATCCTACAGGGTACTTGGTAGACTCTTCCTAACTGACTGAATGGACCAGGGGTTCACTGAGTAGGGACTGGGTGCTCCCTCACCATCCGTGCCTGGAGGCTGAGGTCCTTCCTTCAGGGCCACCATGTGCAGCCCCGCTGCCCCCCTGCCGCCCTAGCCCAGCTCTGTTTCAACAACCACATTGAAGGCACCCTGGCTCACCTCCCTGCCTTTCTGTCTCAGGCTTGTCCGCTCCGGTCCCCAGAGGGAGGAAGGGGAAGAAGACGAAGAACCAGCTGCTGCTCCCGGAGTTAAAGAATGCAGACTGGCTGGCCACCTGCAACCCTGAGGTGGTCTTACATGACGACGGCTACAAGAAGCACCTCAAACAGCACTGCAACAAGTGAGTGCCCCTCACCCCTGGCCACTCGGTGCCACTGGACCACTGAGCAAGGCCAGAAAGGCAGGCAGCTCTGTGCTGGAAGCTGGGTCAGGGTTCATTCACGCTGAAGCCTCTCTTTTTTCCTTTTTTTTTTTTGAAGAAAATATTTAGCTGTACCAGAATCTTTGATCTTCAGTGTGGACATGGGGGATATTTAGTTGCTTAGCTGTGGCATGTGGGATCTAGTTTCCCAACCAGGGATCAAAGTCAAGCCACAGGAGTCTTAGCCACTGAACCACCAGGAGGGTCCCCTCTCTACCTCCTTTAACCATCTCTCTTTTCTGGAACCTGGCCTCTCTCACCAACGGAGTTCATACTCTCAAGATCCACTGAGGACTCTGGTGATTGCACTGCTTTCCCTCCCTCCGTCCCCATGGGCACATTAGTGAGAACAGAGACTGGCCTTGGTGGCCATCACACTCAGCTGCCCCCTTGCCGTGCCAGGTTCTCCTCTTTCCATCTGCTGTGACATCCATGGCCTCCTGGTGTGTGATGGACACACAGCTGAGATAGCATTCTGTATATCTTAGGGCTAACAGCTGGGGTGGGGCAGGCAGAGATAAAGGAAACAAGTGATAGAAAATGAACCTGTCCTTGTGAAGTTTCGTTGTAGGGAGTGAGGGCACCAGCCACAAACAGTGACAGGTTTGCCCGTGGATACACAGAAAGGAGGCTGACGGGGACAAGGACTCCTTGATGGATGGGAGACCTGGTGCCCCAGGCTCCTGAGGAATCTGTAGTCAGTATTAATATTAAGCAGCCATGTTTCTTGTACAAGTCAGACATGATTGAAAAAATGGTATTTGGGGAGAAAAATAATCTGGTAACAATTTGCAAGATGGAGCAAGTGCTTACCTGGAACTGAATGGCCAACTCAGAGTTTTGTCATCATAAATGTTGATCGTGATAACCTAGATTAGGATGCTGACTGTAGAACTGGGGAGAAAGTGTCAACTATGAGAGGTGTGACTAAAGGAGAAATAATCACCATGTGTGATGAAGGACATGAAAAGCTGGTAACTTCACGGTTGTGAGCCTTGTGGGCTGGGAGAACAGTGGTGCTTGTCTCCATAACAAAATCGTTACATTCGTTAAATGATGAAGAGCAAAGCCAAGGACCAACTCCGGTTTTGCCTTATTAAGTTATAGCAGCAACACTTGGCTGCCCTGTCCCCAGCTGCAGATGGGGATCTGGAGTGCTGGAAACAGGCTAAGCTGGAGAGGTTGACATAGAACTTCCCGCACACCTACACGGGTCATCACAGATGCTGAGCAGAACTAATTATAACCTTGGAGAAATTCTCAACATTTCTACCACCAGCCCCAACTATCTCCTGAGTGCAAGCCTTACCCCAGGAATCAGAGAATAAAACAGTAAAGCAGTTCTCTGGGTTTGAAGAAGCTGACTGCTGTTTATTCTGAATCTGGTGGAGACCACTGTCCTCTTGGTTCTGGCTCAGTGAGGCCTGGAGACTCAGAGCTGGTGGGTGCTTGCAGCAATCCCCCATGCAACCTGGGAGTTTTATGGGCAGTGTCCCAACAGGGAGTCCTCCAGCCTCCGCTCCAGTCTTCCTAGTGATGGGAGTTTACCACTGAATTACCAGATGATTCTAACTCATTGTCCTTCTATGTATCGAATCTACAACCTGCCTCCTTGAATCGTCCTCCCTTTGCTCTTGGATTCTGGTTCTCTCATGAGGTCCTGGTCTCTGCAGCAGAGACCAGGCAGGATTGCTTCAGCATAGCTGGCCTGTGAGCTTCTAGAATTGTGAGCTCGTTCACTAGTAAATTTACTGCCACCCCTATATCAGATGAGCTTCCTGGGTGGCTCAGTGGTGAAGAATCCTCCTGCCAATTCAGGAAACCCAGGTTCAATTCCTGGGTTGGGAAGATGCCCTGGAGAAGGAAATGGCAACTCATTTCACTACTTTTACCTGGGAAATCCCATGGACAGAGAAGCCTGGCAGGCTACAGTTCATGGGGGTCGTAAGAGTCAGACACGACTTAGTGGCTAAACCACCACACCACCAATATCAGATGAGGGTCAAGACGGGCTCTGGAGTCAAGACTGCCTGGATTTGAATCCTGGCCCCATTTCTTACCTGCAGGTGAATATTTTAAAAATAAGGATAGTAGTTCTTTGTTGTTTGGTCTCTAAGTCATGTCCAACTCTTTGTGACCGCATAAACTACAGCTCTCCAGGCTTCCCTTTCTTCACTATCTACTAGAGTTTGCTCAGACTCAAGTCCATTGAGTGAATGATGCCATCCAACCACCTCAACCTCTGCCACCCTCTTCTCCTCCTGCCTTCAATCTTCCCCAGCATCAGAGTTTGCCGGGGTCCAGCCCAAGTGGATCTAGGGAATTCGAAGGGTGGACAGAGTCGGCGAGGAGAGATTTATCTAATTAGAAATATAAGATTAGATTAGGAAAGAATAGTGTAGTAGAAAAATTAGTGGAGAAAAGAGGTTGAATAACTTGGTTTACGTGGAAAGCTAATAAAACCTCAGGACACGAGGTTTGCACCGTCTACGTTAGGCCACCAGCGCCCATTTGAATAGCAGAGGGTGCCCCGCCTTGGGCTCCCCCTCTCATGGGTCTTAGAAGCCAGGGCAATTAAGTAGACATGGTGAGCCTTCACACCCCAGATGGGAATTCAGCAAGAAAATAGAGTAAAGAAGACATGGGGAGACCAAGCTGCTTGCGAGGCCCAATAACTTTATTTTCAAAAGGACTTTTATACCTTTCCCACAAATGATGTTGTGTACATTATCTTCTGGCCTTGGAGGCCTGTGAACATTTTAAGACCCTCTTTTGATAAAGAGTGCTCAACCAGAAAACTTATTTTCCCTTGAAGTGTTTTTTCTTTATATTTTTAATCTATGTCAGCCTCAGAAAGTATCAAACAAAGTTACATTTTCACCAAGCAAAGGTGCAGTGAGCTACAACGAAGAAAGAACCAGTTAGCTCAAAAGTCTGATGTGGTTAGTTTCAAGGTTACTATTTTGGTTTTCTTACATTCTAACTATGTTAACAAATGTACTCCCAGGTGCACAGTGGATAAGAGATATGGGAACTTAGCAGCAAGTTTTGGCCCAATAATGAAATCTTACACCAGCAGTACTCTAATAACTTTTAACTCTTTGAAAGGCTCTATGTTTTAGGCTTTCCGTGCCTCTCACAGTTGGGGGGCTGTAAACAATCACATGCATAGTTGTAAAAGTCCGGGTAAGGCAAGTTAGAGAGCCATCTGAGGGGTTTGAGCTGAAACACTCCTTTTATTTGGAGGAGACTGTTAACTGGAGCTCTAAGTTAACTTTTTCCAGAGAAAGGTGGTGGGGAAGAGCCCACTGTTATGTCAGAAGAATAGGTGGAAAGCATAGTACAATAAGGCAGGCAGACTCTGGTTTGGGAGTAGATGCTCAGGAAAATCCAGGGGTACCCCTGAGGCTTGATCTCAGCCTTTGCTTTTTGCCAGGCCCCCTTCCTCATGACCCTTGCCACGGGCTGGATTCCCCATGCTGGCTCCCAGCAAGGGTCTTTTCCAGTGAGTCAGCTCTTCACATCAGGTGGCCAAAGTATTGGAGCTTCAGCTTCAACTCCTCCTAGTGAATATTCACGGTTGATTTCCTTTATAATAGTTCCTGCCTCCTAGCATTGATTTGAGGATCAAGTGAGCTCAGACATGCTGGCACATAGCGGGCACTCAAACTACTGCTTGCTGTTAGCAGCATGATAGTACTGAGAGTGCATGAAGTTGCCATCAGAAGAACTTCAGAACGCTAAGAAACAGCTGCTTCAGATCTAAGCTCCAGGAGTCAAGACCGTGATGATGTCTTCAGGGGTGGGTAAAGTGACCGGAAGGGAACACCAGGGGGCCTTGTGGGGAGATGTTCTGGTTCCTGATCTGGATCCTGGATATACATGTGTGGTCAGTATGTGAAGATTCATCAAGCTGTGCATTTGTGCAAAACACACTTCATATCAAGAGAACAGTCATTTTTAGAAAAAGAGAGAAAAGGCAGTGCTGCTGCTAAGTCACTTCAGTTGTGTCTGACTGTGCGGTCCCATAGATGGCAGCCCGCCAGGCTCCCCTGTCCCTGGGATTCTCCAGGCAAGAACACTGGAGTGGGTTGCCATTTCCTTCTCCAGTGCATGAAAGTGAAAAGTAAAAGTGAAGTCGCTCAGTCGTGTCTGACTCTTTGCGACCCCATGGACTGCAGCTCACCAGGCTCCGCCATCCATGGGATTTGCCAGGCAAGAGTACTGGAGTGGGGTGCCATTGCCAAAATATTACTAGGTTTTGTTTGGCTAAAGTTAAGAGTGTTACAGGCTTCCCAGGTGGCACAATGGTAAAGAATCCACCTGCCAATACAGGAGACACGAGTGACATGCAGGAGTCATGAGAGACATGAGTTTGATCCCTGGGTGGGGAAGATCTGGAGGAGGAAATGGCAACCCAGTCCAGTATTCTTGCCTGGAGAATCCCATGGACACAGGAGCCTGGCGGGCTACAGTCCGTGGGGTCACAAAGAGTCGGACACGACTGAGCGCCTGAGCATACAGCAGACACATGTGCAAGTGAAACTATCTGAAAACATCACCGTTGAACATACCCCGCTCGTCACTTAACTAGGAAGCTGGAGACGAGCCTCTTGGAAGGCAGCTCTGCCCTAGAGGTCACGTGGCCACGTGGACAGGGCAAGTCGTTTTAAGGACCAGGGGAGGTGCTGTTTTTCTACTCCCCCGACCCCCATGGCTCATAGGGTAACCTTAACAGATAACTAACAGTCTTTTTGTGTGTGAAATGGGGATGACCACAGTAACGTCTGTACTCACGACCTAGTACATTCTACCCCAGAATTGCCCTGGGTCACTGAGGGAATGGCAACGCACAGGCAGCTGATGGGTTCTGACATGTCTCTTTACCGTGTCCACCTTTCCTAGGGTGCTTCTGCGAGTCCGGATGCTATACTACCTAAAAGCTGAAATTCTAGGAGAAGCAGCCGATAAAGCATTTGAAGGAACTCCAGCCAGGTAAAATAGATCATCCTTAATGCCCAGTGTGAAGGAATTGCTATAAAGTACCTGTTGATGGAAACAGACAAACCTGCCTGTGTTTCATGAGGCCCATGTCTGCTCCCTCCCAGGGCCAGTCCCTGGTAAAGCAGGCTGGTAGAGTGCGGAGAATTCAGCCAGGTCATCTGTGAGTGAAATAAAAGAAAAAGTGGTTGTTTAAAACATAGCTTGTGGGCCTCTTTCATCTTCAGAGCTGCCCCACGCTCGCTCTGTGGAGAATCTCCCTGAATAAACCTTTCTCCTTATAAAAAAAAAAAAAAAAAACACAGCTCTTGGTGAGGTTCTTAGTTTTTTCCCCCTCAGGTAGTGGTGTAAAATTGCTTTTAAAGCAGCCATTTCTCTGCCTTAACTGATCATCACTCATGTATGGATAGGAGTAATGTTAATGTTTGACATGGCAGGTGTAGCCTGAAAACTTCACCCGCTCTTGGCCTCGGTCCTCTTCCACCTTTGAATGGTTCTCCTTTGTTTACTGGGTGATAATACTTAGTCGTGTTGCTGATGCTTTCTCACCTGTGCCTTAGTTTTGTAAGCTAGGGTTTCTGAAGCTGTAGAATCCTGGAGTAGCCCAAGATTTAGGGAGGAGACTGCCGAGCCCGGGCTACCACTTAATCGGGCTGTAGGATAGTCAGAGTATGTGAGCGGGATCCCCAGACGCCTGCTTCGCCATCCCTTACCCCAGACCTGCAGTTTGCTCTGGCCCCATACACTGCTAGCGTCCCCAGAGGACCGCAGGTGTTGGCGTTTGAACTCGGCTTTGAAATTCCCCAGGGCCTTGGTTCCTTCCCTCTCTTCCCATTGGGCAGTGCTCATGGCCTTAGTGGTCACAGGAGCATGAAAGGAGGAGAGAGGTGAAGGGCAGTGACAATCCTACCCTTGAGCATTCTGTAATCAGGAGCAGTCAGCTTGTTGACTGTTAGGACTGGCTACGCATTTCATAGTTACCGTGGGCACTTCTAGTGAGAATCGGAGGTTGGGTGTTCCGGTAAAAAGGTCCAACTTGTGAGTCATGTAAAGGCAGCAGAATTCAACCTGATCATTTATCTCCAGTGTTACCTGGCAGAAGTAACCTATCTGAGTTTACTGATTCCCCTGTTGTCTGCTTTCTTAGACCTGCAGAACGTGAAGAGACTAAGTCCATTGACCACCTCCTTCCCCCTTTCCTTTGCTTTCCACGGTCTTAGTTCTCACTGGTCCTATTCAAGTTAAATACCTTATGGTGAAGAAATGGCCGTGAGGAATGAAACACTGCTCGCCCCGAAAGAGTTGCTTAGCCATGGTACCACACAGGCAGAGCAGTGGGCCAGGTGGAGAGAGGTGGGGTCAGGGAGTCTCACCTCTGCAAGGAGAGCTGGACCTGGCAAGGGGCAGGCAGCCCTGCGTCCCAAGAAGAACCTGGTGGAAGAACCAGCTGGAGATGTTCCAGAGGAGGCGTTCCAGGCTCCTGGGAGGTGGGAGGGAGGAGCCATCCGGGTGAATGCTTCCCCTCAAACTCCAAAGCCTTCCAAGAGTGAGGACGGTGTTCAGACAAATGAAGCCAGTTAGCTAAGGGTCTGTGTGAGCTCTCAGAACGTGCACAGAAACTCAGACCGGGACCAATCCCTGCAGGACTGCTCCCTGGGGTGAGTCACATTCATCCCTTCACCCAGAAGTTTGACCCAGCAGACTTTTAGCAGACCCTGGCCAGGAAGTTCCTCCTGCTGTGGCCCCTGTCCCCTGAAAGGCTCATTTACTACCCTGTGTGCAGCAGTGCAAACTAGCTCATTCAGGAATAGTGCTCACGATCTCTACGTGTCAGACCAGGATGCTTGAGCACTTTTCAGCTTTTGATCATGTATGAATTCAGACACTTGGGGGGTTGTTCTGCCTTTACCTAATGGACGTATTGGTGGCTTTTGGTGTGGTTGTCAACTGAAGGTGCACATTAGAATTGCCTGACACATAGAGCCTTGGGCCCCACCCCAGACCAACTAACGACATGTTCTCCACGAGGTGCTTTCAGATTCTGTGTCATTCAGTCTAAGTTAAGCCTGGACATCAAATACACCTGCTGAAGTCACTCCCCATTTTAACCAGATGCAGGGCCTTGGTTAGGACACCTGGGCCCCCTGCTGTCTGAATCCTCCCAGTTTTGTTCCTTCAGCCTCTAAGCGTGCACCTAGGGATGTGGCTTAGCCCCGGGGCTCCAGCCAGGAGCTCCTGTGTTGTGTTCTGTCCGGGTGGAAGGTACTCTTGAGTTCACACCCTTCCTTCCGCAGGGAGCTGGACGTGCCCCTGCCTGACATCGACTACGTGGAGATCCCGGTGGACTGGTGGGACGCTGAGGCCGACAAGTCCCTCCTGATTGGCGTGTTCAAACACGGTCTGTATTTCAGTGCATGTTTTCTCTTTGCTGAAAAATCCCACAGGCCTGTTGCGTGTCTCTCTGAGAAAGTAGAGCCTCCCCTCTGTCCTCTGAGGAGTTTGCCCAGATGAGTATATGAGTCATGCAAATACAGCGAATGTGAGTATCAGCGAGGCCCCTTGAAAGAGTGGCGTGTCTTCCTCACTAGTGTGACTGCCCCGCTCTCGTTCACCCACAGACCCAGCGTCCGGCCTGGTGTCTGTCACATGGCAAGCCTTAGGATTTCTGGAGTGAAGCAATAAATAAATGGGGAAAATGTTAGGTTTTACCATTTCACATGTATCCAGAATTTTAAGGTCATTTCAGCTGATCTACTTAGTTCCTAGTACATATCTTTGGTATAAAAATTTTAAGAATAGAAGATAGCATATCCTTTTTTTTTTTTTTTTTAATGTAGTTACCTAGAGACCAAAGGGGATCGAGAGAGGTTTTTTTAATAGCTTGGAAAAAATGACATAAATGGTGTTTTCTTCATCTCTGATCCTTTTCTAAGTACCTACCCTTGCTTTCAGCCAACTATTAAAATGAATAAAGCAAGTCCCAGAAAATATTCACTGTAATGTACCTGATTCACACTTTCCCTGCCAAGTACGAGGCGACATTTTGAGCTGGAGAGCAGGGCTTAAAAGTGGGAAGAGGTAGATGTCCCTGGCCTTCACTGCCAGCTCTGCCACTTACAGTGTGTGACCTCAGGCAGGTCAGAAACTTCTCTGACCTATTTCCTTACCTGGACACTGGGGAGAGGACAAGACAGCCCACCTGGAGGGTTGTAGGAAGATCAACTGAGACGGGGCATGTGGGCGGCCTGAGCGGTGCTTCTCACATAACAGGCGCTGGGTGCCGTCCACCATCACTGATTCCTCTGCCTTTGGAAGGTTCACTGTCTTTCTCAGGTGTGCCCTATCAGTAGAATTCTTCAACATTTGCAGACCAGTTTGCAATATTTACATAACAGCGATGCATACACCTATTTTAATGAGGAATCCCTTCAAACATAGACTCTGCTGTTTGCAGGCTCTGGGAGGCCTAGTGGCATTAGTGTCAGGGTCGTCAGCCATACTTTAATGGTGAGTTCATGCCTCCCGTCATTTTGTAATGACCCACATTGTGCTTTTGGCCTTAAAGACTTTGTGTGTGATGAGCTTAGCAGACACACTGTGAAGATGGGGAAGACCTAGCCTCTGTGCCCAGTGCTGGGAGACTGGTGTTAGGCCACACGTGGTGCTGACCGGCTCACTCTTGGATGGGACCAGACCCGTGTAGTTGGACAGGGATGTTGGAAGCAAACCTAGGCTGGGCTGGACAGAGAACTGTAGTTGGCTCCATGGACCCATCCTCTTTGGTGTCTTACAGAGTCCAAATCAGATTCCACTCCTGGTGGGATGCTGCCCAGCAGACAGCCCATGGGCCTCGGCTTAGACCTGTCCTCACCTGGGTAATACACCTCATCACCCCAAGTAACAGCCCTCTCCGCAGAATAATCCAACCCATACAATGTGTCTTACTAGGTGACAGACTCTCAGATACCCAGCAGCCAGTGGACATGTGACATTTTCAGAGAGCCACGCTGTATGGTGTTTTATTTTTCAAGGCTCCATCAGAAGCTCTCTCTGCCTCACCTCCATGCCCTGGAGATACAAGTATGAGCCGTAGGGCTGTAGCCATTTTCTTTCTTAAGAAACATGCAGCTATTCATTGTCCAAGGTTTCATGGCTCTTTTAATCCACCCCAGACATAGTCTCCTATGACCCTGCTTAGGTGAGAAGACTGAAGCCCTGGTTCCATCTCTGAGCCGACCACCGTGGAAGAATTGGCTGCATCTTTGTTGGGGCTTTCACTGACAGCAAGAAGGACTCTGCAGCAAATCTGTTCTGAACGATGCTCTTGACAGCTCTTGATTGCAGGAAGAGATGGATGCCACTCCTCTAGGGCAGCCTGGACTTAGGAAATAGTCATCACACTGTGGGTTTTAGTATCCCTGTTCGCATTCTTACAGAGGAACTTTTAGACTAAGTGGACAGGAGCAGCATCCTTTTGTTCTACTGTTTATGTCTTTATGTTGCCGTCACACAGCTGCTACTCTTCAGTAGTCAGGGTTTTCTAGGGAACGGGATCAATCACTCTCGCCCACCTCCAGCTCCAAAGCTGATTGAGAAAGAGAAGTGGAGAACCTGTCCAAACTTCATGCCTACCAACACACGACAAGAAGTCTGCAGAGGAGAAACCCACCTGGGTAGTAGGCGCCTCTTCCTGGGGAGTGGCAGGTGGAGATGGTGGCAGGCACGTCCTCAAAATAGTAGGAGAGTCGCAGACATTCCTGTCTTGATGTGAGCTAAGGCAGAACGGGGAGAGCATGAGAATGGTTCTTCCTACAGTGACTGTTGGAAGAGGATCCAGGCCAAACTGACACATCCAGGCAGTTGTTTGAGTTTATACAGTGTCAGGCGCTGTGTGAGGAACTGAATATAATGCCAAAGCAGATACAGGTTCTGCCCCTGGGAAGCCCTCAATCTCATGAGAGAGACTTAAAGTAATCACACTATCGCCCTGAGGAATGAATGAATAATGAAGAACATAAGGGCCCCACTTCTCCCACCATATGCCTCGGGCAGGCAGCACCTGTTGTGGAGAAGGCTAAAGAGTCACTTTGGATCAAAAGATGAAGTACCTGAAACCCCTTAGAGAAAAAGTACCAGGTGCTGCCTCCATGTGAAGGCTAGACCAGCATCAGCAGTGATACCAGAACAGAAACCAGTCTAGAAGGGAAATACCCAGCAGAGTAAAATACAGTGTGTTTGATCAAGACAGTTCTCATTTTCAGCACAGCATCTACCCTCATTGGAGATGGGCTCTCTGTACCTACACAGAGCTAGAAATGGACTTCGTTAGGAGCAGCAAGAAAAGGATTTTGAGGACCATAAAGGAGCTCCCCCCAAATAGTTTGATGTGGCAACAGCTATGACCAAATATCCGGTCTCATTATAGGGTTACATTAGAGTCAATAAGATAGCATTCTCACACATGGTGTTATGACACTAAATGTGACATTGTTCCATTGTTTTGCCTTCCTTCTGGGGTCTCTGTTTCTGGGTCAAAACTCCTCCATCTGTTTTTGACTCTGGGGATACAGTGAGAGGCGATTCCAAAGCCCTGGTCAGTAGGTTAGGATTTTATACTGAGTCTGAACACAGAGGCAACGAGTACATTTTAATCCAGTCAACAATCCCAGTTGTCCTCTTCATGTTTCATCCTTTGCAGCATCACTTTGCTCAGTTTCCTTTTCTAACACATGGGATAAATTTGGACCATAAGAAAATTTCAGCCCATTCAGGAGGTGGTAGTGGTAAAGAACCTGCCTGCCAATGCAGGTTAGACGTAAGAGGCGAGGGTTTGATCCCAGGGTTGAGAAGATCTCCTGAAGGAGGACATGGCAACCGATTCCAGTATTCTTGCCAGGAGAATCCTGTGGACAGCAGAGCCTGGCAGACTGCAGTCCATGGGGTTGCACAGTCAGAGATGACTGAAGCGACTTAACAAGCATGCATGCAGGCAGGAGATGACAAGATAACAGAGTGTCCAGAGTTGGGGGTGGGGGTGTTGCAGTGAGGGGAAGAAATTGTGAAACCAGCTTGCCTGATCCTCTTGCTGTCCAAAAGAAACAACAAGTGGGAATGGAATCTGTAACTTGTGTGTCTTCAAGAACACACGGTACACTTCAGCTTTCATATTTTGGTCAAGCGCTACACAGAGTCCGTTTAAGCTCAAGGATCTTCCCCTGACAGGAAGTCTTACAGGATCCAATTATTCTTAAATAAGTATTTTTTCTTGGGTTGTGTGTTTTTTTTTTCACTTAAGGGAAGCAAAATGTGTCTAGGGTGCAAGGCAGATTTAATGAGTTCTGACATGACCCCCGTCGTGACCTTGTTGTTTCTTGCCACCCCCGATCAGGTTACGAGAGGTACAACGCTATGCGGGCAGACCCAGCACTTTGCTTCCTGGAGAAAGTAGGCATGCCAGATGAGAAGTTGCTTTCTGCAGAGCAGGGTGTCACAGATGGGGCCTCAGACGTCCCCGAAAGGTGAGAAACTGCACAGACCAAGCACAGTGTGACTTGTCGCACCACGAATCTCTGACCACCGGCACCCAGCACTCTCACAGTCTTCCTCACAGCTTCAGCCTGAACCGCCTTCCAGAATTGCTTCAGTTACATCCTATAACACCTCGGGCCTTTCTCTTGAACTCTGAACGCTTTGATCCAAATACCCATTTCTATCCTTCCTGGGTTCCCCAAGCTGCCCACCATCCTGCCCTGTTCCTTAACCAGCCTCTTCTGGTCAGAGGATTCTCTAGGAAGGACTTCGGACCTCTCTTAACCTCTCATACTTGGCAGAAAGTTAAGAAGAGGCACAGCAAGTTCAGGCTTCCTGACCTTGAAATGCCTGAGATGAAATACCAGCATTTTCTAAGGACTGCACGGTCCGTGAATAGCCACAGCTTGACGGCCATGGCATTCAGGTCCTGTCTGTGGGTTGTGTGTAAAAAAGTATGGAAGGGTCCCCTTTGTCTGAGTTTTATTTACTTTTGGCATAACCCCAAATGTATGAATTCATAGGAAAACTAAATAAACAGCCAAAGCTGTGGTTTTCATATGTGTGTGGGTATTTGAAAGACATAGTATAGAATCTCTTGGTTTGCATTTGGTAAGCTTTTGGCCTGATCTTCTCCCCTAAAGTTGTATTTCCTAGGGTCACAGGCAAGCCTGGACTCAAGGGTACACAAAGCCAGCCCCCCTAACTGTCTGCTAAGGCTGAGAAAAGGATGAAATGCATTTTTCCATTCATGCTTAGCCCCTGACAAACACTCAAGCTAGCTATCATAACGTTCTCTGCCACCAAAGATAATAAGGATCCATCCAGAGAAATGTTAACAAATGTCCAGAGGACCAGTGGTGGTAATATTAGGTTCATGGGGTTGGGAGAAACACCTCCTAGGGGAGGTGCCTGAATGTGGCTGAAAGCTGGTTTCTCTCTGGGGAGGCTGTTTTTTCTCTGGTCAAGCAATGAAGGTAGGAGAGCCCTCCTGCCTCCAGGACCTGAGCAATGAAGAGCAGAGTATTTGAGGCAGGAATCCTTCAAAGTTGATTTTTCCAGGGATCATCAAAAACAAATAGGCATCAGCAGTAGTTAAGCTCACGAGAGGAGACATCAGGCAGTGGATTTAGAGGCAAGCTGCTGGTGGTCCATCAGGCAGTGTCCTTTCCTGGAAGTGACCACTCCCAAACATGAGCGATTCTGCTCCGAGACTCCCCCTACCATGGGAGCTAAGGTGGGCCCAAGAGGACTCGGTTTGTAGAGCTGTCAGTGTCTAGACTCTGTTCTTTTATCAAAGCCACGTATTCAGCTAATTCTTGATGGGCAGTAATTACCTTTTCAAAGATAGCATCATTGTTGAGAAGCAGGCCTCTGAACTGCCCTGAGTAGATCCTGAGGCTCCTGCTGAAGTCTCACTTGGGTGGAGGTCATTGCTTGTAGAAGTTATGATGCTGGAAAAATCAAGATTCTGAGGCCTGTGGAGAAAGGTGTCTACTAGTACTCTCTTTGATCAGTGATTCAGGGGGCTTTTGTGCCAGCATCCTGGTTGCAGAATAGCTCTTAGATGGTGCGTGATGCTTTTTACTCTTATTTAATCTTTTTTTTCTTCAGAGGCAACACGGATAAAGAAGACAATACAGAAGACAAAGTAGACGGCCTCCAGAAACAAATGGTGAGACAAGTGTGAGAAGTCCCTATCGAGGTGTATTGGTCTCTGATTGCATTGCTGCAGTTGCATTGCATTTCCCCCAACGTTTTATTGTAAAAATTGTCAACTCACCTCCTTCTGGCTTCCGTGGTTTCTGAGGAGAAATCTTCTGTCACTTGAGTTATTTTCAGTTAGGTCTCTTTTCTCTTTTGCTGCTTTCGAGGCTTTTCTCCGTATCTTTAGTTCTCAGAAGTTTAACTCTGAATTTTGTATATGTGGATTCTCTGAGTTTATCCTATTTGGTGTTTTTTCAGCTTCTCACATCTGTAGATTTGCCAAATCCGTGTCCTTTGCCAAATTTGGGAAGTTTCCGGTCATTATTTCTTGGAACCCTTTCTCCTTCCTTCCGTAACTCTGAGGACATGCCTGTCAAGTCTTTTGTTGC
The DNA here is from genome assembly GCA_006410615.1 of Neotragus moschatus. Classification (NCBI taxonomy): domain Eukaryota; kingdom Metazoa; phylum Chordata; class Mammalia; order Artiodactyla; family Bovidae; genus Neotragus; species Neotragus moschatus. The sequence continues at coordinate 6,708,360 of SJYA01002112.1, read as the reverse complement.
AGTTCCACTGGTCCCTGAGGCCCTGTTTTAATTGTTGTTAATCTGTTCCTCTCTTGTGGTCACCCTGGGTACTTGATATTTTTCCCTCTTTGAGCTTGCTGATTCTCACCTCTTTCGCCTCCCTCTGCGGTTGAGCCTATCCATTGTGTGTTTGTTCGGTTTGGTTACATCATTGTATTTTTCAAATCTAAAATTTCCCTTTGGTTCTTCTTTAAAGCCTTGTTTCTTTGCTGAGATCTTCTGAAGTGTGTTCAGAATTCCTCATTGATGACTGCTTTAAATTCTTATGTCAGGTAATTCTTAAGATCTCTGTCATTTCGGCATTAGTATCTGTTGGCTATCTTTCTTACGTTTGAGCTCTTCCTGGTTCTTGGTATGATAAGTGACTTTTGACTGAAACCTGGACATTTGGGGTATTATATTATGAGACTTGGGATCTTATTTAAAGCTTCTGACTGCCTCTGACACCTCTATCACAGAGGAAGGGGGCGTGGGGGGGTGGGGGGGGCTAGTGCACAGCCTTCTGACTGCCTGGCTGTAGTAGAGGTTAACGTTCCTAGTCAGCCCCCAAAGAGACCGGAGGGCAGAATGGAAGTTCAGCGCTCCGTGTGGTCTTTGCTGATACCACGGGTGGTTGAGGACCTCATTGCCAGCTGTCAGGGATGAAAATCCAAGCTCCCCAATTGACTTTTTGACACCACCCTGCAGGGGAACCAGGTGCCCTGGTACAGCCTGGTGAAGGCAGAAGTCTAGAGCCCCCACCAGCCTCTGCTGGCATGGGTGTGGCGAGCCACTGTCTGCTCTTGTGTTGCTGGGCTGGAGTGTAGCACGTCTCATGTCAACACTGTGTCCATTCCTAGCCTGCCCTTTTCCTTGTCCTGGGCTAGAGAAAGCAGGCTTTTTTTGTCTGCACCCTTTTGTCATTTCCAGGTAGCCAGCTTCTTTACTGCCAAATCTAAGGCATATAAGGCAAAAAAGAAAACCCAAGGAACTCACTACTGTGTCGTTCCACGGGTCCCAAAGTCTCTAGTTGGTCTACCTTCTCTTCACCTGTCAGCGTTTTCATAGATGTGTTTTATATGTAGTGTCCAGGGGCTTTAGTTGTACTTATAGTGAGCAATAGGGAAATAATGCATCTTCCTAGAAGCAGAAATCTGTATCGCATGTTACAAATGAGCTTCTAGGACTTTGCATAAGCAGGCTGAAGCTTTATTAGAGCCCTAGCATTGTTCAACCATGTTCTCTCGGCTTTGAGTGGAGAAACTAAATCTATTAGGGTTCTGTGGATTCTGGATACCAAAGGTTACTGTAGCGTTGTCCTCAATTGACTCTCTTATCCGCATAATCTTTCCTCTTCTCTGATCACCAACCCCAAATTTTCGGTTCTCTTTTTAGTTCTAGCTGGAAGAATGGTATCTACTTTGGTTTCCATCAGTTCTGATTCCTCTAACAGTAACAAAGACATCACTTTCCCAAAGTAAAAAAAAAAAAAATTTTTTTTTGAAGATATGTTTCCGTATCTCCTCAAGATTTAAGAAGCAGGGGATGGAAGCATATCACCCTCAAGCTTCAGACTGTGAGCCAGAAGGAAGCTGGCTGTGACCTTGACAATTAAAATCCGAGCTCTGCCATTCAGTTCCCTAGCTTATACTGTGATTTCTTTTGTTGGGAATGTGGAATGTGTTTTCCCACGGTGGTGTTAAGTCACTACGTCACGTCCGCCTCCTCTGAGACCCCATAGACTGTAGCCCACCAGGCTTCTCTGTCCATGGGATTGTTGAGGCAAGAATAGCGAGTAGGTTGCCATTTTCTCCTCCAGGAGATCTTCCTGACACAGGGATCAAACTCATGTCTCCTGAAAGTCTCCTGCGTTTTAGGCGATAACTCAAGTATCAAAGAGATGAAAATAGTACCTTAAATTCTTCTAAATAGTACTCTCTCCAAAGTACTATTCCCACTGGTATCAGTGGATCCGTAAGAGCTTCAGGTGTTAACTGCCCTCATTTGAAAGCTGAGGGGATTCACAGCGCCTGCTCCCCCTGCCACCGGAAACGTAAAGGACTTTGCCAGAGTCTCACAGATAGAAGAGTTCAGACTAGATAACTACATTAGACAGACTAGACAGGAGAATTCAGACTAGATGTTATGGCTTTTTTTTTTTTTCCTGATCAAGTATTGTTTTCATATTCAAAAGAGTTGTTGTTTTTGCTCAGTCATGTCCAACTCTTTGTGACCCCATGGACTGCAATAACTCCAGGTTTCCCTGCTTTTTACTGTCTCCCCAAGTTTGCTCAAACTCATGTCCATTGATTCAGTGATGCCATCCAATCATCTCATCCTCTGTCATCCCCCNCTAAGGCATATAAGGCAAAAAAGAAAACCCAAGGAACTCACTACTGTGTCGTTCCACGGGTCCCAAAGTCTCTAGTTGGTCTACCTTCTCTTCACCTGTCAGCGTTTTCATAGATGTGTTTTATATGTAGTGTCCAGGGGCTTTAGTTGTACTTATAGTGAGCAATAGGGAAATAATGCATCTTCCTAGAAGCAGAAATCTGTATCGCATGTTACAAATGAGCTTCTAGGACTTTGCATAAGCAGGCTGAAGCTTTATTAGAGCCCTAGCATTGTTCAACCATGTTCTCTCGGCTTTGAGTGGAGAAACTAAATCTATTAGGGTTCTGTGGATTCTGGATACCAAAGGTTACTGTAGCGTTGTCCTCAATTGACTCTCTTATCCGCATAATCTTTCCTCTTCTCTGATCACCAACCCCAAATTTTCGGTTCTCTTTTTAGTTCTAGCTGGAAGAATGGTATCTACTTTGGTTTCCATCAGTTCTGATTCCTCTAACAGTAACAAAGACATCACTTTCCCAAAGTAAAAAAAAAAAAAATTTTTTTTTGAAGATATGTTTCCGTATCTCCTCAAGATTTAAGAAGCAGGGGATGGAAGCATATCACCCTCAAGCTTCAGACTGTGAGCCAGAAGGAAGCTGGCTGTGACCTTGACAATTAAAATCCGAGCTCTGCCATTCAGTTCCCTAGCTTATACTGTGATTTCTTTTGTTGGGAATGTGGAATGTGTTTTCCCACGGTGGTGTTAAGTCACTACGTCACGTCCGCCTCCTCTGAGACCCCATAGACTGTAGCCCACCAGGCTTCTCTGTCCATGGGATTGTTGAGGCAAGAATAGCGAGTAGGTTGCCATTTTCTCCTCCAGGAGATCTTCCTGACACAGGGATCAAACTCATGTCTCCTGAAAGTCTCCTGCGTTTTAGGCGATAACTCAAGTATCAAAGAGATGAAAATAGTACCTTAAATTCTTCTAAATAGTACTCTCTCCAAAGTACTATTCCCACTGGTATCAGTGGATCCGTAAGAGCTTCAGGTGTTAACTGCCCTCATTTGAAAGCTGAGGGGATTCACAGCGCCTGCTCCCCCTGCCACCGGAAACGTAAAGGACTTTGCCAGAGTCTCACAGATAGAAGAGTTCAGACTAGATAACTACATTAGACAGACTAGACAGGAGAATTCAGACTAGATGTTATGGCTTTTTTTTTTTTTCCTGATCAAGTATTGTTTTCATATTCAAAAGAGTTGTTGTTTTTGCTCAGTCATGTCCAACTCTTTGTGACCCCATGGACTGCAATAACTCCAGGTTTCCCTGCTTTTTACTGTCTCCCCAAGTTTGCTCAAACTCATGTCCATTGATTCAGTGATGCCATCCAATCATCTCATCCTCTGTCATCCCCCTCTCCTCCTGCCCTCAGTCTTTCCCAGCATCAGGGTCTTTTCCAGTGAGTCAGCTCTTTGCATCAGGTGGCCAAAGTATTGGAACATCAGCTTCAGCAACAGTCCTTCCAGTTGATTCAGGGTGGATTTTTATTCTAGCTGCAGATATGCACCCCTTCTCCTAGCAACAGCCAGTGTGAAGACGCAGACCAGCTGCATGCCAGGCCCAGCTCTGAAGGCCACTCACAGTAAAGTTCATGTGGTCTGACTCCTGGGCCTTGTCCTCAGTCTGCAGTGCTCCCTACAGCAGGTGCTCTCTGTAAAAGGAGGGTGATGTTATGTGCCAAATGACCTAGGAAAAAATTTCTGCAGGGAAACTTACTGCCTAACATGGTCAGATCCTACTGTAAGAAAAGTTCAGTGAGGATCTGAACAATGACTCTATTCTTAGGAGTTGAGAGTTTGAGGAGGTCTCTGAACTCAAATAGTGATGTTTGACTGTAGCTGGAGTACTTCCAGGCTTACCAAGCACATTTCCCTTTCAGTTGGGTGTTACTCTTATCCCCATTCTAGACTGGGGGAAGATCAAATAGTTTTAATGAGCTGCAAGAAGAGTCACACTAGCCAAGAGCAATGTCTCTCTGCTCATGTCTTTTTCTAAATCCTACAGTCTTTCCGTTGTAAAATTCTTGAATTTTCTGTTAATGACATTTGATGTGTATCTACTTTGTGCATGAAATTTATGAAGGTCATAGGATGCTTGATGCTGTGGGATCTTTTTAACTCCTTTTCTGCATTGTGTTACCTCTTCACAGAGAGCTCCTATGTTCTCGCCCTCGTAAACTCTTGTGTCCTTCGATCTGAAGCTCAAAAGTTACCTCTTAGATGTCTTCCTCCTGCCTGATTTGGGTCTGGCAGGGTTGATGACTCTTTCTGATTTTCCCACTGTGTTTAAGAGCACTTTCATGTTGTTTTTGCTTAGTCGCCAAGTCGTGTCCAACTCTGCGATCCCGTAGACCATAGCCCACCAGGCCTCTGTCCATAGGATTTCCCAGGCAGGAATCAAGATTGCCGGGAGAAGTATCAATAACCTCAGATATGCAGATGAAACCACCCTTATGGCAGAAAGTGAAGAGGAACTCAAAAGCCTCTTGATGAAAGTGAAAGAGGAGAGTGAAAAAGTTGGCTTAAAGCTCAACATTCAGAAAACGAAGATCATGGCATCTGGTCCCATCACTTCATGGGAAATAGATGGGGAAACAGTGTCAAACTTTATTTTGGGGGGACTCCANTGGCAGAAAGTGAAGAGGAACTAAAAAGCCTCTTGATGAAAGTGAAAGAGGAGAGTGAAAAAGTTGGCTTAAAGCTCAACATTCAGAAAACGAAGATCATGGCATCTGGTCCCATCACTTCATGGGAAATAGATGGGGAAACAGTGTCAAACTTTATTTTGGGGGGACTCCAAAATCACTGCAGATGGTGACTGCAGCCATGAAATTAAAAGACGCTTACTCCTTGGAAGAAAAGTTATGACCAACCTAGATAGCATATTCAAAAGCAGAGACATTACTTTGCCGACTAAGGTCCGTCTAGTCAAGCCTATGGTTTTTCCAGTGGTCATGTATGGATGTGAGAGTTGGACTGTGAAGAAGGCTGACCGCCAAAGACTTGATGCTTTTGAACTGTGGTGTTGGAGAAGACTCTTGAGAGTCCCTTGGACTGCAAGGAGATCCAACCAGTCCATTCTGAAGGAGATCAGCCCTGAGTGTTCTTTGGAAGGAATGATGCTAAAGCTGAAGCTCCAGTACTTTGGCCACCTCATGTGAAGAGATGACTCATTGGAAAAGACTCTGATGCTGGGAGGGATTGAGGGCAGGAGGAGAAGTGGACAACAGAAGATGAGATGGCTAGATGGCATCACTGACTTGATGGATGTGAATCTGAGTGAACTCCCGGAGTTGGTGATGGACAGGGAGGCCTGGCGTGCTGCGATTCATGGGGTCACAAAGAGTCAGACACGACTGAGCTACTGAACTGAACTGATTTCTGCAATTTCTGTCTAAAAAGTGTCATTTAATCATTTTGAATGAATGAAAAATACATATGAAGTACTCAGTATGATATCTTACCCACTTATTTACCTGGGTCTCCATAGACTTTAGTTGTTATTACTATTGTTTTCCACTGTGTCATGAACCCGTCCTTAGAGGACACATTTTAGTTGAATGAAAGACATACCGGATGGTCCCCCAGCAGTTGGGTCCATGTGTGGGTTGCTCCTCAGTCCCAGCTGCCATGTGTCCAGGCATTTGCCTTGTGCCAGCATTTAGTTAAACAGTTCACATCATCAGCTTACCTGTGCCCCACAATTTCCCTATAAAGTGCTATCATCTCTATTTTTCAAATGAAGAAATGAGCTTGACCACAGTCACCCCATAAAGTACTATCACCTCCATTTTGCAAACAAAGAAATAAGCTTGAGCGAGCTCGAAACAGCTTGCCCAAGGTCAGAGACCGGTAGACAATCAGACTCCAAACACAGGCGGGCTCAGGATGGAGAAACTGCAGGTTGGAACCAATCCATTGCCTGCCCTTTGACGGTCTTATGGGGACCCTGTACGCTGAAATAATGGATTCACATTTCTTCCGAGATGAATATTTCTTTCAGGTTGATTCACAGAGGCAGAAACCAGGAAATGTTTAGCCTCAGACTTCAGAAGCAGGACTTCCCGTGTGCTTCCTGCAGTCTTGGTAATAAACTGATAACGTTGAATGTTGTGGCGTCTTTTCCACTTTGGCTGCTGCTCATCCAAATCTTCTCCTTTCTGTCTTTGCCAGAGAGGGGACCTACCATCAGGAGAGGGCAGGAGACAGAGCGGCACTTACTGATCCCAGAAGCTTTCCTTACTTGACAGGGTTTGCCTGAGGCCAAGAAAGGGTTAGGGAGACTGGAAAGGAAGCCTGCGTGTCGTGTGTCTGCCGCCTGGAGCTACCCATGTGGATTCAGGGTGTGGTGGGGCTCACACCAGCCACCTGTATGGCATAAGGAACACCCACTAGAACCCGGCTAGAACATTGCTTAGTCTAGAAGTATCTATAACTACAGCTTTCAGCATTCAAAGGGTCTTCATAGATACTGTCAGTTCAGTTCAGTCGCTCAGTCGTGTCCGACTCTTTGCGACCCCATGAACCACAGCACACCAGGCCTCCCTGTAAATCACCAACTCCCGGAGTCCACCCAAACCCATGTCCATTGAGCTGGTGATGCCATCCAACCATCTCATCCTCTGTCGTCCCCTTCTTCTCCTGCCCTCAATCTTTCCCAGCATCAGGGTCTTTTCAAATGAGTCAGCTCTTGGCATCAGGTGGCCAAAGTATTGGAGTTTCAGCTTCAACATCAGTTCGTCCAGTGAACACCCAGGACTGATCTCCTTTAGGATGGACTGGTTGGATCTCCTTGCAGTCCAAGGGACTCTCAAGAGTCTTCTCCAACACCACAGTTCAAAAGCATCAATTCTTTGGTGCTCAGCCTTCTTCACAATCCAACTCTCACATCCATACATGACCACTGGAAAAACCANAGGATGGACTGGTTGGATCTCCTTGCAGTCCAAGGGACTCTCAAGAGTCTTCTCCAACACCACAGTTCAAAAGCATCAATTCTTTGGTGCTCAGCCTTCTTCACAATCCAACTCTCACATCCATACATGACCACTGGAAAAACCATAGCCTTGACTAGACGTTCCTTTTTGGCAAAGTGATGTCTCTGCTTTTTAATATGCTGTCTAGGTTGGTCATAACTTTCCTTCCAAGGAGCAAGCATCTTTAAATTTCGTGGCTGCAGTCACCATCTGCAGTGATTTTGGAGCCCAGAAAAATAAAGTGAGCCACTGTGTCCACTGTTTCCCCATTTATTTGCATGAAGTGATGGGACTGGATGCCCATGATCTTAGTTTTCTGAGTGTTGAGCTTTAAGCCAACTTTTTCACTCACCTCTTTCACTTTTATCAAGAGGCTTTTTAGTTCTTCACTTTCTGCCATAAGGGTGGTTTCATCTGCATATCTGAGGTTATTGATATTTCTCCCANGACTATGGTTTTTCCAGTAGTCGTGTATGGATGTGAGAGTTGGACTGTGAAGAAGGCTGAGCGCCGAAGAATCGATGCTTTTGAACTGTGGTGTTGGAGAAGACTCTTGAGAGTTCCTTGGACTGCAAGGAGATCCAACTAGTCCATTCTGAAGGAGATCAGCCCTAGGATTTCTTTGAAAGGAATGATGCTAAAGCTGAAACTCCAGTACTTTGGCCATCTCATGCGAAGAGTTGACTCATTGGAAAAGACTCTGATGCTGGGAGGGATTAGGGGCAGGAGGAGAAGGGGACGCCAGAGGATGAGATGGCTGGATGGCATCACTGATTCACACCTGAGTGAACTCCGGGAGTTGGTGATGGACAGGGAGGCCTGGCGTGCTGTGATTCATGGGGTTGCAAAGAGTCGGACACGACTGATTGACTGAACTGGACTGAACTGAACTGATGGGACCAGATGCCATGATCTCAGTTTTCTGAATGTTGAGTTTTTAAGCCAACTTTTTCACTCTCTTCTTTCACTTTCATCAAGAGGCTGTTTATTTCTTCTTTGTTTTCTGCCATAAGGGTGGTGTCATCTGCATACCTGAGGTGATTGATATTTCTCCCAGCAATCTTGATTCCAGCTTGTGCTTCTTCCAGCCCAGCGTTTCTCATGATGTACTCTGCATATAAGTTAAATAAGCAGGGTGACAATATACAGCCTTGATGTACTCCTTTTCCTATTTGGAACCAGTCTGTTGTTCCATGTCCAGTTCTCACTGTTGCTTCCTGACCTGCATACAGATTTCTCTAGTGCTGTGCAGCTGCACAATGAATGATTAGATGAATGTATAAAACTGTAGCTCATTCGCTAGGCCTGAGGGTTGAGAATTATGATGAGTCATTCCTGGTTTTAATATTCGACCTCTCATAGCCAATGTTTTTCATTATTAGTAGTGTTGCCATCATTAGTATTATTAGAACATGGAAGCTCTTTGCTCTAAACCAATAAAATATACTCTCATGTTATTATTATAATTTGCGTAATTGTTACATGGAACCCATGTTTCCTAAAGTAGGAATATATTTGTTTTTATTTTTACATGCAACTAGCTCCAGGAAATTTAATTATTCTTTCAGAAGATGCATTTCTCAACTGATATTTATGAACATTTGTTTCTATGCCTGGCTTAAATTAGGAAAGTCCATAGTGTGATCTTCTGGACATTTCACAAGAGACTTTAATGTGTGACACCAGTAAAGAAACACTAAGTTGGTTTTAATTTAAAGTTCTTCCCTTTTATCTGACTGTTTAAAATAGGGTTTTCCCCCCTCATTTTTTTCAAAATACTCTGTAGATAATCTAATATGTGCCAAGCTTTAGGATAAACATTCAAAGCAATGAAATTATATTTTGTTACCGTATTTTGTAATTGTATTTTGTATTGTAAAAATGTTTTTTACTTTGGAAGCAGTTTGAAAATGGAATAAAGATAAAGAAGATAGAGAAGATCGTATAACTATACAGAATGGACTATTACTCAGCCATAAAAAGAATGAAATAATACCATTTGTAGCAACATGGATGGACTGCTATAGGGGTGCATGTATCTTTTCAAATTATAGTTTTGTCTGGATATATGCCCAAGAGTTGGATCATATGGCAACTCTGATTTTAGTTTTCTGAAGAGCCTTCATACTCTTTTCCATAGTGACTTCACCAATTTACACTCCATCAACAGTATACAAGGGTTCCCTTTTCTCCATTTCTTTACCAACATTTGCTATTTGTAATCTTTTTGATGATGGTCATTCTGATAGGTCTGAAGTGACATCTCATTGAAATTTTGGTTTGCATTTTTGTGATGATTAGTGGTGGTGAGCATATTTTCAAATATCTATTGGCCATCTGTATGTTTTCTTTGGAGAAATGTCTATTCATGTCTTACGCCTCAGTGTTTTCTGATATTGAGTTGTATGAGCTGTTTATATATTTTGAATATTAAAACCTTATTGATCATATTATTTGCAAATATTTTCTCTCATTCAGTTCATTTTGTTGACAACTTCCCTTCTGTGCAAAAGCTTTTAAGTTTAAATGGATCTCATTTGTTTATTTTTGCTTTGGTTTCCTTTGCCTTCAGAGACAGATCCAAAAAAATACTGCTACACTTTATGTCAAAGAGTGTTCTGCCTATGTTTTCTTCTATGAGTTTTATGGTTTTGGGTCTTATATTTAGCTGTTTCATTTTTCATTTTTAGTGTAAATTTAGTTCTCTTATTTCTATATGGTTTTGTTGAAATATTTCATCTTTTCAACAATATGTCTTATTTTTCCTCTACTTGAGTAAACACATTTAAACAGTTATTTTAAAATCTCCAAGTCTATATTAATTTTGAGTGTATTTCTAGGGTCTTCTTTTCACCTCACAGTCCATTCCTTTCTCATATAATTAGTCATTTTTTAAAACGTGAAGCTAAGATATTTTGTATTAAAAAAAACTATAGTGGTTCCACATTATGATGCCTTCCACCAGAAAGATTTTTCCCATTTCCCTGATCATCTTAAGCCAATCATGAGTGAAACAGAGTTAAGGCTGTGTTGCAGTTAACACTCAGTTTCCCCTGGTATATTCTCTTTTTTAGGTTGGGAGCCCTTGAGCTAAGTGAGATGAAGGCACACTATTGTTTCCTCATCAACAAGAAATGATGAGGGTTTCCCCTTATTTTTGAAATTTTGCTTAGCTTTTTTAGCTTTTTAAGACATGGAGTTCCATACTTTGGTAAAGTTCCTGAAGAAGAGATCCGTTGTGGGTGTGAGGTGCCTCCAGCCAACAGTCTTATTGCCCCAGCTCTGGTCAGCAACCTAAAGCTCAGCTGATTTCCCAGTCCCACAACAGCAGCCTCTCTCAGTGTTCAGGCGTGTGTTCTCAGCCTCTAGTTATTGTTTTAATTAGCAAAAGTGGTTAAATAGCAGACTTTTTATTTTAAAAATTGTACTACTGGTTAAAAAATGACCCCCAAGTACAAAGAAAGCAGAAAATACCTAAAGGGCTCCTGACCATAGGTTTGTAGGTTTGTGAAGACCTCCAGGCCATGATTATTCAAGTATTATGACATCTTGAGAGACAACATGATGTGTGTGACTTGGTGTTCTGATCCTTCATAAACATTATCTGGTAGCCCAGAGAAGCAGAGGAGAAGAGAAAAAGGAGGAAGCACACCAACATGCCATCACTGCAGACAGCAGCCTCTGGATAAGAAAATATAGGGGAAAATGGTACTATTCTGAGTTAAAATTAAATTAAAATGCCTATCTTGATTGGCTTGGGATATTTAAAAATTATAACCCATGCTGAGTTACTTCAGTATGTTTGACTCTTTGCGACTCTACGGACTGTAGCCTGCCAGGCTCCACTCTGCATAGGATTCTCCAAGCAAGAGTACTGGAGTGGATTGCCATGCCCTCCTTCTCCAGGGGATCTTCCCCACGATTAGAACTGCTGTCTTCTGCCTCTCCTGCATTGCAGGTAGATTCTTTACCCACTGAGCCAACTGGGAAGCCCATGAAAACCCACATAAATATAAATATAACCTAGTGACAAAGAAATTCAATATATATAGAGAATATATGTTTATGGAATATATATATATATGTATCCATGTAATTGAATATTTTTCATTATTATAAAGAAGGAAATCTTGCCATTTTCAACAACATATGTGGACCGGGAGGACATTATGGTAAGTGAAATAAGCCAGATGCAGAAAGATAAATGCTGCATAATTTCACTTATATTTAGTTCAGTTCAGTTTCTTGGTCATGTCCGACTCTTTGAGACCCCATGGACTGCAGCACGCCTGGCCTTCCTGTCCATCACCAGCTCCTGGAGCCTACCCAAACTCATGTCCATTGAGTCAGTGATGCCATCCAATCATCTCATCCTCTGTCAAACCCTTCGCCTCCTGCCCTCAATCTTTCCTAGCATCAGGGTCTTTTCAAATGAGCCAGCTCTTCGCATCAGGTGGCCAAAGTACTGGAGTTTCACCTTCAACATCAGTCCTTCCAATGAACACCCAGGACTGATCTCCTTTAGGATAGACTGGTTGGATCTCCCTGAAGTCCAAGAGACTCCTAAGAGTCTTCTCCAAACCCACAGTTCAAAAGCATCAATTCTTCAGTGCTCAGCTTTCTTTATAGTCCGACTCTCACATCAATACATGACTACTGGAAAGACCATAGCCTTGACTAGACAGACCCTTGCTGGCAAAGGAATGTCTCTGCTTTTTAATATTCTATCTAGGTTGGTCATAACTTTTCTTCCAAGGAGTAAGTGTCTTTTNGGTGAGTAATCATACCATCATGATTATCTGGGTTGTGAAGATCTTTTTTGTACAGTTCTGTGTATTCTTGCCATGTCTTCTTAATATCTTCTGCTTCTGTTAGGTCCCTACCATTTCTGTCCTTTATTGAGCCCATCTTTGCATGAAATGTTCCCTTGATATCTCTAATCATCTTGAAGAGATCTCTAGTCTTTCCCATTCTGTTGTTTTCCTCTATTTTTTTGCATTGATTGCTAAGGAAGGCTTTCTTATCTCTCCTTGCATAGATACTGTGAGGATACTCAAAAATGTTCTCAGTGGCAGCAAAGGATATAAGGCATGGCTGGTTGGGTTTTGCTTATAACTACCTAAACAGTGGGAAAGGCTGTGATGGTACATTTAAATGACACTTCAGAATGGTGCAGTCGATCAGTGTGAGGCTTCCTCCCTTCACTGATGTCATATGGCCAAAGGAGAGCGATTAAACTAGTGTTCTTCAGCTCTGAATATGTTTCACTCTCTGGGTCACATTTCCAGCCGGGACTCTTTTTTGGACAGCTCAGTAGTTGCAGTGTAGGCCCTTCGCAGACTCCTGTGCTCAAAATCCATCTCTGGCCTTTGGTATCCGTGTGACCTTGGCAACTTACAGAACTCCTAGAACTTGTTTTCTGATCTGTAAAATGAGGATACTAATACTTTCTACCTGGGGAAGCAGGTCTGATGACTAAAGGAGAGAAGCCATGTAAAGGGTTTTGCACAGTGATGTGTAGCTCTCGTTAACGTCAGCAGTTATCACTATGCCTGCTCCTCTGCCTTCCCAAGGTTTTCTCTTCCAGGTCCTTCCACGGCATTAAGGGCCCAGGAGAGAGGTGTGGCTTTTAAGTATCACCAGTTGTCGGTATCTGTCCATCCCTCCTGACCCAAGATTATGGCTCTCCTGGGCTGTGGGTCCCAGTTTTCTGTAAAGGACCAGACAGTAAATATCTTAGGCCTGGGGGCCAGAAGAGTCTCTGTCCCATCTCCTTTGCCTCTTTCTTCTCCGTTTCCTCCTTCCCCCTCCCTTCCTCCTCCAGTGTAAACCCTGTGCTCCCTCATGGCCGCAGTCATGAATCTTGGGTGATTCTCACCTATCAGTCAGGTCTTAGGATGCTTGTCAGAACCACAGTACGTTAGGTGGGAAAAAATGGGTGAACTACATAAAGGAGATTAAGAGGCGCAAACTTCCATTTATAAATAGTAAGTCATGGGGGTGTGAGTAGGGGAAACTTACCGCAGGGGGAATGTAGTCAGGAATATTGGAATAACTTTGTGTGGTGACAGATACACCCACGGTGGGGATCATTTCATAACTACAGCGATAACAAATCACTATGTTGTACACTTGAATAATACTGTTAAGTCCACTTTACTTCAGTAAAAAATAAATAAATAAGTTTTTCGTGTTAAAAACTGAGTCTAGTTGAAGACTAGTGCTATCTCTTTGCCCTTCCCCAGACTCCCACGTGCCTTGTGTGTGAGGAGCCTTTGAAGTTCATTTCCTGAGACCAAGCATGCCTTTGGAGAGCAATCCATTAGAGCCAGCTTGACATACACTCTGACTTGGATAAGCTCCGTGCCTGTGATATCACTTGAGCTTCACAGCCTCAGCTCGTGATTTTAATTTTAAGTTGCTGGAGTTCTGTGCCATCAGGTCTCCCGTCTGGAGCAGTCGTGTTTTAGGAAAATAGTGTCGATTGCTGTGAAGTACTTGCAGCATAATGAACATGAGCGTGACACTTTCCCACAGCAAAAATCCGACGACACAGACACGTGCTTTACGAAGTGACAGTGTTAGACTGCAGGCGACGACGGCAAAGCAAACACTTAAGTTCACAGTTAAAATGGTGTGTGTAAAATGTAGCTGCCAGGGGGAGCATGCCCGTTCGTCATTCTTCAAGCTCGTTCTCTCTACAGGCAGAATCATTCCACACAGTTCCGGGGGGGGGAACAATGCTTATTTTAAATAAACTGCTTTCTGGCTGTTTGAAGACTGTGCATAACTTAAGCTTTGTTCATCAGGGACCATCTTGATCTTTGAGATGCTCCTGGGCAGGAGATGTTGCCTGTACGTCATTACTCCTTCTGTATAGGGACTGGGTGTCTGAGCCGCAGTTTTGCTGATGACTCGACTTCATTTATCCCTAGGAGAGTTCCAGTGACGGAGGTGATGGCCTTTTTGCTGAAAAGAAAGATGACACCCGGACAGGTGAGACTGGGTCCTTCTGAAGGCAAAGAGAAATAAGATCTCCATTTGTAGTTGTCCTGGAGTTATGCGTAATCTTTTTAAAATGCTGTTTTTTAAGGAGGCTGTTTTTAAAAGCCAATAAAGTTGACCTTCACCAAACTCTGCTAGAGTCACACATGGAGCTTTAATGTGACTCCAGCCAGCTTCCTCTGCCTGGCAGTGAAATGAAAGTCAGGATGGATTCTGAGGATGAAAAGGAATCGCGGTTTCATTGATTTTCTTTTTTTCTTTCTCTTTTGAGAAAAGTTAGAAGTATTTGTTTTGTCCTTTTGATTATTTTTCTGAATCCAGACTTAATTGGAGGCTTTGGTGCTTAGAAAGCCCAGCCACACAAAAGCCTGTAGTTCTAGAGACGGCCTCAGTGGGTCCACCTACTCCGATACCTTAAAGCAAGGCCCTCGAGTCCATTCTGCCCCCACAGATAGGCACACTTGCATCTAAGAAAGAACAGAGCCCACCACACCCAAAGCTGTTTCTGAAGCACTATTGCAACCCTTCCAGCTGTGCTTGGCTCCCAAGCTGTTAGATATCAGCTACTTCCATTAAGTTACAGAGTCTGCTTTAGTTTTCTTTAAACGAAGGGGAAGAGCCACCACCAAAAAACCCAGTCACCATAGTCTTAGTTCTGTCTATAAATACTAATATTCTTACTGATGTTTGAAGCCCAGGATGGCTCCGACTCAGACAAATCACCCTGGCCGGTTTCGTCCGCACTCACTGCTCGTCTCCGACGCCTGGTCACCATTTACCAGCGCTGTAACCGCAAGGAACTCTGCCGGCCTGAAGTCCTGGGACTAGGAAACCAGGGCTACTGGGTCCAGGAAGAGATGTTCCGGAGGTCCTCAGAGATGGAGCTCATCAACAAAGAAGCCCAAAAGAGGTAAAAGCCAGCAGTCAAGAGGGCATGCTGAGCTGCCCACTGGGTAAAGGTGACCAGGGAAACACTGGTAGCTGGAGGGCAAGTGTGTCTGATGTTCTCGTGTGGAGTTAAGCTGTCTCTAGAGTCTGTTAAATCCAACCTCAGTGGTGGTGTCATGCTGGCCCAGGAGTCCAGTGAGATCTAAGACACCCTCTCCACAATTCCCAGACTTGCATGAATAGGACCCCAGTCTCTGGGGATGTGATTTAAACATATCCACAGGTCATATTCTTTTATCATAAAAATGAATAGCGTGCATTGAAGTGGTCTTATTGTAGCCAGCAGTCCTTATCAAGCCTTTGAGAGCAATGACTACCATAAAATACCAGCCCAGAAGGAAGGAAGGAGGTACTTTCCCATCTGAGAATTAAGCTAAAAATGGCAGCCAAAGGTCATCACAGACTGGGGATGAGGCCACGAGAATGGGTGAGTGAAGCTCACGTTCTTTGAGTCACTTCAGTCCAGTTGCTCAGTTGTGTCTGACTTTTTGCGACCCAAAGGACTGCAGCACACAGGGCTTCCCAGTCCATCACCTACTCCCGGAGCTTGCTCAAACTCATATCCATTGAGTTGGTGATGCCATCCAACCATCTCATCCTCTGTTGTCCATTTCTTCTCCTGCCTTCAGTCTTTCCCAACATCAATCTTTTCTGACGAGTTGGCCCTTTGCATATGTGGACAACGTATTAGAGTTTCAGCTTCAGTATAAGTCCTTCCAATGAGTATTCAGGACTGATTTCCTTTAGGATGGGGTCTTTATATCCCCATCCTTTTACTGTAACGTCCAGTGAATTGAAATACCACATCGTGAGTTCAGTTACTTCTCTATACCCCTGGCTTTATGAAATTTGGTAATTCAGGGAGAAGAGTTCTCTCATCTGGCTCCAAAGAGAGAACCAGAGCCGCCTCCTCCCTTATTCTCATTCCTACACTGACCCCTCACCCTACTCCTAGCTTGAGTCCCTCTGGGGGCAGCAAGTACCGTGCTGAAGAGCTCCTGGTAAAGACTGGTGGGAAATAATAATCCATGTCCCTTAAGTCATTATTTTAGTCCTGCAGGGTATAAGATCTAGAGAGCCTTTGTGTCCTAGAAAAGGTCACCCATCTACTTAAGACCAGGAAGAAAGCCCGTGTGAGATGATAGTCAGGGACGTGTGTGACCAAGGGAGACCCTGCCTCACTCCAGACAAGCTTCTCCATCTGTAAAATGAAGGAAGTGAATTTAATGGTCCAAAAGATCCCTCTAGGATTCTATGATTATAATAGAATCCTCATATAATCCTCCAGGATTCTATGATTCTCTGTTGTCATGGGCAGAATATTTAAGCCTACAGAGTATTTTTATATTAAAAATCTTTATCTCCCACAAGAGGAAATGAACTGGGTGATTTCTAAAACTGGTAAGTCAAGAGATATCAAGCACACACACATGATTTGCAGGCGGTGGTAGGCTGATGTGCTGTTTTTGTTATAAGTGACTCCTCCCGACTTAAACAATAAAATAGACATGCTCTGCCTGCTCTGTGAACCTTGCAGACTCTCCAACTAGGCACTCAGTAAGTAGTTGTTTTAAGCTCTTTTCAACAACCAAAAAAAGCAAAAAGGGAAAACTGCTCCCTCTCCTTTCTGATTCTGTCTCTAGGTGGACAAGGAGGGAGCAAGCCGACTTCTACAGAACGGTGTCTTCCTTTGGTGTCGTTTACGATCAAGAGAAGAAAACCTTTGACTGGACACAGTTTCGCGTCATTTCCCGTCTGGACAAGAAGTCGGACGAGAGCCTGGAGCACTATTTCTATAGCTTCGTGTCCATGTGCCGCAGTGTCTGTCGTCTGCCAGCCTGGAAGGACGGTGGTAAGGATGCTCTGTCACCCTATTCCCAGGGGGACAAAGCGGGTAAAAGCTTATTTTCAAGGTAGAGACTTGCTTTAGTCATAGCTATAGACATGGAGACTATGTGGAGAATTCAGATAAGTGGGTTTTCCCAAACCCACAAACTTCTAATTGAGCCCACCCTCATAAAATAAAATCTCTCTCCCGAAATGATGTAACCACCAAAAATTGAAATTCAGATTAAAATGCCACAGAAATGTTTTCCTTTTTCAGCCTCAGAGATTTAGCCTGCTGTGAGCTCTGCACTTCGCTTAAACTAAATCTTAAATGTTTTCTCATGTGTTGACTTGTAGCCACGGAAAATATGGGACTGTCATTTAAACTTCCTGTGCTCCAGTAGAGGCCCCTTCTGAGAAATTTCTTCCTGGTGGGAATTTGTGCCAGCTTTCCCCCGGCCTCTCTTTAGTCTCGTCGTAATGGATTCACTCACTCTGGACCGTAGTGCTACATTCTAGAAAAGCGGAAACAAACATCGAGCCTACTCAGCATGGGTTCTGGGCTGACGGCAGCATGTTCTGACACCCCACCTTTTGCCCCCACGTGGCACGGTCGGGCAGTTTTCAGTAAAACCAGGGAGCTGCATAGACTGAATCTCAGAGTCACGCCGACAAGACCTAGACTGGCATTCTGGTTTGGAGCCTTGAGCAAGTCGGCCTGTCTGAGCCTCTTTCCTCATCCTCACACAAGGATGATGATGTAGCGAGAGGCTTTGTGAGATCTAAGCAGCGTCCATAAAGTATCTAGTGAGAAGGCACTTAGTACACGCTTACCGTCAGGAAGTAACATCTCCAGAACTGGAGTGTTCATGCTCTCCTTTTACCCTCAGTGGGTCTGTCCAGGTTTCATAAAATCTTTCCCTCCTCTTTCAGCTTTTTATCTTTGAGGGGCCGCTAAGGCCCTGTCTTGCTGAGGGCCAGGTGGTCAAACTATAAGATCAACGATGCAGGGGCTCAGGTGGGCAAGGGGTATCAAGGACCTCCCCTTAAGTGACGGGCTCTGTGTTTTCCCTCGCAGGCCCCCCGGATCCCAGCATCTACGTGGAACCCATCACTGAAGAGCGGGCCGCGAGAACGCTGTACCGCATCGAGCTGCTGCGGAAGGTCCGGGAGCAGGTGCTCACGTGTCCCCAGCTGCACGAGCGCCTGCAGCTGTGCAGGCCCAGCCTCTACCTGCCCGTCTGGTGGGAGTGTGGGAAGCACGACCGTGACCTGCTGATCGGCACCGCCAAGCACGGCCTGAACCGCACCGACTACTATGTCATGACCGACCCCCAGCTGTCCTTCCTGGACGCCTACAGGAACTACGCTCAGCACAAAAGACCTGACCCCCAGGCCCCAGAGAGTCTCTGTTGCCTGTACCAGACCAACTCCAAACTGTATGAGTCTCTGGCATATACGCACATGAGCCGGACTTCTGAGTCCCTTGAAAATGAACCTGAGAACCTCATGAAAATCGAAGGTAGAGACATCCACCTTGGTCCACCCAGGGGCAGCTTATCTGACATGACCTGTGAAAGCTTCATCTCTAAAACTGAAGACGTCCTTTCCCTCACCCATGACGAGAGTCTGCTGTCTGGGTCCTTGGAGACCATGATGTATGGGAAGAAGGCACTAAGTCAGGAGCCAGGCCCTTTTCAGGGCAGCGTGGGTGCCAGTACTGAGTCCAAGCAAGACATCGCGGCCACCTCCGCAGGCAGAGATGGAAACTGCCAGCCCCGGGGCCACGAGGCAAAAATAGCCTCAGACCCCTCTTTTATGGAATCTTTAGAAGCAGGAGTAGCTCAGATGAACATTAAAAATGAGAAACACCTGTTGATATCTCTTTCAAAGGAAGGGGAACTCAGCTGCAGTGAGGCAGGGCCAAGACCTGAGAGCATCGGGCAGCTGGACTCCAACTGCTTCAGCTCCCCTTCCTTGGACCCAGGGAACGAGAGTGGGTTCGTCGACATGTGCAACCTGAGTGTCTATGACTCCAGAGGAAATGTGTCATCAGACCAGCAGCTAATCGACTTACTAGAAAGCAAAAGCTTAGAGAGCAAATTGGTTTTGGGTCCAAACCACAGCGACGACGAGGACGACGAGGACGAGAACGAGGAGGAGAGTCTCGAGCTGGCCGCAGGCAGGCAGGAAGGGCTGGCAGCGTCGCCTCTCAGCGAGCCCGCCACCCGCATGGCAGGGGAGCAGAGCCTGGCCGGCTTCCTCACGGAGGAAGCCAAGAGAGGGCGCACAGAGGCCGTAAGCCAGCCTCTTGGACTGCAGGGCCCTTTCCTTCCCACAGCTTGTCAGTGTCACTGCGGACGTGTGGAGAGGTGGGCACGCGGCCTCGAGAAGGACGAGTTTGAGGTGGAGAAACCCCAGGCTTACCCCCCAGACCCCTTCACAAGCAAAGCCAATAATGTCACAATGAGGAGAGAGCCCACTGCTGTCCCACCCGAGCTGTTCCAGGTGAAGCAGGAACTGTTGAAGGAACCCTGGAAAGAGAGCACAGAAGGGAACCAAGGTCTCCCTCCGTATCCTGAAGGGAGTGAGCTCAAGCCGGAAGACATGGATTATGAGAGTAAAGAGGAGCTCGACAAAGACGGGAACTGCCAGAGTCAAGGTACTGTGTGTGGGACCTTGTGTCCTGGATGAGCCAGTTCTCGCAGGCCGGGGAGGGCGAGTGTGTGGGGGCTGGTGAGAGTTCTACCGCTTCTGAAACCGACCTCTTACACCCACCGTGTGTTTAAACGCGAAGGCTACAGGGCTTATTCTGAAAATGGGGCAGAATAGCTTACGTCTGATCATTCCAAAAAGATAAGGATGACTGTAGTACCTTGGCTGCCTCAGCTGCCTGGTCTGGGCAGGGGCTGTGTGCTGGTATACATAAGATGCCATATAGGACGTCGACGGGAAAGAATTTGTTGTTCCACCAGGTAGGGTGCTGAAACTGGGTAAAGGGGAACAGCCAGGGAACGCCAGGATGCTGAAGTTTAACAGAGATGCAGGTCATTTTTCAGGAACTCCAAAAAAATAACTGTGATCTTTAGTGAGGTTGGGTTTCCCCGATAGCTCAGCTGGTAAAGAGTCTGCCTGCAATGGAGGAGACCCCATTTCAATTCCTGGGTCAGGAACATCCCGTGGAGAAGGGATAGGCTACCCATTCCCGTATTCTTGGGCTTCCCTGGTGGCTCAGCTCAGTAAAGAATCAGCCTGCAATGCGGGAGACCTGGGTTCCATCCCTGGGAAGATCCCCAGGAGAAGGGAAAGACTACCCACTCCAGTATTCCGGCCTGGAGAATTCACGGACTGTATGGTCCATGGAGTCACAAAGAGTCAGACATGACTGAGCAACTTTCATTTAACTTTTTAGTAATGTTGGGCTTCCCTGGTGGCTCAGACAGTAAAGAATTTGCCTGCAGTGCAGGAGACCTGGGTTCAATCCTTAGGTCAGGAAGATCCCCTGGAGAAGGAAAAAGCAACCCACTCCAGTGTTCTTACCTGGAGAGTTCCATGGACAGAGGAGCCTGGCAGGCAACAACCCGTCCCAAGAGTCAGACACAACTGAGTAACTAACACTTAGTAAGGTTAACAAAGATCCTGCCATTTGTTTCCTTAATTGTCAAAACCCTGTGTTGTAATGTCAGTGCATTGTATTGAGAGTCCTTTGAGTAACTCAACAGAAATAAGAATAACCACATTAGGGAACTTCCCCGAGACTCCATGCTGTAGATCCAGGGGCGTCTGGTTCAATCCCTGGCGAGGGAAATACATCCCACCTGCTGCAACTAAAGATCTCANAGACTACCCACTCCAGTATTCCGGCCTGGAGAATTCACGGACTGTATGGTCCATGGAGTCACAAAGAGTCAGACATGACTGAGCAACTTTCATTTAACTTTTTAGTAATGTTGGGCTTCCCTGGTGGCTCAGACAGTAAAGAATTTGCCTGCAGTGCAGGAGACCTGGGTTCAATCCTTAGGTCAGGAAGATCCCCTGGAGAAGGAAAAAGCAACCCACTCCAGTGTTCTTACCTGGAGAGTTCCATGGACAGAGGAGCCTGGCAGGCAACAACCCGTCCCAAGAGTCAGACACAACTGAGTAACTAACACTTAGTAAGGTTAACAAAGATCCTGCCATTTGTTTCCTTAATTGTCAAAACCCTGTGTTGTAATGTCAGTGCATTGTATTGAGAGTCCTTTGAGTAACTCAACAGAAATAAGAATAACCACATTAGGGAACTTCCCCGAGACTCCATGCTGTAGATCCAGGGGCGTCTGGTTCAATCCCTGGCGAGGGAAATACATCCCACCTGCTGCAACTAAAGATCTCATGTATCACAGCTAAGACCCAAGGCAGCCAAATAAATAAGTAGTTTTTTAAGTTAAAAAAAAAAAAAAAATTACATGCAACTCGACAAAAATCCAGATAGGTTTGAACTTTTTCAATAGGGAAATCTTAGGTAAGGAAAGGATTTAAAAATGTTAAGAATCTAGGTGACCTGAGATTTGCATATGTTTTACGAGGATATGAATACAGTGATTAGAGATCCTGAGCAACAACAAATGGTTTTTAACTTTTTCACTTTTTTTTAATGTCTTCAAACCCAAGAGGGCATATTAGGGTGAACAAAAAATAGTTCTTATTTACCCTTGTCAGAAAAAAAAAAAAAAAAAAAGAATACCCTGTTGGTGGCTGGTCTAGTGCCAGGGCCCGTGTATTACACAGGGATTCAGTGACTTCTTCCAATGCTGAGGTTCCGCAGGCCACACAGTCAGAGGCGAGCAGTGGGCAAGCAAAGCTTCATCTGTATGTTACAAGCACGCCCGCCCCCGCCACCCCCCATGGCTCACGTTAACATCCTCCACGCCTCCCAACCGCCAAGAAATTGGCTTCCATGAAACTGGTCCTCCGGGCCAAAAATGTTGGGGACCGCTGCTCTAAAGTGGGAAAGAGAGAGGACCTGCCATGCTCCCTGGGTTGTCCGACTTCCTTTTTATTTCTGAGCTCCCCGCCTTTGGCTTCTGCCTTGTGATTGCTGACTCTCTTGGGAAGGGTTCTGAACCCAAGTTACAGTGCATCCACCAGCCAGGCTGAGGCCAGAGATGCTGGACCAAAAGGAGCGGCATCACCCCATGTGGCCTCAGCCACCCTGGGAGGAGCCAGCCCCTACCTGCCCGCCTTCTCGCCCCAGGCCATAAAGAGTCCCTGCTACACGTGGGGTTCTATGTCCACCTTGCTCTTTGAACTCTGTCGTGGGGGAAATCACCACCTACTCAGTCCTGGGAACACAGGCAGTCCATTAAGGATGGGTTAGAGGAGGTGCTCCATCCTCTCCTGGCCGTGGGGCTGGGCTGTGCTGGGTAGGAGGCAGCAGTGAACTTGATAAGCTCTGGTGAGCTACTCACACAGTCAGCGGTGCAAGTCCCTTGCACCAGTGCTTTTAAAGGGGCTTTGGCAGACCCCAGAAGGGTTCCTCCGAAGCTGGGGTGTGGGCTCGGCGGGGCCGAGAGGGCCCTGCTTGTCTCTCAGACTGGAACTCTGGGGCCGAAGGAGCAGTCTCCGGCCGACCTGGACCAGCCCCTTCTCTCCTGACTGCTCACGCAGCGTTGTGTTTTTTTCCCGAAATTTAAATTCACCTTCTTGTGCTTGAAACCTGGCAGGGCTGTGCCCCCACTGGATCTAGAGTAATCTGGATTTTCTCTCGGGCCCGGCCGTAGAGCTCAGCGTGATGGTGATGGTCCTGCCCTCGCCTCCACCACCCCCCACATTTGTATATACTTGCCCCCCCCACCTTGTTCCTCAGCAAGTCCAGCGCACCCTCCCCTGCCGTGGCCTCTTCCTGGGTGGTCTCTCCTCTGAGAGGCCCCCCTACCAGCCTTCCCTCTTACCAGCAGACTTTTTCCTTCTTCCCTATCAGGGCACCTTGTTTCTTTCCCTGTATGGTCCTCACCATAGTTTATAATTGAAACTGTTCGTTTATTATTCGTGTGTTTTTCCCAGCTGCCTTTCCTTCAAGGAGCTCTTAAGAGCCTAGAAGGCCAGAGCCGCCACGCTGTGCTGTTTTTATCCTTGACTCCCCTGGCCTGGCGAGGCCCTGCTCCTGGGGAGGGGTCCTGCGGCCCCCTGGGGAACTGGGTGCACAGGCAGCGGTGAGACCTCCACGCTGCAGAGGGTGGGCGCTCCGTGTCGTCTCACCGCGGAAGGGGCCCACAGCTTTTCTACACTCAGTTCGTCCCCCGTCAGCACTGTGAAGCGGATGATGGTTGAAGATCCATTTCACAGCTGCAGATAAGCGTTCACCACTGAAGACTGAAGGAATGAGTCGCATTTCCATTTCTGTCAGTGATGTTGACTGTCCTAGGTGTCTTCGCGTCATTTTTTAGCGTAAATCAGGTCTGTTTACCTTCGTTGTAAGTTTCAGGACTCTTCCTCCTCCATCATTAATCTCAGCCTCTTGCCGTGTTCTACTCCCCGCACTGTCTCTGCCTCTGTATCAAAGCACAGTGTTCACTTCCCTCTCACCCCGCTGCACCCAATGGGGAAGCCTTTGCGGTCATCCAGTGTTGTTTGGTTACCTACACAGACTCTTACCAGATGATTTGCTTGGGTAGCCTTGGAGCAGGATGTGGCTTTATGGCTTAACTGATAAGAGCGCTTCTGGAAATAGAAGACGTGGTAATTAATCAGTTTAAAATAAATAAGCACACAATAGGCCAGTGTTTTAAGAAGATGCGGGACTTCCCCAGCAGTCCAGTGGTTAAGACTCCACCCTTCCAATTCAGGGGGTGTGCGTGGGTCTGATCCCTGGTTGGGAAACTTAGGTCCCCTGTCCAGTGCGGCAAAAAAAAAAAAAACTCAGATGTCCTCATCTTTCAGATCACTACAGTCTTCCAACTGCCTGTCCCATTTTTTTTTTTTAAAACCTCTCTTCCCAGATTATCCAGGGAAGTACTCTGAGGAAGAGAGCAAGAGCTCGGCCTCGGGCATCACGGGAGACCTCGGGGACGACCTGCAAGAGGCGCGGGCTCCCACCATCGCTCAGCTGCTCCAGGAGAAAACTCTCTATTCGTTCTCCGAGTGGCCGAAGGTACCTCCCGGAGCTTGCATGTTCCACCCAGAGCGTCCTCAGCTTTTGAATCCTTTACATTAAACCTTTTAGAATCTTTCTGAATCACCAGCTCAGACAAGTGTTTAATATCTTTAAAAGATGTTGGTTACATGACTTTAACAGTATCAGGACCATAACTAGACCATAAGACAAAGCGTTCAGCGCATCTTCGTATTTATGGTACTGTGGCTTTTCATCTTCATTTTCCAGACTACACCATTTCTTTTAAGACTAGAAAAGTGAGTCTCTTTGTGTGCACCCTCTTCTAATCAACTCCTTCTGCTTAGAAGACATGCGGCTTGATTTCAAGGGACTTTGTAAACTTGGATAACTTAGTACTTCCTCCTCAGAGCTTGCATCCTTTTTTATAGGATCGCGTGATAATCAACCGCCTGGATAACATCTGTCACGTGGTGTTAAAGGGGAAGTGGCCCTCCAGCCAGCAGTATGAGCCCTCGGGCGCGCTGCCCACCCCCGTGTTAACCAGCAGCGCTGGTCCCCGAAGCGGCCTCTCGGAGCCAGAGGCATCAGAGCACAGCTTCAGCAATGGTGCAGCGTTGGTGGCCCAGATGCAGAAGGTGAGGCCCTAAGAATGCTGTGTTGCTGTGTCTGACCTTGAAACAGAGGAGGAGGACACTGCACTTCTTGATCGAGTGATTCATTCGAGTCTTGGAGCGGGAAAGTGCATGATGAAACTGGGTTTGCAGCTCAATGGGAGTGGTGTGCTGGTTCGTGGGAAATGGGGGTGGGGAGCTGACACACCTCCGGGGTGGGGAGGCAGATGGGCACTTGAGGATGAGTTCTCAACCAGCTTAGTGGCAGGAGTGGATCCAAAGAAATGGAGGGAGTTGACAGGCATGGCTTGATGACAGATGACTGTATGAGGAAAGGGAGGGGTGAATACTTGAGGACTGGGAACAGTAGCAGCCAGTAGAAATGAGGGAAGTCAGACACTTCCCTGCTGGTCCGGCAGTTAAGAATCTGCCTTTCAAAGCAGAGGATTCAGGTTTGATTCCTCACCAGGGTGTTAAGATCCCACATACTGCGGAGCAGCTAAGTCGATGTGCCACGGCTGGAGAGCCCACGCGCCACAAAAACGATCCCGAGAGCCACAGCTAAGACCCAACGCGGCCAAATAAATGCATTATTTTTTAAAAAGAAATGAGGGAAGTCAACAGAGGAGTTTTATTTGAGGTTTGTAAATGCAAATGAAAACTCAAGGGCTCAAGTTTAAGGTAGGTAGCTCACTAGCTTTTAGCTGCACATTGGACTCCACTAGGGACCTTGAGAAGCTCCAGGTTCTGGTTGGATTGGTCCAGGGTGTAAACTTGGTATTGGCTTTTTTTTTTTTTTTTTAACTTCCTAGTTGATTCTGATGTACAGCTAAGGTAGAGATTCCTTGGCGATTGCAAGTGTACTTCATGGACTGGGAG
This sequence comes from Neotragus moschatus, assembly GCA_006410615.1. Classification (NCBI taxonomy): domain Eukaryota; kingdom Metazoa; phylum Chordata; class Mammalia; order Artiodactyla; family Bovidae; genus Neotragus; species Neotragus moschatus. Next base: position 6,682,627 of record SJYA01002112.1, on the reverse strand, counting down.
CTTTCGCTCCCAGCTCCCCACTCCCATCTCCCACGAACCAGCACACCACTCCCATTGAGCTGCAAACTCACTTTCATCACGCACTTTCCCACTCCAAGACTCGAATGAATCACTCGATCAACACCTGGGAACTTGTTAGAAATGCAGAACCCCAGGCCCACTGAACTGGAATCTGCATTTTAACAAGCTCTACAGGTGAGTAGGTACTGAAGTTTGAGAAGGCTTGAGTGAAAAGAAGTTCCAAGAAGGTGATTACTAGTGCCCAGGAAATCGGGGCCAAGACAGAGCCGGCATTGAGCCACAGAGGTGGCGTTCAAACCTCTCTTGCCACATCTGTGTGTTTGCAGGAGAGCTTCTTGGCTCCGGTTTTCACAAAGGATGAACAGAAGCACAGACCTCCTTACGAGTTCGAGGTAGAGAGGGACGCGAAGACGCGGAGCCTGGAGCAGTTCTCGGCCACCCATGGGCACCCCCCCATCATCCTCAATGGCTGGCATGGAGAGTCAGCCATAGACCTCTCCTGCCCGTCGGAGGGGTCCCCAGGGGCCACGTCGCCTTTCCCAGTGAGCGCCAGCACCCCCAAGATCGGGGCTATTGGTTCACTGCAAGGAGCCCTTGGCATGGACTTGTCGGGGATCCTGCAAGCTGGCCTGATCCACCCAGTGACCGGACAGATCGTCAACGGAAGCCTCAGGAGAGATGACGCTGCCTCCAGGAGGCGGAGAGGAAGGAGGAAACATGTTGACGGAGGGGTGGACCTCATCTTCCTGAAGGAGCAGACCCTGCAGGCGGGCATCTTGGTGGGTATTTGACTGGAGAATCCCAGGGAAAGAGGAGCCTGGAGGGCTGCCGTCTATGGGGTCACGCAGAGCCAGACACGACTGAAGCGACTTAGCAGCAGCAGCCCCTGTTTCAGTTGTCTGGCTTGAAACAACTCTTGCCATCAGTTGGCCTCAGTCTTTTCTAGAAATAGATATTAGTCCATCGAGGTCCCTTAATCTGCCTGTATCCTGGAGACACGAGCTGGGTGGTCTCACCATGTCTCAGAGGAACAGACCAGCCTCCAGGGCCTCGGAGCCCCTGGGGATCAAACGAGTGAAGCAGTAGGGCTGGGTCTGCAGCAGCAGTGGGCTTTCCAGGAGCAGGGACTTGGAGATCAGGAGGTCCTGAGCATCAGTCCTGGCTCAGCTGCCACACGACCTGCTGGGTGGCCTTGCGCTCACCATCGAGCCCTGCTCTGCTCCTCTAAACTGCGAGCCGCAGCTTCTGCCGCCGAGGGTCACTGTGAAGCTTTGCTGAGGTCACACTAAGGTGTTCTCAGCTCAGAAATCCTTGTCTGAAACGGAAGAGGGCAGACCCTGCACACATGCCCGAGATCCCCTCTGACTCCGCTTACTGTGTCAGAGACCACCGACTCCTCTCCTTGCATTTTGATTTTTCCCATTTGTTGAATTTCAGGCTCCGAAACAGGAACGAACATTTCTTGCTTTCTTAACTACTTTAAGAGGAATAATAGTGACGAGTATTGAGTGCCTCTGGCAGGCACTGCGTTGAGGGTTTTACATGATTGCCCTGTATGATGTTCACAGCAGCACTGTGAAGGTGTGGTTACTGCTCCCTTTTTGGAAATGAGCAAACTGATACTTACAAGTGTTAAATGATTTGCCCAAGATTATCCAGGTAGTAAATGGCAAACCAGGGAACTAAACCAGCGACTTGGTTCTCTGCAGCCAGGGAGCTCTGCTGTATTGTTCGGTAGATGTCTCCCTCTTTGATTTTCTATATAATTTGGGAAGCTGAAATGGCAGGTTCTTTCCCTTCCGAGTTCTTCAATGCCTTTAAGAAGGTTGTCTAGTTTTTCAGTGACGCAAAGCTGTAGTTTTCCTGTCATGATCATAGAATACCAGTGGAGTAAGTGAAGTATTTTTTTCTTGGCTTCAGAGCGTTTTTGAAGATCTTATCATGCAGACATTTAGCACTGATATACATTATTCAGTTCAGTCGCTCAGTTGTGTCTGACTGTTTGCAACCCCATGCAGCAAGCCAGGCCTCCGTGTCCATCACAAACTCCCAGAGTTTACCCAGATTCATGTCCATTGAGTCGGTGATGCCATCCAGCTACTCATCCTCTGTCATCCCCTCTCCTCCTGCCCCCAGTCCCTCCCAACATCAGGGTCTTTTCCAGTGAGTCAACTCTTCGTGTGAGGTGGCCAAAGTACTGGAGTTTCAGCTTCAGCATCAGTCCTTCCAATGAACACCCAGAGTTGATCTCCTTTAGGATGGACTGGTTGGATCTCCTTGCAGTCCAAGGGCCTCTCGAGAGTCTTCTCCAGCACCACAGTTGTAGACCCCATATAGGCACTGGGACACAGGGGCGAGTATATATGCAGAGGGAGAACCAGGTGAGCCGATTGCAGGGTGGCACTCTGTTACGTGTGAAAACCTGTGACAAGTGCCATGGGGGAGCAAAGTGCGGTGGCCAGTGTCACGGGGACAGTCCGTGCTGGTGACAAAGACGGCAGGAGGGAGCCTGAGCAGGTAGGATGGCACGGAGGTCATTGCGGAGACAAGGAGAACAGTCGGCTAGAGGGGTCCCCCGCCACGTCAGGAACTCGTGGCGGGAATCGGCGGTCAGGCATGGACGGTCATGTTGTGGTGGGAAGAGTCCTTTAAGAAACGAGTTTTCATTGTGTTGTGGTAAAGGGCACATACTCGTCTTCCCTCCATCCAGGAAGTCCACGAAGACCCAGGACAGGCCCCCCTGAGCACCCCACACCCTCCCGAAGGGCCAATGCCCGCCACGTCGACCCCGGAGCCGACCCCAGCCTCCGGCAGCCCGGCTGAAAAAGCCATTCCCAGCAAGAGCCTGCTGGACTGGCTGCGGCAGCAGGCCGACTGCTCCCTCGAGGTCCCAGGCTTCGGCCCGGTGAGTGCACATCCCCTCTGACACGGAGACGCAGAAGGGGCCCAGGAGGACTGGGGAGCCCAAGGGAAATCTCTGTCCTCCGAGAACTTCATTGGAAAGTGGGGGCGGGGGAGTTTAAATTCTGGTTACGTCTTCTGGTAACAGAAACCCCAGCCCATGTCAGACCGCCAGGCCAGAAAGTCGACGTGCGTGACCTCTTACCAGGACAGCAAGCCTCCACTCGGCCCTCCCTTCCCCGCGAGTCACCACATTTGTGAGCTCACACGGCACTCTTCAGGTTGCATAGGCGCTGCTCCCCTTCACAGAAATGGCTCCCATGCATTCAAGTTACCACGTCTCCACTCCGAGGTGACGGGTTAGTTTCAGTCCCCGCCCAGGGGCTGCTCACCGAGTCCTCTTCCTCCTCTGCCCTCGGTCCTTCAGAGCAGGGATCCAGAGGAAAAGGCGCCCCACCACTGACACCCCACCACCACCCCCGCTGTCCTGGCTACCTCTCGTTAGTAAGGGGAGGCGCTCGAAAGCTCACAAGGAAGGAGGAGGAAGCATTCATAGACACACACCCTCCAGAGACACACGCCCGCCAGGAGCAGCGAAGAGAGAACCTGAGAAAACGGTCCGGAGAGGCAAGGGCACGGGGGAAGCAGTGCCCTGGGAACCTGCAGGGCCAGCGGGCCCCCCACAGGAGGCCCACCTTGCAGCTTAACTGCAGGAACACCATGGCTTCGAGGAGAGCGCCTTTGTGGGGGCCCCATGGCTGTTCCCCGCAGCCCTGACCTGACGGGTCCTGTGCAGAGGGCCGTGAGTGAGGAAACAACACAGCCATCTGAGCATCACCACCCGCATCAGGAGACCCTGTGGCCAGAACGTTCTATAATGTTGGTTTCCATTTACCTCCTAGAATTTTTCAGACAAACCAAAGCAGAGGAGGCCACGCTGTAAGGAACCTGGAATGTTAGACGTCACCTCCCTGAGTGGGGAAGAGAGGGCTCCTGCTGTCCCCAAGGAGCCCGGCCTGAGGGTAAGGAACAGGATGTCCCGGTGGAGCCCAGAATCGCACACCCGGAGAGGACGCTCCACCTGGGAAGGGGCAGCCAGGCGGCCTTAGCCGGAGGACCAGGGTCCTCCCAGGGGCTTAAGGAGCAGGGATAGGTGGTATTGGGATGTTCTCACCAGCAGCATGTCCTCCACAGTCATTTGCTTTCAACCTTTCCCTCCAAAACTTTGGGGTTAAGTTTTACACTGAAATGACTCCCAAGGCTCGATTCCCCCCATCTTGGAGAGTTTAGGGAAAATATCTTTTAAGTCTTATCAGGAGTCTGTTACCCAGTGTTTTAACAAAACTTCTTTATTGGAAATTTTCATTTTCCAGCCTTAAGTTTTTCCGGCTACCATTTAAGACACCCCCCTCCTCGTCCGTCCTCGCTNATTTCCCAGGCAAGAATACTGGAGTGGGTTGCCATTTCCTCCTCCTGGGGATCTTCCCGACCCAGGGATCAAACCTTCATCTCCTCCATCTCCTAAATTGCAGGTAAATTCTTTGCCCACTGAGCCACCTGGGAAGCCCTGCAGAGATGACATGTCACCCCTAAATAAACACTTAGCGTGTGTCTTCTGGGAACATTTTCCCGTGTATCTGTCCCCACTACCACACATGTCAGTAACGTGTCGTAGCTCACCCATACTCAGATATCCCCAGTTCTCCCAGAAGTGTCCTCAAGCTAGTTTTTGTTTTTAGAATTTTTAAACCAGGATCCACCTGCTGAATCTGGGGGTAAGATTTCTTACTGCTCAGGGCATGTTAGGCTGAATCGACTCACCTTCCTGGGAGGAGCAAGGCAGTTCTGGCCACCACCTCCTTTGCCTTTACCCAGGACTTGAGTGTTAGAGCCAGGACACACAGGCTGTGGGGTGAACGCTGCCATGTGTTGGTTTAGAGAGAGATCTGGGGGCACATACGCGTGCCATCATCAGGAGGAGCAGACCCCTCGCCTGTGTCTGCCCCTCGGAGTCTCCCCTTGCCTCACCCTCCCCCCAGCCTCCTTTGGAAGAGGAAGCAGGCCTGTTCCCAGGGTATAATTACCAGGAGGGAGAGCTGCCAAAGCCTGGCTTGGCCGCTGTGTGTGGTCCCCACGCTGCTGGGAGGGGCACGTGCCCCGGGTGGGCAGCCATGGGCCAGCCGGGGGTAGGGTGACACGCCCAGCCGCAGGAAGAGGTGGATCCCCCTTCCTCCGCCAGCCCGCTCCGTTCTCTGCAGGGGGGAAGAAGCCCTGTTCTTACCCCAGGGCCTTCCTGCTGTTGCTCCCCAGTCTGAAGGGCGCAGGGGGCCAGCCTGGCCTCCTGGGCAGGTTCCCTGCCCTGAGAGAGCCCAGCGTGATCTGCCCCAGTGGTTCCCAGTGAGGGCGGGGACATTCTGACGCCTGAGGAGTGTGACTTGAACTTGGGCCGGGCCAACAGGGCCCTGCCCAAAGTCACCTCTCCAGCGCCCAGTGGTCTCATAAGCGTGTTACCGGGTGCTTGCTGTGTGGGTAGCAGGTTGCTGAAAAGAAGCTGAGGCCTTACTCAGCAACTCAGGGTTTCTTCCCCGACAGACTTGTGAGACGGCACAGGCCCTCCCACTGGAGAGTGGTGAGGAGAGCGAGGGTGGGGGCGCTTGAGGGCACAAAGGGAGAAGATACACCTGGGGCCTTTTCTCTGGCCCTCAACTGTGGGTGGGTAACGGAAGAGGGCTTGGGAGGCCTTGTGGTGGCCGAGCGCTGGTCCCCGTGGCGGGCCCTGGGCTGAAGGAGGGGCCTAAGGCTGTGGTCTCCAGAGGGAGGCGATCTGCGCTAATGGTCTCCAGAGAGAGTGGTAAGAAATGCTTCTTTCCGCCCAGCCTTACCCCACGCGTCCGACCCTCGCTTTAGAAATGGGAACCAGACAGAACTGCTCCCCGAGCCTCATTCCCACAGCCAGCGCGGCTACCCTGCCCTGTCAGGACAGGCCGGCTCCCAGTGTGCAGGCGGCTGGTCCCGCTCGAGTGGGAGCAGACAGGTGGGCCGGGGCCCCGCAGTCTGGGCCCTCTGTCCCGGCCCAGCTGCGCTCCAGGGCACATCCCACCCCTCCTCAGTTGGTGAGGAAGAAAGGGGACTGAACTGAGGTCTCTTCCCTCTGCTTTCCTAAGACAAGGCTGGCTAGATTTTCTCCTCACACAAAGGTGACCATCGTAGAGCTCTTTGCCCGTGACGACTTGGTTTTTCTATGATATTATTAGGGAAATTGAAGGACAAATGTAAAGCCTCAGGGACCTGGGAACATTCCAGTGCACATTTTTCACGTGTGTGAATCTCTGAACTCCTTGGGAAACGGCTGTGACGATAGTGCCGACTCGTAGGGTGGGTGTAATGACTTGAAAGCAGACACACGAAGCTGGGCGCGCACAGCCCAACACGGGGCAGTGGCCCTGCTTGGCTCCTCTGTCACTGCCGCCCCCTTCATCAGCCCCTCTGACGTCCAGTTTCCCTCTGCTGAGAGCTTGACCGGTGTCCCCCACCGGCCTGTGCCCACAGCTGCCCGCTGAGCAGAGACCTGTGGCATCTTCTAAGAATTCGACTTGGGTACTCTTGTCCTTTCTCACCCACAGCCAGGCCTGCAGGTCAGGACAGCTTCAGGTCTTCCTGCTCCCAAACCCCATCCTCTGGCCCGGCTCTGTGGCTTCAATTAAAACCTTTTGTCAGGAGGGAGGCAAATGTGGGGATCTGGCCGAGAGGGGTCACCCCCACGGGTCTCGACCACTGGCCTCGGCTGCACACACTAAGATCAGATGAAGCCGGGAAATTAAGCGCGGCCCTCCACAGGGACAACACGCAAATTCATGAAGTCTTTTGTTGTTATTTTTATATTTTACATGTGAAACTGCTATCATGTCGGTTATGCCTCAGTAAAAACACTCTAGGCTAAGACCTGAGGTCCCTGGCTGGCCCGACAGCCTCTCCACAGGGCACTGGACATGAGCACGCGGAAGCCTGCTCAGCACTTCCAGGCTGTCCGCCTCAAACGAGAGGTCCTCGGGATGCAGAGCTGTGCAGCTCTTGGTGGGTGGGTGGGCAGGAATGACCACTACGGAGCCCCGAGCTGCTCCCCCCGCCCCCACTGCCATCCATCGCCTGAAGCATCTCATGTTTCTCATTTTTCAGGGGTTTCTCCCAGAAAACAAGTTCAATCACACCCTGCCCGAGCCCGTTCTCAGAGACATGGGCCCCCGCCGCAGGGGCAGGCGGCCACGGAGCGAGCTGCTGAAGACCCCGGCCCTGGTGGCGGATGCCCCCTCCGGGATGGGGCCGCTGTTCATGAATGGCCTGATCGCAGGGATGGACCTGGTCGGGCTGCAGAACATGAGAAACGTGCCGGGCATCCCCCTCGCGGGGCTGGTGGGCTTCCCAGCTGGCTTCGCAGCGATGCCCCCAGGCGAGGAGGTCAAGAGCACACTGAGCATGCTGCCCATGGTGCTGCCGGGCATGGCCGCCGTGCCCCAGATGTTCGGGGTCGGGGGGCTCCTCAACGCCCCCATGGCCACCACGTGCGCCTCGACCATGCCAGCGCCCCTGTCAAGCACAGCCAAGGGCGGCGCATCGGCAGCCGAAAAGACTGCAGAAGACCAGCCCAGCAGCCACAACATCAAAACGGACCCGTCAGCCGAAGACAAGCCCGGCCCTAGCCCCTTTTCCTCCGACCAGCCCGAGCCCGCAATAACTACGAGCAGCCCCGTGGCGTTCAACCCGTTCCTCATCCCAGGTGTTTCCCCCGGACTCATCTACCCTTCCATGTTCCTCTCCCCCAGCATGGGCATGGCGCTGCCAGCCATGCAGCAGGCCAGACACTCCGAAGCAGCAGGTCTGGAGAGCCAGAGGAGGAAGCGGAAGAAAACCAAGGGGGACGCCCAGAACCCCAACCCAGAGCCTGTGCCCGGGCTGGAGAGGGAGCCGGGCAGCGAGCAGAGCTGCCCAGAACCCAGGGCCCTCGTGCCCCCGGATAGAGAACACGCAGCACAGGCCCGGGAAGGGGGCCCGCAGGACTCTCACGGTGACACCAATTAGAACTTTTTCATCAAGGAAAATGATTGTGACTTGTAAGTTTCTTATCCCATAAAGGTTTGTTACTTCCCCTCACTTCACCGTCATAAGAACCTGTGTTTCCATGAGTACTATTACCTCCCTAATTTCCTGTCTGAGAACTATGGTAACAGATGTTAATAGTCACAGGGTCTTGCCACGTCATCAGCTCCGTGTCGTTGACCTAGGATAGGAGGTGCAGAGCCCCTCACTCCGTTACCCAGTCGTCCATTCCAGCAATCGTAGTTAGTGCAGACGTGGGGACACGCCCTGCCCCCTTCTCTTCCAAGTTTCCCATTTATTCAAAGAGGAAAAAAAAAANACTAGCCACATGTGGCTGTTGAGCACTTTAAGGTGGCATGTTTGAATTGAGATGAATCATAAACGTAAAATAGATTTCAAAGACTTGACATAAAAAGTATGTAAAATAGCTTGTTCATTTATTACTTATATAGATTATATCTCTTTATTTTGGATATATTGGACTAAATAAAACATTGCTAAAATTAATTTCACCTATTTTACTTTTAATGTGGATCCTAGAACATGTTTAATTATACATGAGGCTCACATTACAAAGCTGTTGGACAGTGCTACCTTGTAGAATTTTAACAAGTTCTGCATCTATTAGCAAGTTACATTCAGCATTCCTGACTGTGTGCACGAATATATACATGTATGTGTGTGTCTAAATTCTCCTTTGAGTCAGAATCTTCCAGGTTCCCTCATTAATTAATGTATTGAATAGAAATCTTTGGCACATCATATTGTATTTGCATGAGAATCACAGTTTTAACAGCTTATACTTTAGCAGCCAGTTCTATGGAGTTGCTCCAAAGGGCCCATTCAGATCTGTTCTTCTAGCCCTTCAGTGGTTTTGTAAGGAGTTAATTCCCTATATTAAACTCCATGTAAACTAGCTAAGGTGGTTTTCATTACCTGCTATTTCATTACCTGACTGATGCAATAGCTAAAANACGCACTCGTCCCTCACCTCCTGAGTCAGGGTTCCCAGCACGAGCAAGCTGTACCCACTGTGGGCTGTTGCCAATGGTGGGGTGGGGTGGGGAGCGCGACTGCACACGGCGTAAAGCACACGACCAGCTCTGCCCCTACTCGGGCCTCTTGGGAACCCCTCTGGCCACTGCTGGAGCCTCCTAGACTCTTCCTTTGTGATTCCCTTTGCCAGGACCCAGGCTCACTCTGGAGCCTGCAAGAAAAATAAGTCCCCCAACGCTGACACTAGCCAGGGGTTCGCGGCTGTCAAAGCTACATGCGTTCCACCTCTTACAGAGTACGACTGTGAGAAGATTTTTTTCCTTCCCTCCGGATTTTTCAGTTTATATTTTACAGCCGGACCCAGATCTCAGATCATCAAGTTAGTGGAGAATGTTGGCAAGCTTAACATTCCCCCTTCTTCCTCAACTGCCCAGCTCTCCGGGCCGCCCGCCCCCATCCTGCCCAGCCCTGCCCCACCTTCCTTCACCACCCCCCACCACGCGGCCCCTCCCTCCTCATGGTCTCACTCTCCAGCCACAGTTCACGCTCTGAGACTTGAAAGAAGCGCGTGGTTCAGTCCCAGGGGGCACAGGGTTGTGCGGGGCCCTTGGAAATGTTGGAAGCGCTACTAGTACTGGTTTCACATTTTGTTGTCAACAATTTACTGTATTTTTTTTTTTTTTTTACTTTTTCTGTAACAGTTTTGCTATAATTTATCAGAAGGTCCAAAAGTTCGACATAACTATTTGAGTTTGCATTATTTATTTATGATGCCTNGGGCACAGGGTTGTGCGGGGCCCTTGGAAATGTTGGAAGCGCTACTAGTACTGGTTTCACATTTTGTTGTCAACAATTTACTGTATTTTTTTTTTTTTTTTACTTTTTCTGTAACAGTTTTGCTATAATTTATCAGAAGGTCCAAAAGTTCGACATAACTATTTGAGTTTGCATTATTTATTTATGATGCCTTTGTCATTGTCTTTTATACATTTGGGATTATAAATTATGTAAATGTTAAAGTGAGCATCTCAAAGAAGTCTGTTAAATCATGGCGGGGTGGGGGGGGGGGGAGAAAAAAAGCCAGCTTTATTTTTAAAAAGTGGAGTCCCAGTTTTAATGAGTCAGAGTTATGAATCAGAAATTCTGTAAACCGATTCCATAAGAAGAAAGGATCCAGTAACTGAACCGATTCTATTCCGTGACATCTTTGTCGCATAGGTGGTCTCTAATGCTGACCACAGATTTCTTAGAAATGCTGCTCGCTCTGTTTAACTAACATTTTGTTCAGTTTTGCCTCCAGTGGAAGCAGAAAGGGTTTTTTCAGCTGTTAAACCCTAAAAATCAATATAATTTATTTATGTAAAAAAAAAAAATACTCAATTGATATATTTTTGAACCTTTTAAGTACTAATTTTCTTTTTATCAAGTAGGAAAAAAAATGTATTTGCCCTAAATCCTTAAAATACAAATGCTATAAAAATTCATGTATCTTGAAAGCCTTACTGCAAATGAGTATTACAGACACCCAGCAGAGCCTGGGTTTTCTTTGCTGTCGTTGTTGTTTTGTATGGAAAGGCTGCTTTCCCCAGGTTCCACTTAGAACCCCTTCAGTAGGTCACAGGGTTCCGTATGGATTTGATTTAACAACCCACCAGCATGCTAAAAATCCTTGTTATATCTTATCAAACCTGTATGTTAACTCTCTGGGTGTTTAGGCTTCTCTGTGACTGCTATTGTGTCCCTGTTTGCAAAATGAAAATGGCACTTTGTGGATTATCTGCTCTGTAAGGCATAAGTGCTTCTTATGATTATTTTGACGTTTCCAAGAGCAAAAGCCAAATTTAAAACTCTCTTCAGCAAACTTAAGCCTTTTCATCTAATTCCATGTCACTCACAGCCATAACTTTTCCTTGATCATTCTTCACCCCGTGTCTTACATAATAAATTGTCTGTGGTCTCGATCCTGGATTTAAAAAAACAAAAAAAGTTTAAAAGTCAAATTTGTATTTGAGGACTTCAGTGGCACTCGGCTGTCACTTGCTGCCCCAACATCTTACGAAGGCATCGTCTGCACACACGAGTCCTAGGTGCCCGTGGTGGGCACCATGTTGGGGGCTTGGTAAATACTCATTCATGAGGGTTGGCCTGCCTTCTCTCTTGAGCTCCCAGAACACCTGGTTAAGACAGATGCAGTATAAGGGGATGCCGCACAGCACCTGCTCCCCAGACTCGCAGCCTGAACGCCCGCAGCCAATGCCGCCACTTTCTTAAGCCCCATTCCAGAGCCCCGGGCTTCACGGAGTGGGGGAGCACCTCTGTGGGTTGGAAGAAGCCCCCAAACACCCAAGTGCCTCCTGTGCCTGAAGTTAAGAATGTTGTGATCCCTAGCTTTGGGAAGCATGGCTTCTCAAGCCCCAGAAGGGCTATGTCTGAAGTTATCAACCAGGCTGGCAGAAATATGCCAGAGTCTCGGCAAGGAGGCAGATAGCAGGAGCCCCGCCAGCCTCACCCTTGGTTGGGTCCCTACCTAGTTTCAATAAATGGTAGATAAACAGCCTGGAGCCTGGGTGGGCCATGCTTCCAGAAGACCTTACAGACCTTTGCTACAAGTAAATGTGTATTGCCGGCTTTGTAGATCTCTAGACTTGGGCAGCACTTCTGGGTAGAATGATAAGTTGTGAAGGTCAAGGTTTCACCCTTGATCTCCAGGCCTACCTCAGTAGNTGGTAGATAAACAGCCTGGAGCCTGGGTGGGCCATGCTTCCAGAAGACCTTACAGACCTTTGCTACAAGTAAATGTGTATTGCCGGCTTTGTAGATCTCTAGACTTGGGCAGCACTTCTGGGTAGAATGATAAGTTGTGAAGGTCAAGGTTTCACCCTTGATCTCCAGGCCTACCTCAGTAGATTCTACCTCCTTTATGAGGGTGGGCGAACACACCTAGTCACGTACAGTGGGCTAGTGTTTCAGTGTTTCGTGTGTGTGCGTAAGTGACCTCAGAGTGCGACCTCGTTTGTCTTCAGAGCATCTTGGTTGCCGGGTAGAGGATCCTGGCATCCGGTTGGCCTTATGAAAGCCGACAGAGAGGCTGCAAAGCTCTCATCCATCCTGGCAAACAGCGCTGGGACACCACCCCCAGTCCCACCAGCCTGAGATCAGGACACCCCAGCCTTTGTGATGCTAGACTGGGGCCAAACCCTCCCCCACCACAACCACCAAACGCAGAGACCAGCTCTAACTGAATTACACACAGAAAAACTGGCACCAGGAACAAGGGAACAGTTGTGTCACACCCTCCAGAAAACGTTATGCTTGATTTATTTCCACCTTAAAACTTTCTTGCAAGAATTACTGTTCATTTGCCTGCTGTAGAAACCACAAGAACTCTGAGGTCAGCAGTGGGGTTCACCCAGCCCAGTGATGCGCACCTTGGTTCTAGACCGTGGCTTCTCCAAACCCAGTCTCAGGGACAGGAGTGTGCGGGCAGGTGTTCAGGACACGTGGCTTATGCTGCCAAGTGGCCAGCCTTGTGACCACCCTCATAACCCNGGTCAGCAGTGGGGTTCACCCAGCCCAGTGATGCGCACCTTGGTTCTAGACCGTGGCTTCTCCAAACCCAGTCTCAGGGACAGGAGTGTGCGGGCAGGTGTTCAGGACACGTGGCTTATGCTGCCAAGTGGCCAGCCTTGTGACCACCCTCATAACCCATGCGAAGCAGGGTATTTGGGGGATAAGACAGAAAATAAAAGGGGTGACTTAACTACTGGCTCCTACAAGGAAGGTCCTCCATGTGATGGATTTGGAAATGACCAAAATCGGTGCTGTGAAGCCCATCCTGGTGTCTGAGCTCGGGCTCAACCCTCACCCAAGGCCAAGAGGATGAAGGGAGGAACTAGGATGAGAGGCGGCAAGCGGTGAGTGGAGGCGCTGGGAGAGCTGCGGCTCCCCTGGGGAGGCAGGAACAGCGTGCCCACCTTCTCGAAGCTTCAGTTTCCTCATCTGAGGCTTCAGTAGAACAAGATAAGGAATTAATTACAACTTGAACCAGTAGGGTTGTTGATGGGGTTGATTGAAATGATCAAAGGCAAGTGCTTACAACTGCTTATTATGTTCGAGTCATGGGTTCCTACTTCTTTTAAATAGCTGGCAAGGAGAGGATTGCCAGGCCTCGAAGGATGAGGTAAAGTTCAATCAGGGGTACAGCAGGGGACTCAAGGGGGAGGAAGATCTTGCTCCTAACCCTGAGGCAAGTGCAGAGCGGATCTGGGATTGGACTCAAAGCACGGTAGGAGATGGGGTTTTTTGGGTTCTTTTGTTTGTTTGTAAGTTGTGTGTTTTTTTTTTAATACGGACTTTTACAAAGTCTTTATTGAATTTGTTACAATATTGGTTTGGTTTTATGTTTTGGTTTTTTTGGCCTCCAGGCGTATAGAATCTTAGCTCCCCAGCCAGGGAATTGAACCCACAACCCCTACATTAGAAGGCGAAGTCCTACCCATTGGACCGCCAAGGAAGTCCCGGGAAATGGGGGTTCTGACTGACTGTCCCTATGACAATACCTGCAGGAGAAAAGGGATCTTTCCATGTAAGCCTATTGGTCAGAGTGAACTCAAGGGTGGAGGAGATAGTGGGGCTGGGGGACACCGCAGCTCCCAGGTCTGTGATGCCTCCATCAGGGCAGGGTTGCCAGATTCAGGCAGAAAAAAGACACCCGGTTGCATTTTAATTTCAGATAAACCTAATGAAGTAAAGTGTCAGTCGCTCAGTCATGTTTGACTCTTTGCTGTCCCATGGACTGTAGGCTGTCAGGCTCCTCTCTCCATGGAATTCTCCAGGCAGGAATACTGGAGTGGGTAGCCATTTCCTTCTCCAGAGGATCTTCCCAGCCCAGGGACTGAACCTGGATCTCCTGCATTGCAGGCAGATTCTTTACCGTCTGAGCCAAGTTAGTGAAAATGAAAGTCACTCAGTCGTGTCCAACTCTTTGCAACCCCGTGGACTATACAATCCATGGAATTCTCCAGGACAGAATACTGGAGTGGGTAGCCTTTCTCTTCTGCAGGGGCTCTTCCCAACCCAGGGATCAAACCCAGGTCTCCCACATTGCAGGTGGATTCTTTACCAGCGGAGCCACCAGGGAAGCCCAAGAATACTGGAGTGGGTAGCCTGTCTCTTCTCCAGGGGATCTTCCCAACCTAGGAATCGAACCGGGGTCTCCTGCATTGCAGGCAGATTCTTTACCAGCTGAGCTACCAGGGAAGCCCCAAATTGAGCTCCAATGTTTTTGTTTTATCTAGATTTCAAATCTCGGCATCCTGTTGTCTCTAGTCCCTTAGTGTAATGACACACAATTACTAGGAACTTCCTTGAGTAGGGCTTGAACTTTATGTCCATATTCCCAATCCACAATAACTCTGAGGTTCTCCCCGTTTTACAGAGGAGAGAGCTGAGGTCCAGAGAAGCTAAGTGACACCCNTCTCTAGTCCCTTAGTGTAATGACACACAATTACTAGGAACTTCCTTGAGTAGGGCTTGAACTTTATGTCCATATTCCCAATCCACAATAACTCTGAGGTTCTCCCCGTTTTACAGAGGAGAGAGCTGAGGTCCAGAGAAGCTAAGTGACACCCAGTCACACAGCTGACAAATGACAAGGCTGGGATTCGAGGGCCTAGAGAGACTGGTGATTCCAGAGCCATAAATTGACCAATAATGGAGTCGGGGTGGATACCTGAGGCCTCGGGCAGGCTGCCCCTCAGCTGCAGCTTTGTAAAATGGCAGTAAACGGATGGTGAGCCAGGACAGAGGGGCGTGCTGTTCCCATGCTGCCGCGGCCAGCCCTGAAGCCGGTGGAGCAGGGCCACCGGAGAAGAAGACATTTCCCTTCCGTCCTGCTCCACAAGCCTGGGGACAATCTTGGCATCTGATCCTCGGACTCCCAGCCTGAGTCCAGGAGGAAGCATCCAGGCTTAGAAGGCGGAAAAGAAGGGTGTGGCAGGAGGTTGTGTAACAGTTCAGCTAGCTAGAAGGGCCAGAGGGCAGGAGAGAGTCTTCCGAGGCTGAGAGGAGAGGGGCAATTTGAATGTTCTTTTTTCAGCAGAGTGGCTTGTGGGATCTTAGTTCCCTGGCCAGGGATCGAACCCGTGCCTTCGGCAGTGACAGCGCAGAGTCCTAACCACTGTATTTTGGCAGGGGGCGGTGTGGGGGGAGCTGAGAGGCTTGCAAACAGCAGATCAGCGGCCAGACCGTCACTTCAGCCCAAGGACCTGGAAGCAGGACCTGAAACTGGGGAGCTTTGATCTGGTTTGTCGTAGGAAAACTGCTCGCCTCTCGCCCTCGGGTGCCATGGATTGCCCACCACTGCTGCACTGGGTGCTGCCCGTCTCACTCACCAGGCCCCAGTGACCAGCACAGGCCAGCCCCACATCCATGAACGGTCCCCAGAGCTGCCTCCCAGCGCCCACTCTGCAGCCCCCTGTGCCAGGCCTCAGCTCCTCTGATCTCATCCCACACGTGTTCCCTGGACGAGGACGAGGCCCAGGTGGCTGTCACCTCCTCGAGTGGCCCCGGGAATGAGGGGAAAGACAAGGATCGAGGGGTGCATCTGATTCCAAAACTGCAGGTCCCACGCAGTCTTCCCAGACCTTACAGCTCATCGCCCGGTTTCGTATCGCCCACAAGCCAAGAGTGGGCTTTTACGTTTTCAAAAGAGTAGTATTTCACGACCTGTGAAAATCATACCAAATTCAAATCTCAGAGACCAGGAAGCAAGCTCCATGAGAGCACAGCCCCACTCCTCTTTGTGTCGCCTGGGGCTGCCTGCACCCCACAGCAGAGCGCTCCGATGGTTGTTCCAGAACCACACGGCCTGTAGAGCCGAAAATATTTACTATCTGGCCCTTTACAGAAAAGTGTGCAGACCTCTGCTGTAGAGCAGCTATTGCATTCGCAGGTTCAGTGCAAAAACTAAGCCATTTAAAATATTGTATGTTAATTCATACATAGTTTTGTATAAATAGGAACCAGATGCCGGGATAGAAGAGTGACGTTGACTTCTGAGATAAATCAAACCTCAAAGAAGTGCTGGACTTTGGGCTTGTCTCCAGGTTCCCCCTCCAGGGCCCCAGGGCATCCTTTCGTTTCCAAGTCAGAACCCCCTGTCCTGTCCTGCCTTCTCCTTCACGCCACTTCCCATCTGAGGCAAAGAGTAAGGGAGCCAGGGGATAGATTTGAAGCTGGCAGAGAAGAGACAGTTTTTAGAGAAAGGACCCCAAAAGGGGCCAGTGGTGGTGGTTAAGTCACTAAGTCATGTCCAATCATTGTGACACCGTGGACTCTAGCCTGCCAGGCTCCTCTGTCCATGGGATTCTCTCTTGCCTAGAGAGACATGGGCAAGAGAGAATCCCATGGAGTGGGTTGCCATTTCCTTCTCCAGGGGATCTTCCTGATCTAGGAATCGAACCCAGGCCTTCTGCATTGCAGGCAAATTCTTTACTGACTGAGCTACGAGGGAAACAAAACCAGGCCGAAGAGGAGCATTTGGAAGGACAGGCAGAAGGACACAGAGGACAAGTTAAGGACCTGGAGGCATAACTGCCATGCCTTAGGGAGGGGCCTTCAAGACTTTTGGCTTATGGGCTGGCCACCTGCAAGGTGGGTGGAAGACAGGCCTGGTGGATGAGCCAACCTGGGTTCTGATCCCACCTGGAGCTCAGACAGCAGAAGTCCCGAGGTGTGGAGAGCTGAGTGCAAGGCAGCAGCAGCTGGAAGCCCCCCGGCGGGTGCCCTGGCCAAGGCTGACTGGCAGCCACATCCTGGGAGCCAAGTTCAGAGGAAACAGGAAAGAGCAGCTGGGACCACGTCTATGCAGGGACAGTGGCATTCCCTCCACATTGTGACTGAGGCCAGCTGGCACAGTTCACTGGGCCCAACTCATGTCCAACTCAACACTCATGCAACTGAGAGATGACAAATCCGCCTCCCGAAGGCCCTGGCCCCTGGAATACTGCCTGTGGGCTTCTGGCCCATCCTGCTGTGCACCAGGCTGGGCTGGGCTCCAGGGCAAGATCAGGTCTTGGGGACCTCGGAGTCTGGTAGGGGGACAGGGCTGACCCCCAGAACTACTGAGCTTGCTGGTCTTTGCCTTCTCCTTACTTAGCACCGGGCCAATAAACGTGAGACACTGAATGGGTTCCAGTCTCCTGCCAGCCAGAGTGGATTGTGCATGGGGAGCAGCTACCATGGAGCAGATGTGGGTAATGAAGGTGGGGTGGGACCCGGGAGGGAAGAAGTGCTGTGATTTTCAGAGGAGGAAGATGCGAGATTCGGCAAACAGCTTCCTAGTAAATTTGACATCAACACTTGAGGCAAAATTGTGTAGAAGGGAGTTTAAAGCTGTGCCAAGGGTTTATGTAAAACACGTCAAGCCACACTCCATCCTTTTAGGGGAATGACTGTTGAGCAAAGAGAGCCGAGCTAAGTGTTTTTCATGGTGATGGACAAAATGGAGAGTGGTGGGCATTTATCCAAACCTGAATGGCCATACCCAAAGCAAACTAAGAAATAGGTATATGTCCTTCTGGGGAGGCATCAGTGACTTATAGGCCCTTTTCAAAAATATTTGTTTATTTGGGGCTTCCCAGGTAACTCAGTCCAGAGAAGGCACTAGCAACCAACTCCAGTACTCTTGCCTGGAAAATCCCATGGATGGAGGAGCCTGGTAGGCTGCAGTTCATGGGGTCACTAAGAGTCAGACGTGACTGAGCAACTTCCCTTTCACTTTTCACTTTCATGCATTGGAGAAGGAAATGGCAACCCACTCCAGTGTTCTTGCCTGGAGAATCCCCGGGACGGCGGAGCCTGCTGGAGTCACAGAGTCAGACACGACTGACATGACTGAGCAACAGCAGCAGGTGGCTCAGTGGTAAAGAACCCACCAGCCAAGCAGGAGACACGATTTTGATCCCTGGGTTAGGAAGATTCCCTGGAAAAGGAAATGGCAACCCACTCCAGTATTCTTGCCTGGGGTATATCCCATGGACAGAGGAGCTTGGCAGGCTACAGTCCATGGGGGTCACAAAAGAACTGGACACAACTTAGCAACTAAACAAATTACTTATTTATCTGGCTACCTTGGGTCTTAGCTGCAGCATGTGGGATCTTCACTGCCTCAGTTCAATTCAGTTCAGTTCAGTCAGTCAGTCGTGTCCAACTCTTTGCAACTCCATGTGTTAGGGAAGCCCACTGATTGAAACCGCCCACCCTGGCCAAGCACCATAGTAACCATTTGCATGAGTTGTTTTACGGTAGGAGGTCCTGCTAAGAAACACAGAACTAATAAGCCACCACCAACCAGAAGAGTTCGGGAAAGGTCAAAAAGAGACATCACATGTCCAACCACCTCCCAGAATCCTTCTCTCTGGCATCCATCTTGGCTGAACAAGGCGTACACCACCAGGAAGGACTCTGAGTCAGAATGATTGGCTAAACACAACCTGGAAACTAATCCCATCACCATAAACCCCGAGGCTGAAAGCCATGGGGCAGAGCTGTTCTCCTGGGTTCCCTTACCCTGCTGCTCTCCATCCAGGTGCCCTTTCCCAATAAAATCTCTTGCTTTGTCAGCACATGTGTCTCCTCAGACAATTCGTTTCCGTGTGTTAGACAAGAGCCCAGTTTCAGGCCCTGGAAGGGGTCCTCCTTCCTGCAACACATGGACTGCAGCACTCCAGGCACCTGTCCATTGCCAACTTCCGGGGCTTACTGAAACTCATGTCCACTGAGTCGGTGATGACATCCAACCATCTCATCCTCTGTTGTCTCCTTCTCCTCCTGCCTTCAATCTTTCCCAGCATTAGGGTCTTTTCAAGTGAGTCAGTTCTTCTCATCAGGTGGCCAAAGTATAGGAGTTCCAGCTTCAGCATCAGTCCTTCCAGTGAATATTCAGGACTGATTGCCTTTAGCATGGACTGGTTGGATCTCCTTGCAGTCCAAGGGACTCTCAAGAGTCTTCTACAATACCATAGTTCAAAAGCATCAATTCTTTGGCACTCAGCTTTCTTTATGGTCCAACTCTCACATCCATACATGACCACTGGAAAAACCANGGACTGATTGCCTTTAGCATGGACTGGTTGGATCTCCTTGCAGTCCAAGGGACTCTCAAGAGTCTTCTACAATACCATAGTTCAAAAGCATCAATTCTTTGGCACTCAGCTTTCTTTATGGTCCAACTCTCACATCCATACATGACCACTGGAAAAACCATAGCCTTGACTAGATGGACCTTTGTTGCCTCATGTGAGGTCTTTTCCTGCAGCACATGGACTTTCTAGTAATGCTTGGGTCACTAGTTGTGGCCACCCTGCCAATGTGAGTTAAGTCAGGGAGGAAAGCAGGATGGGGGAGGGGGTCCAGACTGAGGCGGGGTGGGAGAGGGCTGGGAGGGGGGCAGGCCATGATGGAGACAGTGAGGTGTTAAGCCTCCTTCCTGGCTCTGACTGAGAGGCCAGACCGGGAGGACTAGACCCCGCCTTAGCTCTGATCTAGGCGTTTCCATTCACAGATCCCCAAATGATTCAGGCCGGCCAAGAGCCAGGGGGATTGCCAGAGTCCCAGTGAATGCCTTCAGGGAGTCTGGGGGAGAGTGCAGGCTTGTCGGGTGGATTATAGGGCTGAGGAAAGCCCCTAGCCCCAGTCCCCAGGCCCACAGCTGGGAGACCCCCCAACTCTCACCACAGTGCCTTGTCAGAACTCCCCATCAGGAAGCAAGAGTGTGTCCGAAGGAGCGGGCTTCTTGCTCCTACTCCCAAGGCCGGCAATGCATCTGAGAGACAGGGCCAGAGGCCGGGTGAGGGTGGAGGTCGGGGGGAAGGGGAAGGGAGGGCGATGGTTGGAGGGTTTGGGGGAATGGGTGGTGAGCCCCTGCTAGCTGAGTCCCTGACGACCCTTCCTTCCTCTCCCCAGCCCAGTTGCAGGCAGTTAGCATCCTCTTCAGGGAGGTGATGGAGAGGCACTCCCCTCCCACGTCCTGGGGTCCAGGAGGGTTTAGAGCCTCCCTCCAGCCCCACTCTCAACACAACCCAGCATCCCAAATGGGCCCAAGGAGCAGCTGCATTCCGCTGCCCGGCCCCCGGCCTCACCGGCCCCGCCACCCTTGGCCTCAGAAGGAGCAAGGGTTAAGAGCTTAAGCATCCACCCAAAAAGGACCTGTCTTGGACAGGGGCAGGGGTTCAGTTCCTGGTCAGGGGAGATTCCACATGCTGCGGAGCACCGAAACCCCGGGCGCCACAGCTACTGAGCCAGTGGGCTGGCAACTACTGAAGCCCATGCGGCAACAAGAGAAGCCACTGCAAAGGTTAGCCCACACCCCACAGCCAAGTGCAGCGCCTGCATGTCTCAACTGCAGAAAGTCACCATGCAGCTCCCAGGACCCAGCACAATCCAAAAAGAGAAAAAGCCAAGGTGGTCCTGTCTCTGCCCAATCAACTGTGAGGGCACCAGGTTCTTCAAATCTGGCCTCGTGGGTCTTGGTTCTCGGGTGTTCCTTGTATCCTGCGGTCCTCTCCGTTTCGTATTAAGCCCGTCAGCTGGTCTGTGCTCATTCCTTAGGGATGAGATATGACAACGAGCAGGAGAAAAAGAAAGAAAGCAAACAGTCTCGGCCTGGCTTCTGAGTTTCCAAGGCAGCCCTTGGTCTGGACAAGACATGGAGGTAGGAGCGAAGCTTCCCAGTTCCACCACCCCACACCCCCAGAGGAAGAGGAGCAGCCGGTTGGGGGGACCAGAGGGGACTGGGCTGAAGGAGGCCCCCTGTCTGATCCTCGCCCAGGAGCTCCTGGAGCCCAGTCTGCCCCTCCGACCTCCAGGCTCCTCCCTGGGGGGCCGAGGGCCTGCCCTCCCCCACCTCCACCCCCAGCCTGCGGCACCCCCGTCAGCTGTAGCCACACACCCCTGTGGACAGACAGCCAGGGAGGCTGCCCGCTGTGCCCTGGGCTTCCCTCAAGGTCAGATCTTCTTGCCCCAGGGGACAGCCCTCCTTCCAGCACACCCAGGACACCCACTGGAGGGTGCGCCATTAGAGGGTGGGACCCGGGTGTTGGTGGGGGGAGACTAGGGTGGTGTGCCCCCCACTGTGGTTGAGGGGCTGGGAGAAAGGGCCCCACACCACATCAGGTGGGTGCTCGGTAGAACCTGCCTTGGGATGTGGGTGCTGCTCTCAGTATCCCTGAGTTCTCTGAGGGTCTGGGACCCCCCCTGCAAGGCGGCGAGAGAGACAGGGAGCAGCGCCCATCCCCCAAAGATGGGTAGACTCGGGGTTTGTCCACAGGAGGGTTGCCGGGGGCAGCAGGATACACGAAGGGACGCAGTTTCTGAATGGTCTGGGGCACCACTCTGGGCCTCTCCTTCCTCGCGCTCAGGGGGGGCTCCTGGGGTCCTCGCCAGCTCTGCTCCCCTGAGGGGCTCTGTCCCCCTCCCTGGGGCTGGAGGGTCCTCAGACAGAGCTCAGCCCCGGGACTCGGGGGCCCCCCCTCTGGCTGAAGCTCAGTGGACTGATGCTTTCATTTCTGCTTGGCGCGGGGGTCCTGAGCCCCCTCGGCAGGGTCCCCACTTTCCAGGCAGGCTATTCCCTACGAGCCTTTGTATAAAGAGTTCGGCTGGGATCCAGGGAACTTTGGGAAAGTATGTACGGCCTAAGCCAAGCTGTACTAACCTGTCTTCCTCCCGAGCTGAGAGGGGCCAGGTTGTTCCCAGACAAATGCAGAGGTGGGGGTGGGGGTGGCGGGGTAGGAAGGAGGCTTGTATGCACACTGCACACTGCAGAGTAGAAGCCAGGGTTGGGTACAGGTGTGGAGGCCTGGCCAGGGGCAGCGGACATGGGGGGCCTGCTACCAGGTGTCTGGTGTACACACACACACACACACACACACAGGAAACACAGACACACACACACCCAAAGGAGCCTGAGTACCAACTTAGTTACGCAACAACGTGGGCATGCAAACACGGACAGGTGTGTGTTGTATATACAGAAATAGGCCCAGGCACATATACAGAGGCTGCAGGGACATGCTCAAACATGCTCACACACACACACACGAACCCGCATAAACACGCACGTACATGCATCCACACACAAGGGATTCAGATTCGGATGTGCCAGGCCAAACCCAGGAGGCAGAGAGAGGGTCTGACCACTCAGAGGACCCAGCTCCCTAAGACTCAGCACATGTGCGTGCATGTGCGCACACACACACTCACACACACGCTCTGGGAGGGAACCACTTCCTTCATAGGAGCTTTCGGATTCAGGGGACACGCAATCAAGACCTCGTGCTGGGAAAGAAAGCGCCTTTGTGTGCTGGGATGGGAGGGCGGGGATGCGAGAGCAGCTGCAGTTCCTCCAGGATGAGGGCCAGGCCCATTCCGTTCCTCCCCTGCCCTGGGGGAGGAAGGTCAGGCAGGGCCAGGGATGCAGGCTGGAGTAGGGGGCGCCCACTGGCCCTGCACCAACCCTGGGGCGCTGTCTCTGGCAGACTGCCCAGAACCCAGAAAGCCACCCTGACCCCTGGGCCTGGTCTAGCCCCAGCCCCAGCACGTCCCTATGGCCCTGCCCCCCAGGCTTGCTTCAACCCTGACCCAGACGGAAACCTGGCTCTGGACTGGAGCACCATGCTTGGCTTGTGCCTACAGCCTTGCGTTTTTTTTTTAACAAAGTGATAAAAGGTCAGTCTGTTGAATTAAAAAGATGTGAGCTTGAGTCCCAGCTCTGTCGCTTGTCAACAGGGTGACTTCGAGACGAGCCTAATTTTTTTTGAGCCCATATTTGAGTTCCATTACAGGGCTCAGAAAGTGAAACTGTTAGTCACTCAGTCGTGTCCGACTCTTTGTGACCCCATGAGCCACATGTAGCCCACCAGGCTCCTCTCTCCATGGAATTCTCCAGGCAAGAATACTAGAGTGGGTAGCCATCTCCTTCTCCAGGGGATCTTCCTGACCCAGGAATCGAACCGGGCTCTCCCACATTGCAGGCAGACTCTTTACAGACTGAGCCACCGGGGAAGACCCAGGGCTCAGAGCCAGGAGGCAAACAGCCTTGTTGACCCTCAGAGCCCGGCACCTTCTTGGTGTCTTCTATCACCAGGTTGGGCTGGACGAGCATCCTGCCCACTCCCGTTGCCTCTAAGCTCCCTCCTGCCCTCATGATCGTTGCCTATACCTGCAGGTCCCCTGGGGAGTCCTCTCTGAGCCTCCTCCTCACACTCTGGAGGTGCTGCCCCCTCCTCTCTGCTGTACAACCCTGGGGCCCAGCCTGCCCTCTGCTCCCTCCGAGTTGGGTCCTCTGCAGGCTCAGCCTCCAGCAAAAAGAGCCCCATGTTCTAACTCAAGAGGACTCAGCAGAGGGATGCCCACCAGAGATGACCTCAGCAACCCATCCAGTCACTCAGTCAACAAGTACTTATCGAAAGTCTTCCCTGCACCAGATGCTGTTTCAGATGCTGGACATTCAGCAATGATCAAACAGACAAAAACCTCTGCCCTTGTGAGTTCGCATCCCAGTACTGTTACCATAGTAACAGGCCTTGAGCACCACTCGGTTCCCCCACATCTGTCCCGAGAGTTGAAGCATCCTGAGGGCTCAGACAGCGCTTCCCTCCGGGGTCTCCACAAAGCTTGGGCCTGTCACTAGCACAGCTCTTTCTCTTCCCTCAACCCTGCTCCCCTGAGGCCTTGGGTATCACAGGGCAAGGGTGCACCTGGCACAGCGCTGGTATGAGGCCGTGATTGTCAGACTCAGCAGTGGCTTTCGGCAGTTCAAGCGTGTTCAGGTACCATTGACATTTGGTGTGTTTCTGTTTTGCTCTAACTGAAACTTAGTGCTTCTCTTTCAATATATTTTCAATCTGTTGTGTAATTTGGTATCATTACATAATAGTAAAAAAAAAAATTGTGTCCGTATTGTTCATAAATTGTCCTGTTTTAGGAAATAGCTCACCTGGAACCTTGACTCACCTAAAGTGGGATGTGTCAGGTCAAGCACTTACGGTACCATTTATCTGTTCAGGTAGCATTAGTTGAACACCTGCCCCCATGGCA
This sequence comes from Neotragus moschatus, assembly GCA_006410615.1. Taxonomy (NCBI): domain Eukaryota; kingdom Metazoa; phylum Chordata; class Mammalia; order Artiodactyla; family Bovidae; genus Neotragus; species Neotragus moschatus. Next base: position 6,658,519 of record SJYA01002112.1, on the reverse strand, counting down.
GATGCCGAGAGTGGGAGTGGGAGCCCAGGGAGACCCCTGTTTAGAGAGGCCTGTTTTCTAGTAGGGGGACCAGGACAGGTAAGCAGAAAAGTACAGTTTGGAGAATGGAATGATGGGCTGGTTCTGAGGGAGTCTGGGTGGATCAAAATGACTTTTTTAGAACCCGGGACATTGAGCTGAGCGCTCATGAAACAGTGGGGTGTATTTTTCTGGTAGAGATGAGAGAGGGGTGAGCCAGATCGAGGGACCAACATTTGCAAAAGTCATATACCGGAAAAGCGTCTGATGTGTGTGAGGCAATGGGGAAATGTTAATGTGTGGGCGGGGCGGGTGTGTATCAGACTGGGCTGGAGAAGAAGCTGGCCCCAGAAAGGACTGTGGATGCCAGGGAGAGCGGGGAACCCCTGCCACATGGAGGGCGCCCAACCTGGCCCTGGAGTTGCCCCAAAGCATTCTCCCCACTCCTATTGGAACTCTGGCTCAGCTTCATGGTCCCCACCTCCAACCTGCCCTAGGAAACTCTAGTTTCACTGTGGTCAGATTCCCTCTATACTTGGCTTAGATTTTTTAAAATAAATAAATTATGGGCAGGAATTTTGTAAAAGCTCTTTATATATATTGACATTCTTGATTCTTTGTTACATAGCTATCTTATCTTTTTTGTTGTTGTTTTTTTTTGCAATTTGACCTTTATTCGATTCTGTTTTAGTGGAAAGAAACCTTACGTATTTTTGTTGTCCAGTTCATTAATCTGTTCATTTGACGTTGTCTTAGAAAGTTATTGCCTGTCCTAAATTGTATATGGATTAGGATTCTTTCATGGTTTAACTTCCAACATTTAAATCTTTAAGCCATCTGAGGTTTATTTTGGTGTAAGGTAGGAATCTAACTTTATTTTTTTCCAAATTGTGAGCCAGTTGTCCAGTCCCGTTTTGTGAGTAATCCATCATTTCTGCACTAGTTTGTTTATTTTGTTCAAAATTCATTTCCCCTCTTCTCAATTTTTAAAGTCACACTTACGATCTAAAAGTTGGAAGTTTTGTGTTTTGTGTTTTTTTTCAATTTTAAAACAAGAGGAGGAAGAGGAGGCCGGGGAGTCCAAATGTCATAGGAACATATGACGTAGAAGATGAGAGCCTTCCCCTGGGTTCAACAGCTTGTTATATATCATTTTATTATTAGTTTTATAACACTTATTAGATTTCCTTTTAGTACAAAGGATAAAACCCAAGAGGAATAAAAATCTCTAGATAACATATATTGACATAAAATTATGTTGACATTTTAAAAAAAAGAGGGACTCGCCTGGTGGCCCAGTGGTTGTGGCTCTGCGCTCCCACTGCAAGGGTGTGGGTTCAATCCTTGGTCGGGAAATTAGAATCCTGCATGCTGAGTGGTACAGCCAAAAAAAAAATTTAATTTTAATAAATTAAATAAGAAGAACACATATTAATATAGAAGGTTGGAAAAGTCAAGCAATTCTGAAAGATACAAAATGAAAAATTAGGGAATTCCCTGATGATCCAGGGGTTAGTCCTCCGAGCTCTCACTGCCAAGGGCCTGGGTTCTATGTCTGGTCTGGGAACTAAGATCAGCAAGCCTTACAGCACAGCCAAGGAAAGAAAAATCAGTACTTCTTTCACTCACTATCCACCCACATCAAGTCCCTCACCCCAAAGGTAAGCAGCTGCATTTCCTCTTTGCTTTAGTTTATAATGTGCTTCTTTTCCACATTCCAATTCATTTGTGGATGAGTCTATTTCTGGACTTTCAATTTTCCCTGCTGTTTATCTTTTTGCTCTTCTGGGGCTAGTACCATACCATTTAGGACTTCCCAGGTGGCTCAGTGGGTAAAGAATCTACCTTCAATGCAGGAGACACAAGAGATGTGGGTTCCACCCCTGGATCAGACAGATCCCCTGGAGGAGGGCATGGCAATCCACTCCAGTATTCTTGGAGAATCCCACGGACAGAGGAGCCTGGTGGGCTACTGTCCATAGGGTCCCAAAGAGTCAGACACAACTGAAGCAGCCTAGCATACAGGCATGCACTGTAATGTTTAAGGTATTAGAGTTTTACCATATGTTTTAACAGCAAAGTAGGTAAGGCCTCCCTTATTGATCTCCACATGCAGAAAGGTCATAATTGTCTTGTCCATTGGGGCTGCTCTAACAAAGTACCGTAGATGAGACAGCTTAGACAGCAGACATTTATCTCTCAAGGGTCTGGAGGCTGGAAGTCTGAGATCAGGATGGTAGCAAGATGGGGTTCTAATGAGGACCCTCTTTCTGGCGGCAGTCTGCCAACTTCTCACTGTGTCCTCACAATGCAGAAAAGGGGAAAGGGGGGTTGTAAGGCTGCTAATCCCATTTATGAGGGCTCTGATCGCTGTTCCAATCACCTCCCAAAGTCCCCGCCATCTCCTACCGTTATACTGGGGGTAGGATTTCAGCACATGAATTTTAGGATGAGGGGGACACAAACATTAAATCCATAGCAATAGCTATTCTACACTCATTTTCCATGTCAACTTTGTATTGTAACCCCCCCATTTGAGTAAACATTTGTTGGCTTTGCATTATTTTTATGGGTTAATCTGGGGCTGGCTATCTTTTCTGTGGGACTGAATGTTCCCGTCGTGTATAAGGGCATGACTGTCTCCCTGGACTGCACTGAGGTCTCCGCTCTTCCTTGTTCAGCATCCTGAACATCCCTCCTCAGGGCACCTTACTCTTCATCCTTGGGTTGCTATAACTGCCAGCCCCGGAGGGTAAGAGGATAGGGGGGGGTGGGCTAGGTCCCTGTCCTCCCCCACTGAAGGGTCCTCAGGTAGAAGAGGGAGTGGATGTGCTCAACGGGGGCTCCAGGGACGGACCTCAGACCTCTGGGGGTCATGCCGAGGCTGCCTGTGGTTCCACAGAGGGAAGAATGTTCTGTCTGTTGCAGCGGCAGGGCCACGGAACAAGGAACAAGCCGCCAGGGGAGGTGGGGAGTGCTCCACGGATGGCGCCTTTCCAGTGTTCCAGGGAGAAGGTCGCCTGCACTGCCCGAGGGCTTCCCGGCTTGGTGGGGTGAGTCAGGGGGCACTGGTCAGTGCCCAGCCCTTGCACTCTGAGCAAGCGGGAAGGTCAAGGCTTCCCAGCACCCGCTCTGCGCCTCTCACCTCGCTTCCCTCTCCACAAGGACACCTTGTAATGGGATAGTGCTAATCCACTTAACTTCTGAGGACAGTGAGGCTCAGCAAGGCTGGGAGACCTACCCAAGGTCACCCAGCAGCCCTGGTGCAACTCGGGTTCCCAAACACGTGATTCCTCGGGCTGCCTTTCTGGGACTGTCCCCTGGGGGTCCCTGCTCTGTGTCAACACAGACCAGTAGAAAGTCAATCACCCTCCCCACCCACCTCCAGCCAGGGCACAGCTGCCAGGCAGGTGAGTGGCCCAGTGGGCAGCAGGAGGCGCTGCCAGCTCCTCTCCCGGGCTTGGTCCCGCACGTACGTCTGCCTGTCTCCCCCGAGCAGCCCTTGACTTGGCTCACGGTGTCCTCCAGGGGCCAATGGGCTTCTTGATTCCAGGCTGCACATCTGGAAGTTGATGCTGTTAAAACAAACCCCATTATATAACAAACGGACATCTGGAACCCGTTAACGCTGAGTTTTTAGAAAAAGAAATTGTTTTGGATGTGCTTGCTCCTAAGAATGTGGCAAGGAGCCCTCAGCCTGGCTCTCCAGGAACCTCGAAGCCTGGCAGCCCCTCCCAGGCCCAGTTCTCAAGGTATCTCAGGCCAGGCCAGAGGTGGGCCTCAGGCAGAGGCGGGGACAGACGCCCCCACCAGACAGGCAGCTTTGCCATCTCCTGAGGGTCTTGGGAGGCCCCTTTCCAATTTTATTCAAATATTTATTCAGCATTGTGTGCCTACTATATGCTGCTAACTCCGTGTCATTCACATGCCCACTCCAACACGCCCCACCAAGCCTGATTTCTCCTTCATGGCTCACAAAAACAGATCATGGGGTCTCACTGGTGGTCTAGAGGTTAAAAATCCACCTGCCAATGCAGAGGACATGGGTTTGAGCCCTTGTCCGGAAAGATCCCACATGCCTAGGGGCAACTAAGCCTGTGCTCCACAATTACTGAACCTGCATGATAGAGCCCATGAGCCCTAGAGCCTGTGCTGGGCAACGAGAGAAGCCAGGGCAATGGGAAACCTGTGCACCGCAAGTGGGGAGTAGCCTCTGCTCACTGCAACTAGAGAAACCCGTGTGCAACAATGAAGACCCAGCACAGCTAAAAATAAATAATAAAAAATTTCAAAATAATAATAAGAAGAAAGAAAACAGATTGTGTACTGCCCTGGGTGNAGCCAGGGCAATGGGAAACCTGTGCACCGCAAGTGGGGAGTAGCCTCTGCTCACTGCAACTAGAGAAACCCGTGTGCAACAATGAAGACCCAGCACAGCTAAAAATAAATAATAAAAAATTTCAAAATAATAATAAGAAGAAAGAAAACAGATTGTGTACTGCCCTGGGTGTTATAGAGCCATACTTATAACTCTGTACCTCAGTTTCCCTGGACAAGGAGCCTGAACACCTAAGCTGGTCCCCAGAACTCCCTAGCATCCTCAAGCCGCTCCCTGGATTGCCTTCCTCTCCTTTCTCCCTGGGCCAGGCAGAAAAGTGAAAGTGAAAGTTGCTCAGTCGTGTTGTCTGACTCTTTGTGATCCGATGGACTATACAGTCCATGGAATTCTCCAGGCCAGAATACTGGAGTAGGTAGCCTTTTCCTTCTCCAGGGGAGCTTCTCAACCCAGGAATGGAACCCAGGTCTCCTGCATTGCAGGCGGATTCCTTGCCAGCTGAGCCACAAGGGAAGCCCAAGAATACTGGAATGGGTAGCCTATCCCTTCTCCAGGGGATCTTCCTGACCCAGGAATTGATTCAGGGTTTCCTGCATTGCAGGCAGATTCTTTACCAACTGAGCTATCAGGGAAGCCCCTGGACCAGGCAGACTGGGGCTAAAACCCTGTGGGGCTCTCACTCACAAGTGATTGGCATAGTAGAGTTGTGCTGGTTCCCTCTATGAGTGGACCTTGACCTAATCAATGAGGATNATTCAGGGTTTCCTGCATTGCAGGCAGATTCTTTACCAACTGAGCTATCAGGGAAGCCCCTGGACCAGGCAGACTGGGGCTAAAACCCTGTGGGGCTCTCACTCACAAGTGATTGGCATAGTAGAGTTGTGCTGGTTCCCTCTATGAGTGGACCTTGACCTAATCAATGAGGATAACTTGTGAGCAATGTCTGGCTAACATTTTCAAGTGGAAATTTTAAATCTTCCCACCCCTCAGCCTTTTGTGATGAAAAATTTCAAATGTACAGAAAAGTTGAAAGAATTGTACAAGGAACACCCACATGAAACCACCACCAAGATTCTGCTGTTGTTAACAACAAACTGGTACACCTTTCCAGCTCTCCACTCAGTCAGTTCACAAGCTATCTGCAGGGACCGCTACATTTCCCTAAACACTGTGCTTGCATATCATCAACCAGAGATCAATATCTGGTTTTTTATTTTCTTTATTTTACTTTTATTTTCATTGACATACAATGAAATGAACAAGTCTTAAGTGTAAGATTCAAGTAGGTCTGACAAACACAAATACCTGTGTAACCCAAACCCCTCTAACTGTGTACAAGTCACCATCAACCCCAGAACATTCACCACGGCCCTTCCCAGTCAACCCCCACCAGCCACTCTTCCCTGAGACAACTGCTATTTAGATTATTTTCACCACAGAGTAGATGTTATGGGCTGAACTGTGCTCTCCCCAAATTCACATGTTGAAGTCCTGGCCCCAGGACCTTGGAACATGACTGTATTTGGAGGTAGGACCTTTAAAGAGGTGACGAAGGGGAAATGAGGTCATACAGGTGGGTCCTGATCCAGTATAACTGGTGTCCTTCTAAGAAGGGGTTAAGACACAGATATGCAGGAGGAAAGACCATCTGAGAACATGACCATCTCCAAGCCAAGGAGAGAAGCCTCAGAAGAAACCAACTCTGCCCACACCTTGATCTTGTACTCCTAGTCTCCAGAACTGTAAGAAAATAAACTGTTGTCTAAGCCTCCTAGCCTATAGCAATCCTAGCAAGCTATTACACCAGATTTACCTCTTCTAGAGTTTTATAGACTAAGTATGTGCTTGTGATCTTCCTTATTTTACCCAGCATTAGGCCTCTGGGATTTATCTATGTTGCTACATGAGTCAGTACCAGCTATCCTTTTTCATAGCTGAATAGTATTCCATTACACATTCTACAGTTTGTCTAGCTATGGCGATTTATTACCTAAAGATAGAGGGATCGTTTCATAACATTTCATTCTAATGTATGTTCTGTTTGTCATCTCAGCAACAAAGAAAATGTTCCACAGCTACCCTGCCTCTGCAGGGAGCTTTAGAACTGCATGCGGACATCTAATCATCCTGAAATGTATATAAAAGCATTATACTTCCTGAAGTGAAAAGTTCTTAGAGATTAAAGAAGAAGTACATCATTTTTATCTCAGTGAATGTAGACAAATCCGTTCAGAGTACAATTCACCTGTTTGGTTAATAACACAACTTTTGGTGTCAGGGTCTTCGGGGTTGAGTCCTACTACTGGACATGGAACAACAGACTGGTTCCAAATAGGAAAAGGAGTACGTCAAAGCTGTATATTGTCACCTNAACACAAGCTGGAATCAAGATTGCTGGCAGAAATATCAATAACCTCAGATATGCAGATGACACCATCCTTTTGGCAGAAAGTGAAGAGGAACTCAAAAGCCTCTTGATGAAAGTGAAAGAGAAGAGTAAAAAGTTGGCTTAAAGCTCAACATTCATAAAATGAAGATCATGGCATCCAGTCCCATTACTTCATGGGAAATAAATGGGGAAACAGTGGAAACAGTGTCAGACTTATCACTGCAGATGGTGACTGAAGCCATGAAATTAAAAGACACTTACTCCTTGGAAGAAAAGTTGTANATGAAAGTGAAAGAGAAGAGTAAAAAGTTGGCTTAAAGCTCAACATTCATAAAATGAAGATCATGGCATCCAGTCCCATTACTTCATGGGAAATAAATGGGGAAACAGTGGAAACAGTGTCAGACTTATCACTGCAGATGGTGACTGAAGCCATGAAATTAAAAGACACTTACTCCTTGGAAGAAAAGTTGTAAGCAACCTAGATAGCATATTCAAAAGCAGAGATATTACTTTGCCAACTAAGGTCCGTCTAGTCAAGACTATGGTTTTTCCAGTAGTCATGTATGGATGTGAGAGTTGGACTGTGAAGAAGGCTGAGCACCGAAGCATTGATGCTTTTGAACTGTGGTGTTGGAGAAGACTCTTGAGAGTCCCTTGGACTGCAAGGAGATCCAACCAGTCCATTCTGAAGGAGATCGACCCTGGGATTTCTTTGGAAGGAATGATGCTAAAGCTGAAACTCCAGTACTTTGTCCACCTCATGCAAAGAGTTGACTCATTGGAAAAGACTCTGTTGCTGGGAGGGATTGGGCGCAGGAGGAGACGTGGATGACAGAGGATGAGATGGCTGGATGGCAGCACTGACTCAATGGATGTGAGTCTGAGTGAACTCCGGGAGTTGGTGATGGACAGGGAGGTCTGGTGTGTTGCGATTCATGGGGTCACAAAGAGTTAGAGAGGACTGAACAACTGAACTGACTGATCAGATCTATTTATATTTCTCTATTTATGGCCTTGTAAAAATTATGTTCTACAGAACTCTCTTTAATTTGATGTGGGAGCCTGGATGGGAAAGGGACGTGGGGGAGAATTGATACATGTATATGTATTGCTGTGTCCCTTCACTGTTCACTTGAAACTATCACAACGTTGTTAATTGGCTATACTATATACAAAAGAAAAAGTTTTTTAAAATGTGTACTATTGATCAGTATTACTCAAGTGTGAAAATTTTTGTTGGTTTTATTTTATATAACTTTTTGCAGCATTCCCTTCAACTCAAATATCAGAGACTTGGAAGATATGATATTTTTAAAAGAATGTTTTAAGATGTAATAAGTGAACAGAGGATCAAAGACATGAGGTCTAACCTTCACTTCCAGAGAGTCTATGTACCTGACATGTGAGTGAAAATTTCAACACATGAACCAATTACACCAAAAACTTTCCCCAGTATGTTCTTTCTCTTCCTTACAATAGAGGGCTCAAACAGAACTTAAGCAGAACTTTCTAGTGTAGAAAATGATATTTATTATATTGAAAGTAAAGACTAATTGCTTTTATTATTGCTATTGGAAACAGACAAAGGAAATAAATTAGAACAATTTGGGAACAAGAAAAAGTGAAAGGAAGAAGACATAATATATAAAGTCTGGAACAGGCTACAGAATGTGGAAGTGAGACTCTTAATATTTTTATCAACTGGAAGTGATATACACACACATGTACATATATATACATACATAGAATATATGCACATACAATATATATCTTTGGTAAATTCCAGGGACTTGAAAAGATTGTTATTAATTTTAAGTCAGACGATTTCAATTTCAAAAAAACAAGAAATTCTAATATAGTGTATATAGCATAAGATCCTGGGATATGCATGTTTAATAAAATACAAGATAAGTCTGATGAAAATAGTCACAAGCCAAATATTGATAAATAGACCTTCTGTGTGTTGCAGAGTGCTAGGGGAGGGAGCGGTTGCTTTCACTTGTTTAAGAGACTAAAAATAGGTTTTGTTCTTTTAGAGGCTGCAAGGCAAGCACAAGGGGAGAGAGAGAGAGAGAGAGATTTGTGCAAGAGGGAGACTGAGAGAGAGAGAGTTTGCCTTTCATTTCCACAGTATATCATTTCCCACAATAATCTTCTAAAGCCTACATTTTGGTACCTATGATGGCTGCTGATTGTGGAAGCTAAGGGAAGTAGCAATTTCTGTTCTCCAAGCCATTTGATATTCTATGTTGTTCTGCTACAGATCTCTTTTGATACTGGAGCAAAGAAAAATCAGATCCATAATGTATACTGAGCCCTGTGAAAGACATCACCAATGAGTTGAAGCTGTGACAGCTGCATGCTTCTTTTACCTCCATATCAAATATATTTCAAACACAGAAGTTGAAAGGAATAATATACTGCATGTAACATCAATTTTTAGTAGCTTATAGATATTCTTTTCTTATCCTATATCCATCACTCACAAAACAGTCTCTCTTAAATCTGTCTTTGGCTTTAATCATCAAGCAACTTGAGGAAGAAATTATAAACTTTATTTTGTCATTGTTTAATATGCTAATCTGGACTGTTGTTTTCCCTTAATATATCAGAAGGAGAATCACATCTGGTAATGCAGATGGCTGAAGACAGAGCAGAACCCAAATGCTCACACACTGTCCTGTGATCACCCAATTACTCTCCTGGAAGTAAAAACAAAATAACTTGCTGGTATAAATGTGGGAATGAAAAAATATGTGTAAGTTTTGAATGATCATATTCATATAAGATAAAATAAAATGATTTGGTTTCCCGTTTTAATATGGCAATAAGGGGAGAAAGATAAGTTAATAACAAACTGAGTATATCTCTCCTTTGGCAATTGATGTAGTCTCACAACTTGATAACACAACAGCTAAAGATATGAGAGAGCCCGAGACATTCAACAATTATTATGTGGTCCAAACTATGTTAAAAACTTCAGCTTGAAGGAGAATGCTCTAATAGACTGGTAAAAGGGAAATAACGTGTTTAGTCCATTCAAACCACCTCTGCCTAGCAGAGATCATCAAGATTCAGAGTGAAGAAAATTTAAAAAGTTGTAAATCAAAGCTTCTGAAATCTACTCATCATCCACACAAGCCATACTGAATGCAAAATCAGAAAGCCACAGGAGTCAGGGAGAACTGAGCAAAACATATCCAGTTGGTTATAAGTTTTGGCTGTAAAATGAGGTTTTTAGAGGAAACTGAACATTTAAATGTAATTCAGTGAGCAGTGAACATATGAGACACACGGTGTGCTTATCTATGGGGAACCAAGAGCAAATTGAGTGAAATGCACATCTCTCGTTAAGTAGAAGTACAGTTGCCCACCACTGAAAACAACTGCAAACTACTCACTTGTTCCTGGGGTGTTTCTATTTATATTTTTTGTGTAATGAGTTGTAATTGTGCCAGTAGCTATCTTCATATTTTGGAGTTATTGGCTGAGCAACAGAGAAGACTTTCAGGTTGGGTTTTCCAATGACTGAGAAGCTTATACGGCATTTCAACTGAATCTACTTTACAAAGTCCTTGCACCACCATTCTGTCCCTCCACCAACTCCCCATTGACTCTAGTCCCCTCACAAGTGTAGAAAGAGCTGGAAAGAAAAACAAAACAAAAGTCACATCATATTAACCTTTGAAGTTGATTTCATGGAGAACAATTCTGCTCCTAAATGTTAGTAAATAAGCTGAAACTATTCTTATAATAGTTCCTATAACAGTTATTAGTGTTTAGGTAAACATTTTTCCAGTATGCTTTAATTAAATAATATTGAAAATGATGGACGACTTAGTATACATCAAGGATTATGGGATAAAAAAATAAGATACATTTTCTAGCTTCTGCAGATCTTAAAATATATATAGAAAAATACATAGTATAAATTATAAAGCAGAGTGTACTTTAAAGTAGTTGTAAAGAGTATTTTAATAGACAGAGTTACAAGGTACTGACAATGAAAAATAAATAGAATGTGATGTTTAGGGTGGGTTTCATGAAACAATGAAATAAAATTCTTAAAATTCCATAAATAATATTGGTGTTGGAATGCAAGTTGAAAAGAGGCAAACATTTTTGGAAAGGAAAAAAGATGACCATAAACAGTGAATATATTGGTTTTAAGGAGAATGACCATGGGATTGAGATGACCAACACTCTGAGTGTTACACAAAGAGCAACAGACAGTAGAAAGTTGGGCTGGAGGTAATGGAAACAGAGGTTGGTGCCCATTCAGTTCAGTTGCTCAGTTGTGTATGACTCTTTGTGATCCCATGGACTGTAGCATGCCAGGCTTCCCTGTCCATCACCAACCCCCAGAGCTTGCTAAAACTCATGTCCATTAGTGGATAGACTTCAAATACCACGCTAATGAGTCCTGATCTTTGGATGCAGTGAACAAATCTGTGTTGTAGAGACAGAGACATGTATGGGGGTAAAATCTCAGGATGGAGTTATGAAGCTTGGAACTGTTCAGACAAGGATTCTCTGAAGGCCAATGGTAGGAAATGGTGATAATAAAAATATAAGAAAGTGAAAATATCACAGAGAAAGAATAAGAAGAACCTGGAAATCTAGGGGTTGTATCAAAATGGAAAAAAAAAAAAAAAANGGGGATGACAGAGGATGAGATGGCTGGATGGCATTGCTGACTCAATGGGCATGAGTCTGAGTGAACTCCGGGAGTTGGTGATGGACAGGGAGGCCTGGCGTGCTGCGATTCATGGGGTCACAAAGAGTCGGACACGACTGAGCGACTGAACTGAACTGAACTGCTGTGTGACTTTGGGCAAATCACTGAACCTCTCTGAGCCTGTTTATTCACCCAAGAAATGAGGCTAATGATCCATCCCTAAGGGTTGCTTGAAGACTGAACAAACTAACGAGTTCAGGGTGTTCCCAGCAGCTGGGAGGCTTAAGGACTCAGGAAGTGCTCCTTCTTTGTCCCATTCAGCTTCCATCAGGGCCAGAACTCTGCATGGTAGCGCAGCAGAAGTAGATTTCTAGGCCACAAAGGGTAGAAAATGAGCTTCCTGCAGTGCCATATATGATAGCTGAGACCCAGGAGCAGGGTGGTGAAGACCACATCAAATCAGCAGGCTGCCAGGATCGATTCAGCTGATGCAATCACTCCAGGAGAGATGGTTTCAGAGTTTCATAAAACACACTCTGAATCATGGGATCCAAACTGCTTCCAGTCCACACAGTCTTACACATGCTTGGCCATTTGTATTTCTTTATTTTGTTCCTTCTGAATGGGGCAGTTCAAAAATGTGTTTCACTTGGTTATGATTCTTTCTAGGAAAGTGTAAATTTAAATCTGATAATCTAGAAACCCATAATTTATAACAGGTTTTAATTGAATATTTTCCTTCTGACCCAGCAGGAGACACGCATAATCCAAAAGGCCGTCATTTTCTTTCATTTCAGAAGTTCTTTTTCCTCCTGAAAAAAAAATTATTTTTCAACTTTAAAATCCTCAGGAATTATTTTTTGGCATAATTTATCTACTCTGTCCCAAGTGGTTCTGAAATGTTCATAATTCCTCTCAGATGATGATCTCTTTTTGGCTTTTAAAGACAAAAAAAACATCTATGGTTTCACTTTGAAGCTCTTGAGAAAAAGTTCCTGGGACGCTTACCATGTGGTAAAGAAATTGTAAATAAGAAAGATAAATTCAGATTTGGAAACAGGGCTATCAGTTCGACCCACCAATCTCCTGCAGGATGAAAAGGATCATTTACTATAACTTCCCGTGGCTTAACGGCATCTCAGTGTTGTCTATTACCCAGCATCACTGCAGGTGTGTTAAAGAAAACCCGCTCCTCACGCATGTTTCATTGGTACCCTGCTTCCAAAGATTTGAAAAACTCTTTTGGTAGGCGCATCCTTTTGTGTCCAAAACAGGACTGAGAACCTCTGTCAGCCTTTCCTTTCCTCACCAAACATCACTGTCACCAGACCGTCCCGCCCCCCACCCTAAATATGCAGACCGACCAAACCTCTTCCCACGTCACTCGACAGCTAGTCAGATGTGCTCTCAGAGACCTCACAGTGCACTTTACTCAAGTCAGCTCCACTCAGTTGCCTTTTTCTTTTTTCTGATATATTTTTATAACCCTGCACAAGATGATTGATCCCAGTCATCTCTTCAACAGTCTTGAAACCCGAGAACCTCTCTTTAATTAAACCTCCTGGATTATAACCTTCCTTCCCAACACCAAAGGAAGAGCTTCCTTCCCAGCTCTGCTGCTGCGGCAGAGCTCAAGGTCAGCCGGCAGCCAGGCCTGGCCTGTTGGGCAGGGCCTCTGCCCTAAGAGGGCTGGTTCCCTCCGGGTCGGATGGCAGGACCCGCAGCAGAGAGAGCCTGGGGTGAGAGTCAGGTCTGCTCGGTTCCAGGAGAGGGCTTGGCTCAGGGATCCATCAGAGAGCCGGGGCCAGCAGCCTTGGGTGGTCCTGCAGAACCCCTCCCTGTCCCTGGCGGCACAGACCACCCCCCCTCGGGGCAACCGCAAAGCACAGTCCGGCTATCCATTGGACCCCAGCCCCAGGGGTGATTAGATTGTTGGCAAGGGGATAAACTTCCTTCTTGGTACAGCTTTAGCAACATCCCGTATGCTTTGGTATGTTGTGTTTTCATTTTTGTTAGTCTCAAGATATTTTTAAAAATTCCCTTTTGATTTCCTATTTGACGCAATAGTTGTTCAAGAATGTGTTGTTTAGTTTCCGCTTATTAGTGAATTTTTGTTTTCTTACTGTTACTGAATTCTAGTTTCATTTCATTGTGGTCAGAAAAGACGCTTAGGATTATTTCAGATGAATGGGTAAAGAAAATGTGGTCTGTTCATACCAGGGAATATCATGCAGTCTTTAAAAAGAGAAGGAAATGTTGCGATTTGAGACTTGGCTGAGCCTGGTGACACCAGCCAGACAGAGAAAGATAAACACGGTGTGATCTCACTTTTATGTGGAATCTGAAAAAGCTGAACTTAGAAAAGCAGAGAATAGAATGGTGGTTGCCATTGGCTTTGGGAAGATCCTCTGGAGAAGGGATAGGCTACCTACTCCAGGATTCTTGGGCTTCCCTTGTGGCTCAGCTGGTAAAGAATCTGCCTGCCATGTGGGAGACCTGGGTTAGCTCCCTGGGTCAGGAAGATCCCCTGGAGAAGGGAAAGGCTCCCCGCTCCAGCATTCTGGCCTNAGAAGGGATAGGCTACCTACTCCAGGATTCTTGGGCTTCCCTTGTGGCTCAGCTGGTAAAGAATCTGCCTGCCATGTGGGAGACCTGGGTTAGCTCCCTGGGTCAGGAAGATCCCCTGGAGAAGGGAAAGGCTCCCCGCTCCAGCATTCTGGCCTAGAGAATTCCATGGACTGTATAGTCCGTGGGGTCACAAAGAGTCGGACACAACTGAGCGACTTTCAGTTTCATTGCCATGGGCTGAAGGGCAAGCGGAAGATGTTGGTGGAGGGATGCACAGTTTCAGCTATGCGGAACAACTGAGTAAGTTCTGGAGACCAAATGACAGAAATATTAATATAATGAACAATACTGCATTACGGACTTGAAATTCACTGAGTCGCTCTTCTTTTAACAGTGTTATTTCTTTAATTTATTTTTGGCTGTGCTGGGCCTTTGCTGCTGCGCAGGCTTCTAATTGCGCTAGCTTCTCCTGTAGCCTGGCACAGGCTCAGCGGCGGTGGGCGTGGGCTGTGTCTCTCCCAGGCACATGGGACCTTCCCTGATCAGGGATCCTGTATTGGCAGGCGGATTCTGTACCACTGAGCCACCAGGGAAGCCCAGAGACTCATTCTTAAGTGTTCTCGCCACCACCGTGAGGCGGTGAATGTGTTAATTAGCTTGATTGTGATCACTGTTTCCCAAGGAATCTACATATCAAAACATACACTGTACACCTTAACTGTACATAGTTTTTGTCTGTCAATTGTATCTCAATAAACCTGGGAAGATGTGGAACTAATGTATATTGAAGTTCAGGGTCGGGGGGAGACAAGTGGAAAACAGTAAGCACTTGAAGGAAACCAACAGCCAGGAGTAAGAGCCTGCAATTCACTCAGAACCACGGGAGGGTCAAGCCACAACCTGCACAGCGGGAAAAAAAAAAAATCAAATGTGAAAGAAGATACGTTCCTGAAGTAAGAAACCTGATTTTAAATTAAAAATGAATTGGTGGAGAGGATGGAGACCTAGGAAATCGAATAGAAGGGAGAATGCAAAACGCAAAGCAAAAATAGCATCAGAAATCATGCAAGGAAAACCCAAGCCCTTGGCGGAGGAAGACCCAGGAGACATCATATGGGAATAATACAAAGCCTAGAAGGAAAAAAGCAACACATGGAGGAGAAGCCATAATTTTAAAACGAGAAAGAAAATTTTTCCGTGGTTTGAAGAAAGACTTGGGTTTGAAAGGACTCATGGAGTTCCAGGCAAGAATGATGGAAAAAATCAGACATCTAGGCATAGCCTGGGAAGATTCTTGAATTCCTCGATTAAAGGGAAAACTCTTACAAGCTTCCTAGATGAGAGACCTAGTTAAGAAGTCGGCCTGAAACCACACATATGTAAAGTTAGAGAAGAGAAAAGCGTCCTCTGCCAGTCGAGGTGCCCTTCACATACCTGAAATAGAAGTTCAAAAGTCCAGAGACTCTCTCTGGGCCCCGTGGAAAATGCGCGCGAAAGGAATCTAATCAGGTAATAAAGGACTCAATTTGGAGACGGGAGGAGTGAAGAAAAGAGGCAGCCATCCATGGTAAGCAAGAACCCACAGTTTCTGTACAGTTAGCTTCAATGGATCATGATAGATAAGACAGTATTTGTAACATAAGCACTAAATAATTTAAAAAATAATAACAGAAGAGAGATGTGATAAGACCCAAAGCTAGTGTGCAAGTAAAACTACCCAATTATCTTGGCAAAAGTAGGAGTTGAGGAGAGGGGAAAGGGCCAGCAAAAGCATTTCAAATATTTCCTATTGGGTGGAGGAGAAGGAAAGGAAAGAGACCCTGGGTGGGAGGAACCGATTGATAGTTCGTTGACACAACAGAAAGTGGTTTTGTTTGTTTGCTTTTTATGAAAACCAGAAAAGGAAAAGTCAGCTCCATGGAAGGTAACATATAGTAAAGCTTCCAAAATGAGAAGGCAAAAGAGGAAAGACCAGCATCTCTTGTCAATTGTTCCATCCTTTCCTTTTTTTTTAAATAAAAAAAAATTTTTTTTATTATGGAAACTTCTAAACACACACTGCAAGAGACAGAATAAGACAAGGACTCTCTGTGGACCTACTCCCAGGTTCAATGCTCTTTTTTTTTTTTTAAGTTGGGGAAATACTGATTGTCACATACTGCTACTGCAGCAGCAGCAGACTGTCACCTACCCTGCAACATTTCAGGTTTTAACTTTCCCAGCAATTGACTTAGAATTTGCACAGTCTTGTAGAAACTGGTACTCCTCTTTAGTGATCAAAAGAGTTCTTTTCTCCTTGAATTCTTATTCTGATCTCCAACGATCCCAAAAATACACCATCTGAACAAGACAAGGCACAGTTCTGGTAAACATTTTCGCTTTTCCAAGATTGATTTTTTATGGCTAACAACTGGCAAATACAAAATGCTAAATCTTCCTGATTACCAAAACTCTTGAAAATCCTGCAGTTTGCACAAAACTTATGGATTTTTTTTTTTTTTTTGGACAGGCTCTATCAAGCAGTGTTTACCTTCATGAACTAAATAAGCGTCACTGGGCTTCGAATGGTATTAATACCCTGATTTTGGTGCCAGGTGTTAATGATTCTGGAAAACTCCGTATCATCACTCAGCTCCCTGGATAACCTTAGGTCCTTGGTGGAATATGACAACAGAGTGTACATGGATGTGTCTGCTCAGGTGTGTCCAACTCTTTGTGACCCCGTGGACCATAGCCCACCAGGCACCTCTGTCGGTCAATGGGGATTCTCCAGGCAAGAATACTGGACATAAAGAATCACAATTACTAAGAAAGAAGGGGCTTCCCAGGTAGCGCTACTGGTAAAGAATCTGCCTGCTCATGCAGGAGAGGCAGGAGACCCGGGTTTGATCCCTGGGTTGGGAAGATTCCCTGCAGGAGGCCGTGGCAACCCACTCCACTATTTTTGCCTGGAGAATCGCATGGACAGAGGAGCCTGGCGGGCCACAGTCCATGGGGCCTCAGAGTCAGACATGACGGAGGTGACTTAGCACATGTACACTAAGAAAGAAACCACAACCAACTTTGGTCAAGATGTCGAAAACTTAAGAAGAAAACATACGTTTGCAAGTGAAGAGATAGACATCAGACAGGTGGACAGGCTGCAGACACCAGTCAGGTAGGGACCTGAATTCCATGGTTCTTGAATTCCATGGTTAAATGGGCCACTGAAAGGCCTGCACCAGTTGGGTTGTTCCAAAATATTTATATTTTCCTTTTTTTCTTTTGAATTGAAAATGTGTGATTTTTTTTCTTTTTACATTGCCACAAAACAAATAGTAGAGCTGTGTTAATAATTTACACGTCTGATTTCAGATCCTTTTTGACACTGCCGTCCTGTTTCTGCTGATCCGTACAGTTGCTTTCCCTGGGAGACCGGCTGAGGGAGTGCCCAGTCCTGATGCCCTCGGGGCCCCGCCCACTGCCCCGCCCCCAGATCTGCACAGACAGCCTGGCATAACCCCAATAAGCTACAGTTTGACCCCTGCCCTCCAGCCCTCCTGGTAAAGAATCCACCTGCAATGCAAGAGGCTCGAGTTTGATCTCTGGGTCGGGAAGATCCCCTGGAGAAAGGAATGGCAACCCTCTCCAGTCTGCTCGCCTGGAGAATCCCAGTGACAGAGGAAGAGTAGGATGGGGTCACCAGAGTAGGATATAACTGCGCAAATACACTGTTACTGTTGCTTCGACCCTCCATGGAGGGCTTGGTCAGCGGAGAGTCACGGGGGCCTGGAGCCGCTGCACACCCTCTGCACTTCCCCTTGGCCCTGTCTGAACTGCCCTCCGTCCTCGCCCCACATCCCAACAGACAAATCCCAAATGGCAACCTCCATTGCCATTTAGCACAAGAAGCCCCTTCTTGGCTCCCCTTCCGTTGTACCTATAGGTGCCTTGCTTCTTACATCTTCCCACCTGTGTGGAGGGATGGAACAATTGAACATCTTTCTCTCCCATCCTCCTCCCTCCGACCTGGGTCCTGTGCCTTCGGGGCCTTGCTTTCCTCTATCCACACCTCGAAACGCTCCCTCTTCCCAGCTCCTTCCCCTCGCCTAGTAACATGCCCAGCTCTTCCTGCTCAAAACCCTGTGGCGGGCCACAGTCCACAGGGTTGCAAAGAGTCGGACACAACTGAGCGACTGAGCTCTTAGGCACGCACACCCTCCTTCCACCAAGTCACCATTCCACCCTGCTTCAGCCCAACTTGGTCGAGGCCAAGGGCCCCACCTGCTCCCTCACTTGGTCAGGAAATCCAGTTCCTCACTTGGACTTCTCTGAGTCTCCTTCTGGGAGGTGCCAGGCTCGTGGAATAAGGGGAAGCTGAGGGCCTCAGCCAGCTGCCTAGGTAGAACCCTCACAACCTCAGATCTGGTGCCCCCTCCCACATATCTGGGAGGAATGAGGTCCCCAGGACCATAGACTGGCCATTTCTTGGTGGCTCCCACAGGAATCTTAGACACCAGTGGACTGGTGTAGGGGGGGTGGGCCTATGACTTTGCCCTAGAGGCCCACACCAAGAACTCAACCCCCACCATAGCTGGGAAGGGGCAAAGTACAAATGGGACACCAATCTCCTCCAGGGCACCTGCAGGCACCCCTGATTGAATGCGAATACCCTCCACACTCGCCTTTCACTCTTTCCTTGTCACAGCACAAAGGATCCCGGAGCTGGAAACCTGGGGTCATCCTGGAGCCCCTTAAAAGTCACCGAGGCTCCCCAGTTCCTCTTCTCATCTTCTGAGATGCTTTCCACTCCCATCTGCTGTTCCGGCCGCACCCTTGGCACCAACCCAGCCCGCTGCCCTGCCCCTCCCATCACCCACGGGCGGGAGGGGGACAGGGACTCCATGGCTGGTAGCTGAGGGGACAGAGGGAGGCAGGGGAGGAGGAGGAGGTGCAAGGGAAGGGGCCTGCCATTGCAGAGGTGCTCAGTGATGGTTGGATAACTCGGGCAGTGATGACACGCAGCGGGTGGGGGAAGGGTGCCCTAATCCCAGCACAGCCCCCTGGGGTGGGGGAGGGGACGGAGAGATAAAGTCCCACCGTGGGAGCCTCCTGCCTGGCCTTTCCCAAAGGAACTAAGGCTGCCGGCCAACACCAGTGCAGCCAGGAATGTGGGAACCCCTGTCTGCCGAGGCTTGACCTGGGGAAGGCCCCCCTGATCCCATGGTGGGTGGCAAGAGCAGGTGGGTGGGCCATGCTGTCTGGGGGTCAGAGAGGCCAGACCCTGGCTGGAAGCCCTTTGAATAGATGCCAGATGCACTGTCTAGTGCTGAGTGTTAAACGGACAGGAAGACAGAGCTTGGGACCCCGCCAGGGTGCAGACCCACGACTCTGACCTTGGCCCTGACCCGTCTCTCCAGCCAGCTCTTGGAAGCCCGGCAACTCCCTCTTCAAACGCCTGTCCTCTCTCATCCTCAGCATCTCTTGCCTGGGCCACAACTTCCCCAGGGCACCCTCCTCATGGCTACAGCGGGACCCGTTGTTCATTCATTCAGCACACCCAGGCAGGAGGTGGCCCTTGCAGCAAGGACTGTCTCCTGGGAGGGGAGCTCGATGCAGAAAGACAATGACCGTGAAAGTGGCAGGGGGGAGTGGACCAACAGCGTGAAGACTGCGCAACTCCCTGCACCACCCCAAAGTCCTCAGCCTAGCCCTGGCCCTCCTCATTCCAGAAACATCCCCCTACCCCGAGAGAGCTCCACTCTCATCGGAGCACACCCCCTCCCAGGGTTCTCTTGCCCCACTCTCCTCCCCCAGGTCCCTTTCCCGACCCCTTCTGGGGCTTCTCCCAGCTCCCAGGCACCTCTGCCTCCCAGGCTGGGTGCCCTGAGCAGAGTTTAGGGCCCACCTGTCTGCTTCCAGCAGGAAGCGGGTGCGCAGCAGACGGCCTGGAGAATTAAGGAATTAAGGCAGAGCGGGTCTGAGATCAGGGCAGTGTCTGGGTAGAGGTCAGGTTCTGCCTATCCAAGCGTGAGTTTCCCATGGCAACGACCACCCCTCCCATCCCCCTGCCTGGTGAGGGTAGCCCCCTCCTCCCTGGCCTGGCTCTGCACCCGTCCACCCTACGCCTGCCTCCTCTGTCACCAGCGGTAATCCTGTGTGGTTTTTACTCTGGTGCCCCTGAAAAGAGGGGAGAGGAAAGGAGGCGAGTCCTTCCCAGGGCCTTGCACCCAGCCCTCCAGTGGGAGCAGCTCCCAGGCTGCCGGCTGGAACTGGGCCAGCTGACCACCCACTCGTGTCAGCACCCACCTTCACAGGGCCTCCTGCTCGGGCCGGGCTGGCTGTGGCTGCCCGGTGGCCAGCACGGGGAAGGCAGACCCTTGCCCGGGACAGCTTATTACATTCTCCTCCCTCCCCACACTTGACCACATGTGGTCACCCAGCCCCGTCCGGATGCGTTGGCTGACATTTTGTCTGCCTGGCACCTTCTAGAATCTTCCTCACACCCATGGTGTGCACAGCAGCTACCAAAGCCTGTCAGCTCTGTCCTGAAGGCCTCTGGGAGTCACCCCTGCCCCGACCCAAGCCCCTCCCTATCCTTGCCAACCTGGTGCTTGAATGTTGCAGGCACTGCCTCCCTGGCCCTCCACCTACTCTGAGCAAAGGCGTTTTTTTTTGGAGACAGATCTGTAAGTGTCGTTCCCTTGCTGTGAAGTCCAGACTCCTCAGTGCATCCAGCCCCTCTGTTCTGGCCCCTGCCAGTCTCTCTTGGGGCCCGGCCCCCACAGCTGGAGCTCTGCAGGGCTCCCCAAACCCACAGGCTGTCTCCACCCCTTGCACATGCTTCTCCCCACAGGTGAACTCTAGAGGCGGCTGTGTGGGAAGACGTCTCTGAACCTTTCTCCCAACTCCGGTCACCTCTTCCTCTGTGACCCCCCCCCCACCCCCCGCCTTCCAGTGATCCTTGATATAATGAGCGTCCTGTTCATTATCCCTCTCGGATTGCAGGGCTCTCTCCCGGTCTCAGGAGAGGTTTCTCAGAAGCAGAGCTGGAAACAGGGATTCAGCAGCATGTGATTGATGGAGAGACGGCTCTCAGGAGAAACACATAAGAGAGGGAGGGAGGAAAGCAGGAAGGGACAGAGAGAAGGGTTCTCAGGAAGAGTCTAGATGTGGCCTGCCTGGATAGGGGGTGGGCTCTGGGATATAACAGCCACACTGCTGGGCTGGCCCCTTGAGGTGAGGAGGCCCGTGGCTGCATCCTTGTATCAGGCAGTCATTGGCTGTGCGATGGGAGGGTTGACACTCCTCAGGGGACGCCCCTTTCATCAGGGAATAATCCGCAAGGAGGGGCAGCTGTGGGCATTAGGCACTGGCAGCAGNCTCCCATCCCCCTGCCTGGTGAGGGTAGCCCCCTCCTCCCTGGCCTGGCTCTGCACCCGTCCACCCTACGCCTGCCTCCTCTGTCACCAGCGGTAATCCTGTGTGGTTTTTACTCTGGTGCCCCTGAAAAGAGGGGAGAGGAAAGGAGGCGAGTCCTTCCCAGGGCCTTGCACCCAGCCCTCCAGTGGGAGCAGCTCCCAGGCTGCCGGCTGGAACTGGGCCAGCTGACCACCCACTCGTGTCAGCACCCACCTTCACAGGGCCTCCTGCTCGGGCCGGGCTGGCTGTGGCTGCCCGGTGGCCAGCACGGGGAAGGCAGACCCTTGCCCGGGACAGCTTATTACATTCTCCTCCCTCCCCACACTTGACCACATGTGGTCACCCAGCCCCGTCCGGATGCGTTGGCTGACATTTTGTCTGCCTGGCACCTTCTAGAATCTTCCTCACACCCATGGTGTGCACAGCAGCTACCAAAGCCTGTCAGCTCTGTCCTGAAGGCCTCTGGGAGTCACCCCTGCCCCGACCCAAGCCCCTCCCTATCCTTGCCAACCTGGTGCTTGAATGTTGCAGGCACTGCCTCCCTGGCCCTCCACCTACTCTGAGCAAAGGCGTTTTTTTTTGGAGACAGATCTGTAAGTGTCGTTCCCTTGCTGTGAAGTCCAGACTCCTCAGTGCATCCAGCCCCTCTGTTCTGGCCCCTGCCAGTCTCTCTTGGGGCCCGGCCCCCACAGCTGGAGCTCTGCAGGGCTCCCCAAACCCACAGGCTGTCTCCACCCCTTGCACATGCTTCTCCCCACAGGTGAACTCTAGAGGCGGCTGTGTGGGAAGACGTCTCTGAACCTTTCTCCCAACTCCGGTCACCTCTTCCTCTGTGACCCCCCCCCCACCCCCCGCCTTCCAGTGATCCTTGATATAATGAGCGTCCTGTTCATTATCCCTCTCGGATTGCAGGGCTCTCTCCCGGTCTCAGGAGAGGTTTCTCAGAAGCAGAGCTGGAAACAGGGATTCAGCAGCATGTGATTGATGGAGAGACGGCTCTCAGGAGAAACACATAAGAGAGGGAGGGAGGAAAGCAGGAAGGGACAGAGAGAAGGGTTCTCAGGAAGAGTCTAGATGTGGCCTGCCTGGATAGGGGGTGGGCTCTGGGATATAACAGCCACACTGCTGGGCTGGCCCCTTGAGGTGAGGAGGCCCGTGGCTGCATCCTTGTATCAGGCAGTCATTGGCTGTGCGATGGGAGGGTTGACACTCCTCAGGGGACGCCCCTTTCATCAGGGAATAATCCGCAAGGAGGGGCAGCTGTGGGCATTAGGCACTGGCAGCAGGGGGTGGGGGGTGGGGACCGTGAGTGCACTAGCCAGGTGCCAGGGGTCTGGCAGGTACCACCAGCATCCACCGCACTCCCTGTCAAGTGGGACCTTTGACAGACTCTGAATAAATGAGGAGTATGTGCATTCGTGATCCATCTGGCTCTGACCTTCTCCAAGCCCACAGCTGCGATGTTGTCCTTGAATGTCCCCACATTTCAGTGAGTGAAAGAAGCCCAGACATCCACCACCCAGGGAAGGACTCTGAGCTCGGCCCCAGGTGTCTCTTATGTGCCTGGCTGTGCAGAGAGAATCTTTGGTCAGTGTTCTCAGTGAATCCTTGCAGTCAACCACTTTACAGATGGGAAGACAGAGGCTCGGAGGGGTGAAGTGACTCCATGAAGGCTATGGAACTTGTGCTTGGAGGTCTGATCGCCACTTTGTCCGGTTCCTTCCCCCAGGTGTGCACAGGGCCTCAGAGCTGAGTTCCTCCCATCCATCACAAGAGACTAGCAAAGTCCTGGGTCACCTCTGAGCTCCTGGCTCCACCTCTGAGCCTGGCTCAGCTAAACTCAGGGTCCCCAAGGGCCACATCTGGCATTTGCAATGGTTGGGAGGCCCACGCATGTATTTTGCATGTGATTTACATAATAATTGCATCTGGTTTGCATGTGTCCCTGCTGAGGACCCATCAGCACTGTACAATTTTTAAGTCACTTCTCGGCAATTCTCAGAAGTCCATCACCTGGGCTTTACAGAGTCCAGTTTCCTTTATCTCTGGACTGTCTCTCAGACCCTCACCTTAGGGCTGCACACCAACCCAGCCCAGGTCTCGGAGAGGTCACACGTCTGCCCAGCCAGAAAGGGGCACTCCCAACCCCTGCCGCTGAAACGTGTATGCACTTGATGGCAACCCCTACTGATGGTGTGGGTGCCACCACAGTGCCACCTGGGCTTGGAGCGCACTGATGTTTTCACTGACGAGAGAACTGGACCCAGGCACAGCCTTGCTACAAAGGTACCCCGTGTGCGGGGAGGCTGAGCTGTGCCAGGTGACTGAAGGTCAGGGAGGTGCACTTCTCCCAGTGGCAGGGGCTCATCTGTGATGGGAAGGGCTTGTATCAGACAGCTGGCAAGTTTCAGTCCTATTTCTGTCTCTTTCAGGGGAGCTATGGGGTTAGCCAAAAACTCATTTGGGTTTTTGTGTAGCATCTTGTGGAAAACCCCGTACGAACTTTTTAGCCAACCCAACACATTCCAGAAAGCTTTATGAGGCTTTCAAGGAGCTTATTTGATGGGGCCTCAATAAAAAAAAAAGCGGGGAGCATATCCTGGGGCAGGTGGATGGAGCCCAAAAAGGGGAGAGGAACTGCCTCAGATTCTGAGATCTGCGTGGAGGCAGGCAAGGGATGCCAAGCACCCGCAGAACTCGTGTGAAGAGACACCATCTGTCAGGCTGCAGCTTCCTGGGATCTGTTCTCTCGTCTTCTTTGCTCCCAGGAGCCGGTTCTTCCTTCTGTCCCAGGGAACCCACGGAGGAAGGAGGGGAAACTGCGGGAGTCTGGTAGGGATGTTCACTCTTGATCAACCCCTGGACCTTCAGTGCAAGACTACACGCATTCCTCTCCAGGTTTATCTTGTTATCCTGATGGCATCCTCATTCTTCTGAAGAGGTGACCCATCTGTCATCAGGAGCTAATGAAAGTTGGCAAAAATCTGCTTCTGTCCATGTGTCTGGAGGTGGACTGCGTAGACAGGGCGCATCTGCATATGGCTGAGCACATCCCAGGCAACAGAAAGCCTGATCCTGTGTGGCCCCTCCGCCTGCCTGCACCCAGGTGTGGAAACTCCAGTCGGAGTGGGGGCGGACAAGACCAGACTGTCTGCCTTCCTCCCTGGCCTCTGGCCTCCCTAGGCTTCCTGTCTGGCAGATATAAAGGGGCCCCCTCACGTGCGGGGGAGACCCCAGCCTTGGCTGGGTACAGGCAAGACCCTGAACATCTCCCCAGCCATGTCCTCCCGGCCTTCCAGGATGCGGCCCCAGTGCTGGCTCCGAAACTGGTCCAGTTCGTTAGAGAGGAAGCGTGGTGTTTGATATCAGCCACCTGGGGAAGGGGGAAGCGGGGGTTCCGTCTGTCCTTTCAGCCCTATGTTATGAAGGCTTTTCTGAGTTCAGACAAGGTCTACCTCGTCCCTCTGAGT
Organism: Neotragus moschatus; assembly: GCA_006410615.1. Lineage (NCBI taxonomy): Eukaryota > Metazoa > Chordata > Mammalia > Artiodactyla > Bovidae > Neotragus > Neotragus moschatus. The sequence continues at coordinate 6,633,656 of SJYA01002112.1, read as the reverse complement.
TGTGGATCCCACATCTGGGCTGGGGGAGGGAGTGAGGAAGGGGGCGGACCGCTTGGAAAAGGACCACAGCTTCGGGGCCAGGGAGGTGGGGAGCTCTTCCCAGAGCTAGATAGGCAGTGCTGCCAGGCGGTCAGAACCCAGACTAGCGTTCTGCTCATCTCCCACTCAGATGTCTTTCACCTTCTGCAAAGTGGACATTTAGTGGCTACAGGATTAAGACCGTATTATGGATCCTATGTATCTTGCCTAGTGGCATGGACATCGTTGCTAAAGCCTGGAGCACCTTTGGTGGATTTGTGGTGGAGGATGAAAGGCTGTCTCAGATAGGCACCATCATTTGCTAGGAGCAGGAACCCACTGAAGCGGGCTCGAGTTGAGGTGGGTTATTGGAAGCAGACGGGGAAGCCCGTCACAATGGCAGCTCACCCGAGTGTGCAGCCGCTCCACTCCACCCCATTCTTCTCCTGCAAACTCTCCGCCTCAGCTTCCCCGTAACTCCTACCCAGCCATGGCTACAGGATGCCCTGGGCTGTGCTCTCACTCCCCCTCGGGGACTCTACAGTGGGATGAATAGCATTCCCCCCCACCCTGAAATCCATGTCCATTTAGAAGCTTAGAATGGGAACTTATTTGGAAATAGGGTCTTTGCAGATGTAAGTGTTTAAAAGGTCAGACTGGATGCAACTGGGCACTAAACTCAATGACAGGTGTCCTCATAAGAAAAGAGCACCTACAGACACAGAGAGACAAAGGCCACGTGAAGAAGGCCATGCGGAGACAGAGAGAAGGCCGCAGGAAAGCGCAGACGCTGAGAGATGCAGCCACAAGCCAAAGGTGCCAAGGGTGCCAGGAGCCATCAGAAGCTGCAGGAGGTAGGAAAGCATGCTTCCCTGTGGCCCTGCTGACGCCTTGACTTTGGACTTCTGGCCTCTAGGATGGTGGGAGGACAACTTTCTGTTGTTTGAAGACACTTAACCTCTGGTAATTCGTTACAGCAGCCCTGGGATGCAAACAGAGTCTCCACCCAGAAGCTGGATTGCCCTCAGCCTCTGTGTTTCATTCAATCTCAAAGCCCAGGAGAGAGAACAGTTGCCCTGCCTGGCTCGGGTGTGTGCCGCCCCCCCACCCCCCCACTCCCCCCAGGACCCACCAGCTGGTATGGCTGGAAGAGGGCAGGGGCGCACCTGGGGGCTTCAGAATGCCCTAGTCCAGCATCCGTGATAGATAGCATCACTTTTCCCAGAGGCTGTGAATTCACGTCTCAAAGGGGAATTCACCTCTCCAGGTGTGCCTCAGAGTTCTGCATCCTCTGCACACCCAGCTTTACTTGGGAAAAGGCAGAGATGGTGAGGATCACCTGGGTGCATGAAACAAAGCCAAGAATAAATGGCACTCTGTTGGAAGACAGAATCAGGACTCAAAAGGCTTCTTTCAGCTTAGCAAGCCAACAAGATGATGCCCAATGAGGATGACTGTCAAGGTCAACTCCTGAGTTCCAAGAGTCAATTTCACAAGGGAAATTTGGAGGAAGCCTAACAACAGCTCCTTGTGAGAAAGACCTAGAGGTTTTCCTTGAGTCCTCTCTGGAAATGAGTCAGTGCTGCGGGCTAGAGGGCTAAGAGCCCAAGGAGAAGCAGAGCATCTTTGGCTGGGCTGGAGGAGTTAAGGGGATTTGGGACTTCCTGCAGCCGGAGAGCGGAGAGATAAGGCCTCCACCAGGAAAGGAGGACAGCCTGACCACCGCGCTGGGCTGCGGAGCAGAGAGGGCTTGAGATGCCTGGGGAGGGGTCAGCAGAGATATCAGATGTCCCGGGCAACTCAGGACAATGAGGCTTCAGGGAGGCAGCGCAAGCGAACAGGGACAATCTGGGGCCCATTCCAAGGAGGTGGCTACAGAGGTGTCGCTGGCGCGTCCCCAAACGCGGTCATCTCGGCTTTAGAGCCCTGGCTTTGAAGGGCGCGCACGGGCTTTGAAGACGAGTGTGTTCCGCGGGCGGACGGCTTTTAGCCCCGCGCGGTCCCAGGGGCCTGGCTCGACTTCTCACAGCCACCGGGTGCACGCGGACGATGACGGTGGCAGATGGGTGTGTTTGGAAGAGTTCCCCCGGGGCGTCGACGACCTGCGCCCCTGCCACCCCGGGGCTGCTCCCTGCTTAACCTCTCGCTCGCGGCCGTCAGCCGGGAGTTGGGGAGGGGGGCTGGCGGCGGAGAAGGGGCCGGCGGAGGAGAGCGACGCGGCCCCAAGTTTATGCTAATCCGCACAGAGCCCGCCTCCCGCCTCCCCTCGGCGGCCCCAGGCGCGAGCAGCGCCGGCCACTCGGCGGGACGCAGCTGCCTCGAAGCGCCAGGCGCCCGGGCCAGCGAGCTCCTGGGGCCGCGACCGGCGGCGGGACCCGGACGGGCGAGCGGCGGGCGGACACCGGGCGGGGGCCCCGCGCGGGGCCAGGTGGAGACCCCGGGAGCCGCGATGGGCCGCCGCCGCCTGCCGGTCTGGCTGTGCGCAGTGGCGGCGCTGCTCTCGGGGGCGCAGGCCAAGGGCACCCCGCTCCTCACGCGGCCCGCGCCGCCGGGTGCTTCCCGCTACAGCCTCTACACGACGGGATGGCGCCCGCGGCTGCGCCCGGGGCCGCACAAGTAAGCGCGGGCCGCGCCGCGGGCGGGAAGCGGGAGGGCTGGGCCCCGGGCGGCGCTCCCACCTGCCCCGGGCCTCGCGCGCGGGGGCGCCGGGGACCCCAGGGCGAGCCCCTGCCCGGCCGGGCGCCCCACGCTCCGGGGGGCTGCGGGGCTGGTGAAGGAAAATAAGCCGAGGGGGCCTGGCGCGGCGGCTGGGGTCCTGGCAGTGCCCGCGGAAACCTTTCCAGCGAAGTAACATTTTCCAGCTGCTCTGTGTGCAGACTCCGGGCACAGCGGACCAGGTGGAGGGAGAGGAGGGAGGGCGGACGGTCAGAGCGCGCGGAGCACGCGGGGCCACCCCCATCCCGCGCCGGGGCATCTCCTCTCTCCCGCTGCCCCGCCAGGTAGGAGATGGAGCCGTGCGCCCTGCGGCTCGCCCCCTCCCATGGTCAGCCTGGACCCGCGCAGCCCTTGAGGAGCCCCCATGTGGCTGGGTCGCAGAGCTGGTCAGGGGGCCCCTGGGTCCTGGGCCTGCGTTGTGGCTCCAGAGCTCTATGGAGTCCAGTCCGCAGGTAGTTGGCGTCTGCCAGGCAGCGGCCTCCCTTGCCACAGCGTCTGGTCTTGAGTAATTTCAGGTGAGTTAGGGGCTAGCTGAATGTGAGCTCCCGCTGAGTTTGAGCGGTATTATAGGAGGAGCATAGCCAGCCAGCCCATTGCTGACACTCGGCAGGCCTGGACGCATCAATGCTGGCTTCCTGGAGGAGGTGGTACGAAAAGTGATCTGAGAGCAGGGAACCAGGAGCTAAGGTAGGGGCGAGAAAACTCCAAGGTGGAATGTATTTCCCCAGGAGTCATTCAGGGGAGGAAAGATGCGGAAGTGTGGTCTCAAGGCACCAAGTTGAGACCTCAGAAGCTTCAATGCCATGATAAGGAGCGAAGAGCCAGTGAAGGAACTGGAGTAGGGTGGGGAGTGTGGCATGGGAAACCCAGTGTGGGCCTCTTCCCCCGGCCAGGAGGGTGGCTGCACTGGGGGCCTGGTTCAATATTGTACTTACATAGCCCAGTGACCAATCTGACAGGGAGGCTGGGATCAGAGAAACCAGCAGTGGGGCTGGACCCAAGACCAGGGCCCTGGATCCCAGGAACAAGGAGGGGCACAGAAGGGAATTCCCTGGTGGCCCAGTGGTTAGGACTCTGTGCTGTCACTGCTCTGGCCCAGGTTTGATCCCTGGTCGGGGAACTTTGATCCTCCAAGGTGCTCAGTGGGACAGGAAAAAAAAAAGAGGCAGAGAGATGAGAGTTTGGTCTCTTGCTAAGGCTCGCAGTGAGGGAGGGGAGGAGTAGCAGCTTCACGGGGCCTGGCACAGGCCAGGTATTCCAAGGATGCCCTTTTCCCCTGCAGGGCCCTCTGTGCCTACGTCGTGCACAGGAATGTGACCTGCGTCCTACAGGAGGGAGCAGAGAGCTACCTAAAGGCTGAATATCGGCAGTGCGGCTGGGGGCCCAAGTGCCCTGGGACAGTCACGTGAGTGCACCCCCATCCCACCCACCCAGGATCCCAGGGCACAAGCTCCAGGCCTGCCTTCAGTGGAGGGCAGCAGCCAGCTCCACCAGGGCTGTGACTCCTGGGACTCCAAAGGGACTTCCCCTGAGCCCACATGGGTGGGGAACAGGGCAGGCTCAGGCTGGGGCTCACAGAGGGTCCCAGGGGAGCAGCAGCACAAGGCAGAAGGAGGTGGGGACAGAGGAGAGCAGAGAGTCACACTGGCAATGGCTGATTCCAGAGGGGGCCCCTGGGCAGATCCAGGGAAGGTGGCCTCCGTGGAGAAGGCAGGCCAAGGGTAAGAGGCTGGGAGCCCAAGATCTGGGGCTTCAGCCAGATGGGCGGGCCGAGGACGTGCTGCACGCAGGTGTGACACACAGGTCTGTACTTGGAGATGTTCAAACGTGTGTCTGAAAACAGACCTGTTTGCTCCCATGTATCAGTGGGTAAACAGGAGGGAGTCCCCATGGGGAGCACTCTCCTGCATCCCTGGGCCTCTCTGCTGTGCTCAGCATCAGAGGTGCCCTTCTGCCAGTCTCCGGGTCCAGAGCCGAATTCTCAGAGCAGGCCAGTGGGGAGGGGAAGGGAGTAAGAGGCCCTCCAGGTAGAGAGTGGCCCCCAGGCAGTGTGACAGGCTGTCTGCCTCAGCTTCTCTGCCCTGCCTCTCACCTACCCAGAGGGGAAAGGCTAGGTTTTGTTGTTTTTTTTTTGCTTGAAACATTTACTTGTGTACAAAATATCTTCAGGATAAAATGAGCATTTTTTATTTTATTTTATTTTATTTTTTTTGTCATTGAAAAAAATCAGTATTTGTTTCAGGATTTCCTCCCCAAGTACATTTTTTTTAATTTTTAATTTTTTTCCATCTTGGGTGTATATGAGTTCCCAATCTTGAACTGCCCCCCCCTCCACCTCCCACCCCATATCAACTCTCTGGATCATCCCCGTGCACCAATCCCAAGCATCCTATATCCTGTATTGAATATAGACTGACGGTTTGTTTCTTACATGATAGTATGCATGTTTCAGTGCCATTCTCCCAAATCTTCCCACCCTCTCCCTCTCCCTCAAAGTCCAAAAGTCCATTCTATACATCTGTGTCTCTTTTGCTGTCTCGCATAGAGAGGCTGGGTTTTGTCAGAAGTTTTCATGGTGCCACCAAAGCTAGAGTTGGAATTTCCGATGGCAGGGTCAGCCAGAGGGGGTCCAAGTGGTCTGGGGAGTCTGGGGGCTAAATTCCAACTAGTCTTTGGCCCCAGCAAAACAGCGTGGGGCGGGGCTTTGACCTGCCNTAGAGAGGCTGGGTTTTGTCAGAAGTTTTCATGGTGCCACCAAAGCTAGAGTTGGAATTTCCGATGGCAGGGTCAGCCAGAGGGGGTCCAAGTGGTCTGGGGAGTCTGGGGGCTAAATTCCAACTAGTCTTTGGCCCCAGCAAAACAGCGTGGGGCGGGGCTTTGACCTGCCCCCTCGCTAAGGCATCTTGGAGCCTCTGGAAGGCCTGCTGCCACCCCTTTGCCTTGTTAGCACAGACAAGGGGGAGATCCTGGCAGGGCAGTGAAGCTGGGAGATGTCCAGCCCTTCTGTCAGTGTCTTGAGAGCGGCCCTGGGTCCCAGCAGGGGGCAGGGTCCCCTGCCCGCAGACACAGAGCCCTGCCCTCTCCTGCCCCTGGCCCAGGTACCGCTCAGTGCTCAGACCCAGATACAAAGTGGGCTACAAGACAGTGACGGACCTTGCCTGGCGTTGTTGCCCTGGCCTCGCTGGAGAAGGCTGTCCCGAGCACCTCACGGACCACGGGGCCACACCACCTCAGCCGGAGCCTGAGACCCAGAGTCCCTTGGGGCAGGTGGGCCCAGGCCCCAGGCCCCTTCCTTCCAGCAGAGTGGCCCCAAGCCCCCATGGTGAGTGTCTGCCCACGGATACCCCCACCAAGGTGATCAGGCTTCTGGGGACTGACCCAGGCTGGTGGAGCCCGAGCCAGGCGTGGGAGGGTGCATCTCATTCTGGGCGTGAGGGCGAGCCCCCCAGAGCCCCCTTGCCACAGCTGTGGGGGGAGCCATGCCCAGCAAGGTCGGCTTAGAACAGAAAATCTCTCGACGTCTGGGCCGTAGGACAAGCTGAGTGAGCCAGGCCAGTGATACTCCTGGGGTTCTCTCCTCCTCTTTCCCAGGAAGGAAAGGCCCAGGGCTGTTTGGTGAACGGCTAGAACGCCTGGAGGGTGACGTCCAGCGCCTGGCACAAGCATATGGTACCCTCAGCGGCCTGGTGGCCAGGCGTGACGACCCCAGTAGGGTGACTGGTGGACCCAGGGCTCCTGCCACCCCCGTGGGCTTTGGGGTCATCCCCAAAGGCTTTGTGAGCCCCCGAGACAGAGCTGGAAAACCGCTCAGCCTGCCTCTGGATGAGATCCTGAGCAAGGTGACCGAGGTGAGCAACACACTCCGGACCAAGGTGCAGCTGCTGGACAAGGTGCACGGGCTGGCCCTTGGCCACGAGGCTCACCTGCAGCGGCTGCGGGAGGCTCCCCCATCCCCCCTCACCTCCCTGGCGCTGCTGGACGAGTACGTGGACCGACGGCTGCACCGGCTCTGGGGCAGCCTGCTGGACGGCTTTGAGCAGAAGCTTCAGGGTGTCCGGAGCGCGTGTGACCTGCACGTGCAGGAGGTGCGGCAGCAGTGTGAGGAGGGCCAGGCGGCCAGCCGGAGGCTGCACCAGAGCCTCGATGGCCGAGAGCTGGCCCTGCGCCGGGAACTCTCACAGCTGGGTACCCGGCTGCAGGGCCTGAGTGTGGCTGGCGGGGGCAGCTGCTGCGGGCAGCTGGCCTTCATCAGGGCCCGCGTGGACAGCCTCGAGAGGAACCTGCAGGCCGTGATTGAGGCCCACCGGGGCCGCAGNCCGAGAGCTGGCCCTGCGCCGGGAACTCTCACAGCTGGGTACCCGGCTGCAGGGCCTGAGTGTGGCTGGCGGGGGCAGCTGCTGCGGGCAGCTGGCCTTCATCAGGGCCCGCGTGGACAGCCTCGAGAGGAACCTGCAGGCCGTGATTGAGGCCCACCGGGGCCGCAGCGCCCCTGATGGGGATGACCTTGCGCGACTGTCTGCCGCCATACTCGAGGGGGGCACGGATGGGCTGCTGGAGGGTGCAGAGACCGCCAATGGGACAGGAGGTGGAGCCCGGGGCTGCTGTCTGGGGATGGAGGAAGGGGGCTGGGGCATGCGTGGCTTCCACACCGCCCTGGAAGAGCGTGTGCAGAGGCTGGAGGAACGCCTGGTGACGCTGGCCGGGGAGCTGAGCCACGACCGTGCCCCTCCAGGCAGGCCCGCTCGGCCCCTTGTGCAGACGGAGCTGGCCGTGCTGGAGCAGAGGCTGGTTTCGCTGGAGACCTCGTGTGCCCCGGGCACCGCCTCTGCCATCCTGGACAAGCTTGGGGCTGAGGTGAAGGCCTGGCAGAGCCGGAGCGAGGCCCTCCTTCGCCAGGTGGCCAGCCACGCGGTCCTGCTCCAGCAGCTCAATGGCACCGTGGCCGAGGTCCGGGGGCAGCTGGCGGAAGCGACGGGCAGCTCTCTCCAAGGCGAGATCACCCTGCTCAAGGTCAACCTGAACTCTGTGAGCAAGTCGCTCACGGGCCTCAGCGACTCCGTCAGCCAGTATTCCGATGCCTTCTTGGCCGCCAACACATCCCTGGATGAGCGGGAACGCAAGGTGGAGGCTGAAGTCCATGCCATCCAGGNGATCACCCTGCTCAAGGTCAACCTGAACTCTGTGAGCAAGTCGCTCACGGGCCTCAGCGACTCCGTCAGCCAGTATTCCGATGCCTTCTTGGCCGCCAACACATCCCTGGATGAGCGGGAACGCAAGGTGGAGGCTGAAGTCCATGCCATCCAGGAGCAGGTCAGCAGCCAAGGCTCGCGGCTTCGGGCCGATCACAGGCAGGTCCTGAGCCTGCGGGGGGAGCTGGAGCAGCTCAGGGCCAGCATGGCCGAGGTGGCTGGCGGGCTGAGCCGCTGCCAGGACACGGCCCAGGAGCTCCAGCACGCGGTGGGACACTTCGATCAGAGGGTGGCCCAAGTGGAAGGTGCCTGCAGGAGGCTGGGCCTGCTGGCTGCGGGCCTGGACAGCTTGCCAGCCGAGTCGTCAGAGCCCAGAGAGGGCCTGTGGGACCATGTGGACCAGCTGAATCGCACGCTGGCCCAGCACGCCAAGGACATCGCCCGCCTCCGGGATGACCTGCTGGACTGCCGTGCCCAGCTGGCTGAGCGGGTGCAGCCAGGGCAGGCCAATTAGGTGGGCTGGCCGGGACCCAAACCCCCTCAGATCCCACCAACCCTGGGAGCAGACCCTCCCTGCCGCCTCCGCCCCCACACCAGAGCCCAGCCTTGCCCAGTGGGGTGTCTCAGCCTCCCCTGGCCAGCGTGGATGCCATTTCGGAAGGGTTTGAAGGAACGTCTTGGTCCATCTTCACCTGACTGTCCAGGCACCAAAACCCGCCCTAGGTGTTGTACCAGGTGGAGGATTCAGGATCACGGTCAAGGCTGGTAGCTTATGCCTTGAGGCCGGGATGGCCCTAAGAGACCTCAGCATCTAGTCTGCAAAGTGGTGTTCTGCAGACGCCCCGGCCGGCAGCTGCACACAGACCTCCAGGTCCCTACTCAGACCATGGTCTCTGTGGCTCCCTTGGCTCAGAGACGACGGCTCCAGGCCCACGGAGCTTCTGGCCACCCTGTCCTTTTGGCTTCTCTTCTCGGCCATCTGGGCTCAGTTTCTTCAGGAAGGCGGTGCCCGTTGGCACGGTCCTCCTACCTGGCAGCTTCATGGATACTGTTTCTGAACCGAGGACTAGAGGTTTCCACTGCCCGCCCCCTGGCTCCTTCAGGACAGAATGGAAACACAAGGACTCGGCAAGAATACTCTTTATTCCTTCTGATCCTCCCCCAAGGTGAGGGCTTAGGCAGCTGTGTTTTCCTGGTGGAAAGGATGTTTGGAGGCCCCTCCCCCTGTAATTTATCCTTTTATGCCTTCCCTTCCCCAAAGATGTTTCTAGGGTACTCTGGTCCCCGCTTGGTCCCCTGCTTTCCATTTGGGGGAAAATCCACCCCCCCGCCCCAGGTTAGAGCCTCCCTCCAGAGGGCAGCCCTCATGGACGTCATGGCCCGAATGAGGCCAGACCCTGGGCAGGAGGCCACGGCTGGAGAGCAAGGGCTCCAGGCCTAGTTTCCGACATCCTTGGAAAACCCCAGCCCTGTGCGGANTCCATTTGGGGGAAAATCCACCCCCCCGCCCCAGGTTAGAGCCTCCCTCCAGAGGGCAGCCCTCATGGACGTCATGGCCCGAATGAGGCCAGACCCTGGGCAGGAGGCCACGGCTGGAGAGCAAGGGCTCCAGGCCTAGTTTCCGACATCCTTGGAAAACCCCAGCCCTGTGCGGATGTTCACAACGGGTTGAGAAATTCAGGTATGACAACATGAGAACACAAAGTGTTTGTCTGGCTCACACACCCTGCGGAGACCCATCCCTGCTGAGGCTTCCGGCCTCAGTCCCCCGCAGGGGCCTGGGCACCTCCATGTTAGCTCGCAGCCCTGCCTTCTGCCTTCCTGACATTTGGTGTTCTGCCCTCCACTTTGGTGCTGGTGGGGGGTGGGGGGTAGGGCAGACTGGATTAAAGCTTTTAGCCCGTCTAAAGGTCCTTTCTTTCCCAAAGGCGGTGGGAGGGATGGCGGCAGTGAGGTGTCGGCCCTGCTTCCCACAGCCCCTTGGACAGAAACTCATGCTGCAGCTGTGTGGATGGTGAAATGACCAGCAAGGGCTGTAGGGGGAGCGGGCCAGGCAGGTCATCCCCTGTCTGCCCTGGCAGAGTCTAGGGCTGTGTCCTCGGTGAGGTGTGGGGAGGGGCCGGGTGTGTGGCATCTCGCTCCCCAGAGGCGTGGGGTCCTAGCACCTCTGGGGTCCGGATGGGCTGAGACACCAGGGCACCAGCGGGGGACCGCAGTGACATCTGGCTGGCTCCAGAGCTGTGGGAAGGGGCCGGGGCTACGGAGGATCTGGCTTCAGAGGGCACAGTACAGGCTCCCCAGAGAGGGCTGGAAGACAATTTCTTCCCTGGATGGTTGGCTCCTGTCCTGGGCATATAGGCCTCAAGCCTCAGAGGGGCCTCTCTCTCATCTCTGTCCTGTCAGGAGTTGAACCTGGGTCCCAGGGGAGAGGGAAAGAGACATCAAGGGTGTAGAGAACCCCCGCAAGGACCCAGTCATTTCCTGGCTACAGGGCAGGGCCACGCCGAGGCCTGGAGCAGCGGCCCCCTTGCCCCCTGACCGTAGCTCAGCTGGCCAAGACCCAGGGACAGGAGAGGCCATGGCCAGCTCACAGCCCCCTCCTCCCCTTCAGCAGGTTGGCCAAGTGGGGACCCAGCTTTCCAACCCCCACGCCCTGGGACACACAGTCAGTTCTGTGCTGGGCCATGGTCGGTGGGCAGCGGAGGCAGGCTCAGGCCAAGGCACTGAGGTCCACAGGGGCCAGCGGCTCCCGCCAGTAGCAGAAGTTGCTGTATTCAGGGTGGGCCAGGTCTGTGCTGGGGCCGCGGGCCACAGGCGGGAAGAGGAGCTCAACCACCTCGCTGAGCCGCTCGTACCTGTGGGCAGAGATGCAGGTCTCCGTCACGGCAGGTGGAGACCCTGTGTTCTGCCTGGGACCCTGGGCCTGGGGCTGGGGGGAATGGGGGGTGGTCCCCAGGGGCAGGTAGGTAGGTGACACTGGGCCCTGGGGAGAGGGCTGGGGCATGGGGGCACGTGGCAGGGCCTCACGTGGACTTGTGGCTCTTTATCAGCTCTTGGCTGAGCTCTCCCCGGGGGTTGACCGTGAAGATGCGGCAGGGAGGCAAGCCGACTTGCCGGTAGGCAGTGACATCCTACAAGGGACGAGAAGGGGTCAGGGGGTCAGGGGGCCAGGAGGGGTGGAGCCGGTAGCTCAGCGCCCCGTGCTCCCAAGGAGGGGACGCTCACATTGGGCCTGTTCCCAAAGGCAGCATAGAAGGGCTGTTCCTGGGGCAGAAAGAGCTGCTGAACATCACTCAGGCAGGCGATCTTGAACACCTCCGGCTTCCTCTCTATCACTTCCCTGCGGCAGCCAGGGCCACGGACAGGGAGGGGCTTAGTACGCGCCTGGATGAGCAGGGTCAGGGGACGGCTGCAGGGTCTGACCCAGCAGACGCTGGAGGGAGGCCTGACGCTGGCCCAGCCGGCCCGGGCTGGTGGTGGGCCCACATACCTCCCTGCCCCGCCCTGGCCCACCCAACCCCAGTGGTGGGCATGCGTCCCGCAAGGCAGTTACCTGTGCAGGGCAGAGAAGAGGCTGCTGGGAGACAGCAAGATGGGGCCCTTAGGGAGGCCGCAGCCCCCCTCGCTCACCCACTGCAGGTACCCCTTGGTGAGGTTAGCCATGCCGATGGCCCGTGCTGAGCAGTACAGGAACTTGTACCCATTTCTGGGGGTGAGATGCGGAATCAAAAGCCCGGCCCAACCCACTTTGTCTTTGTGGCTTCGATCGCCTTAAGAGCAACCCTGGTGCCTCTGCTGGGAGGGACTTACGATGGCAGCTGAGCCAGGCCTGGGAGGGAGAAGTGACATGCACAGAGTCCCAAGGCCCAGGTGGACCCAGGCCTGAGGCGAGGACTCGGGCCAGTCTGCAGGCTTCATCTACAGACTGGCAGGAAGGCCAGCAGGTAGACTCAGGCCCCGACCCCGGCCCCACGAGATAAGCCTTTCACAGAGCTGAGGGCCGGCAGGTCTCCCCACTCCAGGGACCTGCCCCGGGCTCCTCCTTTGCCCTGGGTCCCCAAGCCTGGCTTCTCAGACATCTCGTCACTCCCTCCCTGGGGCCCCGCCCAGCCCAGGCACTCACAGGTGGATTTTGTGGTAGAGACTGGTGATGCCCTGATGTGTCCAGTCTTTCCCCAGTTGGGGCAGAATGTGGCCCAGAGCGTCTGACCTAGACCCACAGAGTAAGTACCCGGTTACTCGGAGATAGTCCCACGTGGCCCTCCAGCTCAGTGGGTGTGGCCCAGTGGGCCCCCACCCCCACCCCCCAATAGCCCGCTGGGAGGGCCGGCCCCTCTCTGTCTGGGCCCTCCCCTAGCACAGAGGGAGGCGAGTCCCCAGGCCCTCCCGGCCCCTAGCTGACCCCCCTCACTTGGTGATGGTGCCGTCGATGTCGGAGATGACCACCTTGTCGTCCCACTTCCACAGGTAGATGGTGGCCCTGCAGCGGCAGGTGCCCTGGTACTGGGTGGTCACACTGAAGACCACGTCGTTGGCACCTTCTTGCAGGTTTAGGCGCCGCTGGGGTCGGATGGGGGAGGGGGGCCGTGGCTCAGCCGGACACTGTCCTTCCACCACCCCCCGTCACACCGTGGCCTTGCCTCTCTACAGGCCTCTTTCTCCTGTTCCTCCCAACTCAGGAACCTTCCTGAGTGCATCAGAGGCAGCCATGTGGGCAGAGGGTGGCCGCAAGGACTCGAGGGGCTGCTGGTGGGGCCCATACAGCGCCGGGCACGGGAGCTTTGAGATGAAGCTCATGGACCAAGCCTGGCCCGTGACCCCCGTCAGGTTTCTCAGGGCAGCCTCGGGGCCCACACTGCTCTGGGCGGAGACACCCCACTCTGCGGAGGGGGCCCTGAGGGGATCTGTACTGGCAGCCCCCTGCCTGAGGCTAGGGTACCTGTGACATCTTCCCCGAAGAGAGACCTAGACTTGCCCTTGGTCCAAAGAGAAGAATCAGGGTCACAGCCTGTGACCTGGCTGATCCCCGAGCTGGGTGTGTGTCCCTGGGAACCACACAGATAGCAGCTACTCTCTGTCAGGGTGGCCAGACCCTGCTGGGCACCTCCCTAGCCAGAGTTACACTTGGGAAAAAAACATTCTTGTTACAGGAGCTGCGGTGACTGTAGGGTGTGACTTGGGGGCCTAGGGTTGCCAGAGTCTTTGAGAGGCTGTCATCAGCGTCTGATTTCCTGTAGCTTCCAAAGGCAGACCCAGAGCCAGCCAACCCACTATAGTGACATGTTTTTTTTTTAATTGCTTTTGGCCATGCTGCAGGGTGTGTGGCATGTTAATTCCACTACCAGAGATCAAACCTGTGCCTCCTGCATTGGAAGTGCGAAGCCTTAACCCCTGGACCACCACCAGGGAACTCCCTGCAGGTAGATATTTTAAGATTCTATACATAAGAGGGGGCTTTTCTAGCCAGAGTGTCCACCAAAGAATGGGCTTGTCTTCTCCCCCCTTTTTCCAGGGGTGGGAAGCAGTCCTGGCTGAGATGCCCCTGCGAAGTGGCTGCCAGAGAAAGGTGCTGCTAACCCACCAGTTTCTTGTCCTTTTGGGGAGGTCAAGGCCAGACCCCCACTTGGCTTGAAAAGGGACATTTTCAGAGTTTTCTGTTTGTCACTTGGGGTGTCTTTACCTTTCATATTTCTCTAATAAACTCAACTAAAAATAAACGGGGGCTAGCATGTAAAGAGGTGGCACAGACAGGTGTCCCCACAGGAGGTATGCAGGGGCTGGCAGGGTGGCAGAAAATGGGGGATGGATTCTGGGCTTCGGTGAACATAAGCTGTTTTGCAGTCGGGCCCTAAGGGCCCTGGGAACACAGTTCTCGCAGCCCTGCCTCCCCCACATCTGCACACACTTACGATCTGACTGGAGGAGAGGCGGAGGGACTTCTTGTAGGCAGGGGCATGGGCTGGGGGCGAGGGGGGCGGGGAGGGGGCCTCCAGGATGACGGGGCTGTCCAGGGTGTCGTCCTCGCTGCTCAGGGCTTCTGTCTTCTCCCTGTGGGTGGACCAGCTCTCAAGCCACTTCCCCCAGGCAAGGCTTTCCCTCCTGTAAGCACCCACCCCTCACCCAGGTCACAGGGAGCCTGCCACATGTCCCTGCACCCCTAGAGACCCCTCCCTCTAGGGGCCGCCCACTTGGGGGTGGTGGCAGGCAGCAGGACGCAGGCCAGGGGGGTCTCCACTCAAAAGGGTGACTCCACAGAGCCAGAGCAGAGACACAGGGCGCCCAGCCCCCAGGGTGGTCTCCTTGGTCAGGATGCTGGTACCTGCTTCAGAGATGGTGAACTGAGAACTCTGTCCTGGCCAATCCCACCTGCCGCGGGAGCAGTCAGCCTATCCTTGATAACCGCCCCCCACGCCCCGACCCAGCCTTGGACACTCTGGGCCACTTCAGACATGAGAAAAGAAAGCAAGGTCAGCTGGCCCCTGGGGGAGAAGGGATGCCCCACTCCTTCATAAGGTAGCCCCTTGTCTGGGCCGGTTTTCTGGGTACCCCTTCCAGCTCTGCCACTTCCCGGCTGTGAGACCTTTGGTGTAAGTAGGTTTTCCCATCTGTGAAATGGGGACATGTCCCAGGAAAAAGAAGGGGTGTAGAAGTGATTGCGGAATGACAAAGACCCACGGCAGGGGAGGGGTGCTGGCTCCATCCGTCCCCTACGGCCATCCTCCCCAGCTCCTACTCCAGCTGCAGAGCCCCAGCCACAAGATCCGACTTACCCCTGCTGCTCCCGCACTGTGGTTTTCTCCCTCTGGGCGCTGCACTGTGGGGGGAATATCTATCTAGTGAACTCCTGCCCGCTGCCCAAGCGGGGCCCGCCCTGGGACCATGATCACCCACCTCCTTGGCCGGGAAATCCCTGCGTCGCCAGGAAAACCACCACCGGCCTCCCTTCCGGGGCATCTTCTCCTTCTCCAGCTTGTCCACGGTGCTCTGTGGGCAGAGGAAGGCCACTGGCGTTTTCTCCCGCCCCCACAAACCCACCTTACCTTGCCCTGGGGACCCCCATGAACCCAGAGTCTAAGGCTGATCCTAGAGCAAGGTGCTATCTACATGTGGAGGCGAAAGAAGCCTGCTGCTAAGTCACCTCAGTCGTGTCCGACTCTGTGCGACCCCACAGACGGCAGCCCACCAGACTTCCCCGCCCCTGGGACTCTCCAGGCAAGAACACTGGAGTGGGTTGCCATTTCCTTCTCCAATGCATGAAAGTGAAAAGTCAAAGTGAAGTTGCTCAGTCGTGCCCGACTCTTAGCAACCCCATGGACTGCAGCCTAGCAGGCTCCTCTGTCCATGGATTTTCTAGGCAAGAGGACTGGAGCCTACTCACCCCCCTCTTGGGATTTTGAGTAATGACTCTAGGAGATAAGCGTGGGGGAACGAAGGACACTTCTGCCTGCCTCCACCCCNCGTGCCCGACTCTTAGCAACCCCATGGACTGCAGCCTAGCAGGCTCCTCTGTCCATGGATTTTCTAGGCAAGAGGACTGGAGCCTACTCACCCCCCTCTTGGGATTTTGAGTAATGACTCTAGGAGATAAGCGTGGGGGAACGAAGGACACTTCTGCCTGCCTCCACCCCACCCCAGCTATAGCTGATGCCCTAGCTCTAGCCCAGCCTTGGCCTGGCCTCCAGATCTCATGAATCAAGACCTACTACCATCAGCCCTACTCTAGTGGCTGAAGGCAGCGCTTTGGGAGTTTCTCAAAATCTGGTTCTCCCTGCATGATGCCACCAAGTGGCGGCAGGGACACTCTCTTAGTCAATACCACCCTCAACCTCCAAGACCAACATGGGCAATTCCTAAGGTTAGTGATCTATCCTCTGAGCAGCCCCCTTCTCTGCACACGTGACCATCATTGTCTGGTGGGGACAGCACGATCCTGTGAAAAACTCTGATTATGTCTGTGCTAGGTAATCTCAGGGGTAGCTCAGCCCAGGCCCACCTAGGAGACTTATCAGCTTCCTGCAAATACAGAATGGAGGACCCAAGTCAGGAGGACAAGTGCCAGGGTGTCCACCTGGGCAGGGAAGAGGCTGGGGCTTCGCAGGTGCCGCTAGTGGTAAAGAACCAGTCTGCCAATACAGGAGACGTAAGAGATGCGAGTTTGATCTCTCCCTGGGTCGGGGAGATCTCCTGGAGGAGGGCATAACAACCCACTCCAGTATTCTTGCCTGGAGAATCCCATGACAGAGGAGCCTGGCGGGTTACAGTCCATGGGGTTGCACAGAATTGGGCACGACTTAAGGGACTTGGTGCCCACCACTTGGGCTGGTGGAGCTTCTCCTAAGTTGGTCCTGAGTTTGTCCGGGTTGAGGTGAGGAGTCGCAAAGAGTCGGACATGACTGAGTGACTGAACTGAACTGAAGGTGAGGAGAGCCAAGTGGGAGGCCGGGGGAGACCCTCTCCCTTCCCACAGGCTCTGGGGGTCCCAGCTTAGACCTACAGCCAATCAGAAGGCAGAGCTGAGCGGCACCAATGAGAGGCACCCACTGTCAACATCAAGGCATTCGGGCAAGGCTAACCAAGCTAATAAGGATGGGCCAGCCAGGGCAGGGCCCTGGACGGCTCCCGAGGGGCAGAAGGGCTGGGTGCAGGTCAGCCCTATGCGGGGTGGAGGTTCTGGAAGGGACTACAGAGGCTGGACCTTCCACCTCTGAGCATCCACACAGGCTGCTCCCCACCCTCATTTACTCACCCTTCAGACGTCAGCAAAACCCCTGCTGGAGGCTCTCAAAGCATCCCAGACCGCACCTTCCCACTTCTCACAGTTGAACTGTATACTCATTTGACTGAGTCTCTGGTTAAATATCTCCCTATGAGAGTGTGACTCTCCCTGGTCCAGGCCCGGCACACAGTAGGTACTCAACAACTGTGTGCTGATAAAGCAAGACCCCAAGCCCAGCCTGGAGAGGGTCTCCAGGGAAGGTGAGGTGTGGGACCTCCACCTCCCAAGACTGTCCCTCAGATCCAAAAAGCTCCTGCTGAAGGCAAGTCCTTGTTGCCTCTGGTTTGCCCTGAATTCCTCTGAAGTCCAAATCTATTCCAAATGGACTTACCCATGGCAGGAAGCCAGGGAAAGGGGGGTGCTTCGCCCACATAGCCTGGGGGAAGGCTTCAGGGAGCCTGAGTCTCTCCTTCCCGAGTGGTCCTGCCGTCCATCAGCCCCAGGCCCATCTCTGCCCACCCTCCCCTTCCTTGCCAAGGGGCCCCTTCCCCAAGGCTATGGCCACTTCCCCCAGGAGATGGGGGGGGGGGAGCTCCAACCATTACCTTGGGCAAGTTTTTCTGAAAGGCTTGCAGGGACAGGATCATGGGGGCAGCTACAGCCCAGTTATAATGCCTGCAGAGACAGATCGGGTGTCAGGGCCGTGGAAGGAGGGGCGACCCAGCGGCCCAGTCCCAGTACCCACTGCTTGTTGATCTTCACCACCAGGCTCGGGTCGTCCAGGAGGCCGGGGTTTTGGGCGAGGTCCTCGTAGGAGACCAGGTGCTGGCTGAACCTCTCTGGGTGCAGAGGCAGAGAGCGAGAGGTGAGGCTGATGTCCCGTGTGACCCACTGTCCCCGCCCCTCCCAGCAGCCCCGTCTCTGCCCCTGGGGCCTCCTGCAGCTCGACCAGAGCAGGGCTCCTGGCTCCCCAGGGCTCTGGTGTCTGCTGGTCCCACCCCAGGCTGTCCTGGAGTCACAGCTCGGCGTCACTTGACATTGGCTTCACGGGGTCTTGGGGACGCCCAGCACTTGCTGGCCGAGGGTGGGCTCCACAAAGCCTCATGCACACCTCCACTGCCCACCCTCGAGGGTCTTCCCTCCCTTCTCTTGTCCCCTGGGCTCGGTGACAGTCCTAGGGAGCGCAGGGGCCACGCCAAGCATACCCATGGAGACGTCCCTGTTGTCTGCCAGGCCCCCACAGAGGGACAGCGCCACTGTGTCTGCTGTTTCCGTAGAAGGCTCTGGCTCCTGCTCGGGGCTGCAGTCCCCCAGGGGCTTCAGGCTGTCCGGTGCACTCCGCTTCCCGGCCCCCAGCCCACCATTGCTGGGGACAAAAGGACCAACAGGGACATGAATAGGAGGAGGCGGCTGGGAGGAGGGCCTGGCCCCTGCTAGCTGACCCCCCGCCCCACAGGCCTCAATCCCGACACCCTGGAGCCCAGAACCCGGGCACCTGTGGGGGAAGTAAAGGGCTGCATTCTCAGAGTCCAAGGAAGGCAGGTCATCCAGGTAGATGTCACTGGGGCCCAAGTGCTGGCTTCTTTTCAGGGAACCTGGCGGGAGAGGCGGGGGCATCTGTGGGCCTAACCCAACGAGGTGGACTCTTGGGAGCACTCTGCGTCCCCTACCCCCGAGCACCACAAGGTGGCGCTGTCTGGTCCAGGGTTAACTGTCTGCAAGGCTGGGAAGGTCCCAGGTCTGGTGGTGCACTATGGTAGCTGCTGACCACACGAGGCTGTGGGGTATACTTAAACATGGCGTGATGAGATCTTAGTTCCCCAAACAGGGACTGAGTCCTTGCCCTCTGCAGTGGAAGTGGGGAGTCTGTACCACTGGACCACCAGGGAAGTCCTTCAAGTGTTACTTCATTTTAATTAATTTTAATTTGGGGATTCCCTGGTGGCTCAGGCGGTAAAGAATCTGCCTGCAGTGCAGGAGACCACGGTTCAATCCCTGGGTCAGGAAGATCCCCTGGAGAAGGGAATGAGTTTCCCACTCCAGTATTCTTGCCTGGAGAATCCCATGGACAGAGGAGCCTGGTGGGCTACAGTCCACGGGGTTGCAAAGAGTCCGACATGACTGAGCGGCTAACANCCTGCAGTGCAGGAGACCACGGTTCAATCCCTGGGTCAGGAAGATCCCCTGGAGAAGGGAATGAGTTTCCCACTCCAGTATTCTTGCCTGGAGAATCCCATGGACAGAGGAGCCTGGTGGGCTACAGTCCACGGGGTTGCAAAGAGTCCGACATGACTGAGCGGCTAACACTTTTACTTTCACTTTTAATTTAATTTTAAATAGGCACTTGTAGCCAGTGACTACCCATGTGGACAGCTCAGGAGCCAATTTCCTCTCTTAGCACTCTCCCTGGCCTCGCTTAAGATACACCATCTGCCTCGGTTCCTAGACATGAAACCTCTCTCCCTCCTCATCGCCATACTGTTCCCTCCACCTAGAATTCTCTTCCTCTGGTCCTTACTTGGCTGGATCTTTATGGCCCACATCTCAGCTCAGGCATCACCCGCTCAGAGAGGCCTTCCCCAGTCCCATGATTTAAACAGCCCCTGTCCCAACCAATGATTCTGTCTGGTATGTGCCACGTCACACTCTCCTTGCTTCACACCCATGTCATCTGTCTGCTCCACGGGACTGTGAGTCCCACAAGGAGGGCTGGGCCAGACACAGTGCACACAGTAGGTGCTTAAATGTGCCTGCAGTCCTGGAGTCCACTCAGGGGATAACCTGAGGCCAGGGAAGCAGTGGGAGGGTCTGGCCGTCACTCACCTTTCCTCTGGGAGACCCCCTCAGGCTTCTGGGTATGAGCGAGGTCTTCCAAAGCAGCCCAGCTCCAGGATTTGGATGGAGGATGGGGCCCCGCATCCCCTGAACTCTGAGTCTTGGTTTCCTCCCTCTCAGGGGCAGAGAGAGGGGGATCCGCCAGAGCGGGTGCCTCCGTGTCAGGCTGAAGAAGGTCAGGGCCAGCCCCTCTCTGCAGGGTTGGGGGTCCCGGAGGGTCCACGCCAATCACAGAGGGAGAGGGGATGCTGGGCGCCCCCTGAGGCGGAGAGGCTGTCCTGGAGCTGGCATCAGCGACCACTGAGGACTCGGGCCACTCAGCTTTGCCCACCTTCAATCAAACAGAAAAGGGACGATGGGGACGGGGCAGGGCCTGCTTCCCACAGCTTGCAAGGCCTCAGGGAGCCAGGCCAAGTCTCAGTCACTCCAGTCCTGACCCACAGGGGCCATGGAGCCTCTAAGAAGTAAGGCTGGGGGGCTGACACAGAGGGGACTCACCTTTGGCAGCCTCCCCCAGGCCCACTGCATGTGGGACTCCACTCTCAGGGGACTGGGTTCGGGGGTCCGCAGTTCCAGCTCCGAGTCACTCTTGGGAGATGTTGGCTCACCTGGTGAGAGGCTGTAGGAAGCAAGAACTCAGGGGCCCCCAAGACAGCTGGCCACCCCCTGCCGCCCTCTCTAACCTGGGAACTTTTTTTTTTTTTGGTAACATGTATTTATACCTGTGTTGGATCTGGAATATATAAAGAATATATAAATATATAAAGAACTCCTGTAAATCAACAATAAGAAGGCAATCCAGTTTAAAAAAAGAAAAAACAACAATGGGCAAAGTTGTGACTTCTTTTTCTTGGGCTGTGTGCCATGTGAGGTCTTACTTCCCCAACCAGGGATTGAACCCACACTGCCCGCATTGGATGTACAGAGTCTTAACCACTGGGGCACCAGCAAGTCCCAGGTTGTGACTTCTTAATGGGTTTAGGGATTCCATTAAGGGTGTGAAAAGGCTTTAGAACTTGAGGGGGGTGATGATTCTACAATATCGTGAGTATACTAAATGCCACTGAGTTGTGTCCCTTAAAATGGCTGAAGATGAGTTAGCTGCTCAGTCGTGTCCAGCCCCATGTACTTTTAGTCTGCCAGGCTCCTCTGTCCATGGGATTCTCCAGGGAAGAATACTAGAGTGGATAGCCATTCCCTTCTCCAGGGGATCTTCCTGACCCAGGGATCGAATCCGGGTCTCCTGCACTGTCAGCAAATTCTTTACCGCTTGAGCCACCAGGGAATTATTTAAAATGGGTGAAATGATAGCATGTGGGATCCTGGTTCCCCAGTCAGGGATCAAACCCATGCCCCCAGCCTTGGAAGTGTGGAGTCTTAACTACTAGACCACCAGGGAAGTCCCATGTGTATTTTACAGCAATTAAAAAAAAAAAAAAGGGCAAGACAGTTGAATATCAACACTTTACACAAAAGATATACAGGCTGGTAAATGCAGTAAATATGTTCTGTATCACTACTCATCAGCAAAATGTACGTGGAGACCCCTCTGAGACCTTGGCTTTGAATTGCTGCCTGTGGCCCACCTGGACACTCACCTGGCCTGGGGCTGCCATTCGCCGTCAGAGTAAGGGTGGATGTCTTTGGGCTCCAGTGAGGACTCCCCTTCTGTCTGGATGCTGCTGAAGGGCCACAGGGAAATAAACGGCCACTGACAGGGCAGGTGCCCTGAGCAGGGCTTGGAAGCCTGGACATCACTGAGGAAGCAAAGCAGCTAAAGCCCAGAGAGGTCAAGAACCTGGCCCAGGGCCACACAGCACTGGCAGAGGAAACTGAGCTTGAACCCCAGGTGGCGTGTCCGCACCCTCAGCCCCGTACATACCCTGGAGGCTCCGGCCTTGGCTTTTCCAGCAGGGATGGCTCACTCCCAGCGCCCACCTCCAGCTCCTCTGAACTAGAATCGGCTGCCACCGCGCCCTCCTTCCGCTTGGTTTTCCTCCTGCGCCGTTTCTTCTTCCGCCCGCTGGAGGCCATGCCCACGGTGCTGGCGTCAGGCTCGCAGGTGGTGCCCAGCTGGGAGTCCGAAGGGAACCCCGCCAGGCCCCCCCACGGGATGGGTGATGTGCACAGGCGGGGAGGCACGTCTGCCTGTGGAGCAAAGCAGGGGCAGGGCTGAGCGGGCGGGAAGACAGGCCTGGAGGCTGGACAGGGGCGGCGGTCACACGGCCTGTGACTCGCTGGCCTCCGAGTTCCTCACGGAGGAAAAGCATCTCCAGACCCCGGGCCCTGCCCAGAGGGGTCACCAGTGAAGACGTGCTCACCTCATCGCTCTCCAGCTCCTGGACGAAGAAGGCCTCCCCACTGTCCCCCAGCTTCATGTGCAGGTCCACCGGCTCCCCGTTGACCTCGATGTCCACCTGTAACGGCGCGTGGTGGGGCGGGGGTCCCCGCTGTCATCCTCCACTCCCGCCTCCTGCCCACTGGCCTCCAGGCTGGTCCTGGGGACACATGCTGCCTGCTGCCCCAGTGCACTGCACTTTCCGGATCTCCCTCTTCCCTCCCCACCTTGGGGCGCCCCCCTGATCCCCACTCCGAGGGTCTCTGCTCACCATCTCAGTATTCTTGTTTATGCCTTGGTTTCTGTGTTCCTCTCTCTCCCACAGCCCATCAGCACAAGAACATGATTTTTAAATTTTTGGCCACCCCACATGGCATGTGGGATCTTAGTTCCCTAACCAGGGATTGAACGCACGTCCCTGTACTGGAAGGAGGGAGCCTTAACTGCTAGACCACCAGCGAAGTCCCAGGACATGATCCATCTTGTCACTGGTGGTCCCCAACACCCAGGAGTGCACCTGAACACTTGTGCATGACATGAACAGTGTTAATAACGACCTTTCCTGGGCACTCTCTAGACTGTATTATATAGACCATCTCATTTAATCTTCACAACCACCCTTGGTCATAGCTCCTATCATCACCCCCACTTTACAGATGAGGAAAATGAGGCTCAGAGGGGTTAAGTAATTTTCTGGGAAGTCATTTCTGGGAAGTAGCCAAGTGAGGCTATGAACTCAGAAAGTCTGAGGCCACAACCCAAGCCCTTAACCAGTCAGCTACACCATCTCCCGAAAGGTTACACTCTCCTATTAAGATTTGGGAAAGTCACCCCATTGTGAAGGGGGTCTGGGCTCACCAGACCAGAACGCAGAAGACGGAGTCGGTCTCCTAAGGGGAAGGAACTAACTTGTGAGTAACTCCCCCACCTCTCCCCAGTGAGCTCCAAGGTCATCATCAGGGAGCTGAGAATGTGCCCATTCACACAAATGAAGGGACTTACCAGGAGCACACAGGTAAGGTCTTAGGAAGCTGAAGCCGGTCTGATGGCTCCAGTACGGAGGCCTGCCCTGATATGCTGCTTGTAGGGGTCAACAGGGACCCTCCTGGACCCAAAGCCCCAACCCAACCCCAAGAAAATACAATAGAAGGGAAGATTGCCCAGAGGACGCATCGCCACCCCAGGGAGGTCTGGGTCCTGTCCTGGCTCCCAGAACCCACCCCCTATCCCTGGGGGGCCCCTCTCCTGGCCAACACTTACCACCTTCTCCCGCGAGCGCAGGACGCCCAGCTTGCCAAAGCGCACGTGGAAGGGCGAGCATCGGAAGGAGCCGTCCACCTGCCTCACCACCAGCACATCGATGCCTCCACTCAGCGTGGCCGGGTTCAGGCCCCGGTACAGGCCCTTCACCGTGCCGAACACGGTCTCCGCCAGCTGCCCCATGTAGTTCATGGCTGTGCCGGTGAAAAAGTGAGGTGCTGGGCCCACCCTCCTTCTGGGAAGACCTCGCAGCCTGACCCCCCGGGACCTACCTCAGCTTCCGGCGTGTGGTCCTCGGAGTGTCTCCGCAGATGGGCAGCCGTGATGGGCTGGGAGGGGCGCCTGAAGACGTGGGTTCTGATCCCAAACCGGTTGTGGGGCTCCTTCCCTTCTCCAAGTGTGCTGCTCACTCTGTCAAATTGGGGCACTGGGTAAGGCCATCCAGGGCGCCACGAGCCTCTAAATGCCATGAGTAATCATGACCACAGTGCTCAGTGGCAGGGCTTCTGTCGTCTTTACGACAACCTGCCAGGCCGGCCGAGCGGGTCATTATCCCTGTTTACAGACAAGCCAGGCTGAGGCTCAGAGAGGCGGAGTGACTTGTCCACGATCTCACCACTCTTCAGGAGAGGAGCCAGGATTCGCTCCTAGGCCTGGGTGGTTGCAGAGCCCTTGCTGTGAACCCCTGGGATGGCCTGACTGTAGGGGCTGGGAGAGGGCAGGCACCCCACGTTAGGGTACAGTGAGGGGCCAGCCTCATGGTAGATCAGGCCCAGAGCCCCCATGGGTCACATGGGACAGTCCCAGGCAGAGGAGAGAAGGGGACCTCAGTTTTCCCATCTGAGAAATGGGTTGCTTGCTGCCTCCTGGTCCTAGGAGTTAAAAGGAAATTTGCTGGGCCATTGTGGCTAATGTATGGGGGACCAAGGGTGGAGGTAACCCTGGTACCCAAGGCTTTGCTCAGTTCTCAGATGCTTGCAGTAAGGCATCCCCCACAGCTGGGCCCAAACTACAAAATTTAAAGCCCAAACTCCCAAATTCTTCCCAGTTTCCCTGGGACACGTGGAAAGCCCGTTCATAGCCACGACCTGATCTCAGTGTCTCTAAGTCATAGTTCTCAGCCCTGACCCCGCTCCTCAGACCCGCATTCAGGCTTTGGGCTGGCCCCTGGCCCATTACAACTGTTCCTTCTTCTTCCAGNGGAGAGGGCAGGCACCCCACGTTAGGGTACAGTGAGGGGCCAGCCTCATGGTAGATCAGGCCCAGAGCCCCCATGGGTCACATGGGACAGTCCCAGGCAGAGGAGAGAAGGGGACCTCAGTTTTCCCATCTGAGAAATGGGTTGCTTGCTGCCTCCTGGTCCTAGGAGTTAAAAGGAAATTTGCTGGGCCATTGTGGCTAATGTATGGGGGACCAAGGGTGGAGGTAACCCTGGTACCCAAGGCTTTGCTCAGTTCTCAGATGCTTGCAGTAAGGCATCCCCCACAGCTGGGCCCAAACTACAAAATTTAAAGCCCAAACTCCCAAATTCTTCCCAGTTTCCCTGGGACACGTGGAAAGCCCGTTCATAGCCACGACCTGATCTCAGTGTCTCTAAGTCATAGTTCTCAGCCCTGACCCCGCTCCTCAGACCCGCATTCAGGCTTTGGGCTGGCCCCTGGCCCATTACAACTGTTCCTTCTTCTTCCAGCTAAACTGGTCCCTCCGGCTCTCACACCAGGCAGAGCTGGGTCAGCCAGAGGTAGGAGCCACAGCAGCTGCGGAGCAGAGCCAGGGCCATAATGACAGCTACCTCCACACTGGCCAGGTGCCCGCCCCGCCAGCTTCAGCTCATCACCCCTTCCCTGATGGCCAATGACAGTGGGCTATACCCTTCTGGCTGCCGGACCCAAACCATCCCACCTTCACAGGGCACTTCCTTCTGATCCTGTATCCTCCAGTCAGACCTGCCATGCAAGATCACCCGTCCAACAAGTCAAGTGACTTATCTGAACCCTATGAAGCTAGCAGGCTGTAGATGGGGGGAGGGAGTGATGACTCATATCCTGGCTTCCTGATTCCAGACCGTGGTTCCTTCCCCTCCGTGGTCCCCAAACCACACCACNGCCCATTACAACTGTTCCTTCTTCTTCCAGCTAAACTGGTCCCTCCGGCTCTCACACCAGGCAGAGCTGGGTCAGCCAGAGGTAGGAGCCACAGCAGCTGCGGAGCAGAGCCAGGGCCATAATGACAGCTACCTCCACACTGGCCAGGTGCCCGCCCCGCCAGCTTCAGCTCATCACCCCTTCCCTGATGGCCAATGACAGTGGGCTATACCCTTCTGGCTGCCGGACCCAAACCATCCCACCTTCACAGGGCACTTCCTTCTGATCCTGTATCCTCCAGTCAGACCTGCCATGCAAGATCACCCGTCCAACAAGTCAAGTGACTTATCTGAACCCTATGAAGCTAGCAGGCTGTAGATGGGGGGAGGGAGTGATGACTCATATCCTGGCTTCCTGATTCCAGACCGTGGTTCCTTCCCCTCCGTGGTCCCCAAACCACACCACGGTCATCTACAAAGAGGGCCGTCCTCTCTGCACAGCCCTGTAATGCCTCACCCAAATCCCAAACGTGCTGTTCCAGGGCCCAGCATCACCTGGGAGCTAGTTAGAAACAGAGAGCTTCACAAACATAAGGTCCCATGAGAACTGCTAAAGTGACAAATTGGGATACAATGAAACTCTCTGGACCCCTAAAATGTCACTCAAATCGAACACATCTTTTACCTGCAAGACACATCTGCTGTGTGGTGGGTAAAAACTCCCACTTTGGTTTCTCCATCCTTAGCACGACAGTAAGAATACGGGAGACCCACTGACAAAGAGACACGTGGTAGGCAGGGCTTTAGATCACTGAGCCCATGAAAAGCAGAGAAGACTCCAGAAGCTTCTAGGAATATAAAGCAGCAAGCATTGGCTTCCTCAGCGGCAAAGAGTCCAGCAGTTAAGACTCCTGCATTGTCGCCTGGCAATGCAGGGGATACGGGTTCCATCCCTGGTCCGGGAAGATTTCACATGCTGTGGAGCAACTAAGCCCGTGCATCACAACGACTGAGTCAGTGCTCTAGAGCCCGGGAGCTGCGACCACTTGCGTCCTAGAGCCCGGGGCACTGCAACGAGAGAAGCCACCGCTACGAGAGGCCCAAGCACCGCAAGGAAGAGTAGAGCCCACTCAAAACTAGAGAAAGCCTTTGTGGCAAGGAAGACCCAGCACAGCCCAAAATAAATAAATAAGTATATAAAATTTTTTTTTAAGGAGCAAAAGCAGGGGAGGGGCACCCCGGCAGTGGGGGCAACGTTCTGCCGGGTTAAGAGCAGAACAGCTGGTGGTGGGTGGGCGGGGAGGGGGTGGAGGAGACAGGCTCAGCTCCACCTGCTCCTGGGTTTCTCAACTTTACCACCACTGCAGTTTTGGGCTTGGGTAATTCTTTGTTG
Source organism: Neotragus moschatus (assembly GCA_006410615.1). Classification (NCBI taxonomy): domain Eukaryota; kingdom Metazoa; phylum Chordata; class Mammalia; order Artiodactyla; family Bovidae; genus Neotragus; species Neotragus moschatus. The sequence continues at coordinate 6,607,109 of SJYA01002112.1, read as the reverse complement.
TGGGGTTGGTGGGTGGCTTATGAGACGTTTAGCAGCATTCCTGGTTTACCCACTAGATGCCAAGTGGCACCCTCCCTCCTAACAACCAAACTGTCTCCAAACTTTGTCAAATGTCCCCTGGGGGACAAAACTGCCCCCAGATGAGAGCCACTGAGGTAGGAGAAAGCTGAGTAGCAGAGGGGGCAGCCGGGTCCTCCTCTGATCCACTCATGGGATGTGGTCTGGCAAGTAACTTGCTGGCTTCAGTTTCCCCTTCTATGAAACTCCGCCTGGATTTCTCAGACCTTCTCAGCTCTAACGTCATGGGAGCCTCACATTCATTCCTCTCCTTGCTCCTCTGCTCACGAGTGGATGTCCCACCTCTGTCTGCCCAGTGTTTTGGAAGGAGCGGGGGAGTCTCGTGAGTCAAGGCCTGGGCTCCCTCCCCTCTATCTGCACCCATTCCTGAGGACACCTCCTGTCTCCGGGACCAGCTCTGCCTCCTTGGTCTGCTCTGGATGGAGGAGAGCTCTGCTCAGCTCCCCTATACTCTCCTTCACCCCCAAACTCACAGGTCTAAAACCAAATACATCCCCTTCCCCTGGGAACTTGGTCAGCTGAACTCCTCTAAGGACTCATGGCTACCCCTCCCTCCCAAGGCCTCTGAAGCCTATTCTCCAATTTCCTGCTCATCTGGCCCCCTCTTTCCTGCTGTCCTAGATCGAGGCTTTATGACCAATGCCCAGATCCTGGGGGGCAGCAGGCAGTGTGGTTAAGGCACCAGACTGTCTCTCTGACCCTTACTAGCTGTGACCCTGGGCAAGTCACTTCATCTCTCTGAGCCTCAGCTGCAGCCTCCTAAATGGCAATAACACAGGCATGCCTGAGTAACTCATGACATAATTGGTATAAAGCAGCGGCAGGCACTGAACGCCCACTCACACCACCTATCAGTTGCAGCATTGTTTTTGGAATTGTGACTGTCCTCACTCACTCAGGCTGGTGCTGAGGGCAGGACAGGTCAGACTCCAAGACACGGCCCCTGCCCTGAGTTGACAGTTCAGACTGAACTTGGCATTCAAGGCCCGGCACAATGGTGGCCTCGCTGTTTGCTCCAGGCAGGCCTCCCAGGGTGCCCAGGCCTCAGAGTCCACGAACATCTACACGCCCCCCCACCCCACCAGGCCTGCACACAACCCCACCACAGGGAAGGCAGAACAAGCTGCCCTGGGTGTCAGCCCTCAGCCTTTCTGGGCCCCCGGATTCAGGGATGGTGGCGGGTAGTGCTCTGTCTAGGACTAGAGGGGATTGGAGGGTCAGCCCTGCTCCAGCTGTGCAAGAGAGACAGTTCCACCCAGGATCCCTAGCTGTCTTCACAGCTGCTGCCTCTGACCTGCCCAGTCTCAGGGCCGGCGGGACAAGGGTCAGACCTTGTCTTGCAACTGAGGACACTGAGTACCAGAAAGGGTGAGTGTCTTCCCTAGCGTCACGCAGTCTGCCTGAGGGGTGAAGCTGGGGGTGGTGGTGAAACTTTTCCCCAGAGAGGTTTTTATATCTCATTCTTTCCCGATCCCCCATTCTGGATGTCCAGGGACCCCGGAGAAGCTGAGTCGGGGAGAGGGATGAAGTGAGGCCCGGCTCCACCACCCCGGAATCCCCTTCGCACATCTGGAGAGGGACTCGGGGCCGGGATCGGGAAGGAATGAGGGTCAGACGGCAGGGCAGATGGGCGGGGTCGGGTGGGGCGGGGGACGGGGATCTCATCTCCGGCCCTGGTTGGGCCCTACCTGGGGAGCTGCCCACTGGACTCCGGGCTCCCAGAGCCGCCGCTTCTACTTGAGGGCACGGGGTCAGCAGGTAAAGTGTCTCCGGCCCCGCACTCCCTAGCCACTTCCGGCTCCTCTAGGACTGGGCGAGATCCCGGTTCCGCCCCTTCCACGAGCTAAGGGCGGCTTCTGCAGGTCCCAATCCGTCTAGACTCCACCCACCAGGGAGACCCGCCCCGCCCGGTCCCCACGCCCAAGGGCGCCCTTTCACCTACAGTGTCCGGGGCGGGGCCGAGCTCCAGGCCCTGCCCCCGGATCCNAGAGATGACACAGGTGGCAGCGGGACAGGGTGGAAGAGAGAAGACTATCGGATTTTCCTGCGGTCCCCACCCAGTCAGTTTTCCAAGCAGCTTGAGGAGCAGCCGGGAGTGAATGAGGGCTGCGTGCCACATATTCTGAGCTTGGTGGTGCGTATTACGAGCTGGGGGCCACATATTGTGGCCTGGGGGGCCACATGGCAGAAACAGTCCCATTGAGTCATGGGACGCACAGCCACACTGCTTCTTAAAGCTCAGTGTGAGGAGTATTTTTGTTTTTTACAGCCCAGCTGTCTGTGTAATGACTTCCTTCCCTCGGCCTTGTTCACTGAGGTGTCCCTGGGTGACCAGCTGAGTCACCACATTCCTTGCAGCTTAAAACACTGGCCCAAGCACAGGGGCCTGGCTCCTTCATGTAAGTGGGACCTTTGAAGTCTGCTGGAGAGTGCGGAAAGACAGGCTACAGAGCTCCCATCTCTCACCTGTACCTCTCCCCCAAAACGTGATTTAAAAAGCAAGTGAAAATAGAAAGTCCATCTGTTAAACACTACGGAATGGCCATAGCCTGAAAAAAAATTATTTATCAGCAACCATGAAGTCATATAGGGCTTCCCCTATTGCCCAGCAGGTAAAGAATCCACCTGCAACTCAGAAGACATAGGAGCCATGGGGTCGATCCCTGGGTCAGGAAGATCCCCTGGAGGAGGAAATGGCAACCCACTCCAGTACTCTCACCTGGGAAATCCCATGGACAGAGGAGCCTGGTGGGCTGCAGTCCAAAGGTTTGCAAAGAGTCGGACATGACTGAGTGACTAAGCACACAGCAAATGAAGTAAATGTCAAATAGAAGGCAGGGAAGTGGGGAGATGAGGGGTGACCAAGACCTGACACCCCTGCCCTCTGTCCTGTTGCAGCTTAAAGGGTCCAAAATCCGAGAGAAGAGACTGGGACCTCTCATGCCCAGCTGGAATGGAATGGAAACTTGCTCAGCTCTTCTGTAAAGTAAACAAGAAGCAGGCAGTTTTCAGTAAAAATAAGGATGCATTGGCAGAAAGTTCAGCAATCTTATCCTTGAAATATGTTTTAAAGAAAGCTTGGTTGGGTATATAAGAAGACAAGGTGGAGATTATTTATGATAACCTTGTTCTTGGTATAGGTGAGCAGGAAGCAAAAATGAGTGAGTAAACTATGGTGGAGGCTGACCTTGGAGTTCTACACAGCACTGAGAAGCTATGTGTTAGGTGTACAGAGAACAGCATGGATGGAACTTACATTGTGAAGTGGGGGAAATCAGTAAAAGAGATTTAAGGCATATTACTTTCCCAGTCTTATTGAGATATGACTGATGTACAGTAAACCACATGTATTTAAAGAGTACGATTTGAATTTTGATGTGTGTAGATACCCATGAAACCATTGCTGTAATCAAACTAACGAACATATCCATCTCTTGGCAAAGTGTGGAGCAGATCTATATGTATTAAAATGAACAGATGTTGAATACCTATTAAGATAGGGAAAAAGTTCAGCAGTGTGTGCAATATAATCCCATAGTTAAAACAAAAAATGTGTAGGTACCCTGAAAACTCTGGAGTAATATATACCAAAATAAACTCTATCTCTTATTGTTGTTTAGTCACTTAGTTGTGTTCAACTTTTTGTGACCCCCATGGACTGTAGCCCACTAGGTTCCTCTGTCTATGTAATTCTCCAGACGAGAATGCTGGAGTGGGTTGCCATTTCCTTCTCCAGGAGATCTTCCAACCTCAGGATGGAACCCGGGTCTTCTGCACTGTCAGACAGTTCAGTTCAGTCGCTCAGTCGTGTCCAACTCTTTGTGACTCTGTGAGTCGAAGCACACCAGGCCTCCTGTCCATCACCAACTCCCGGAGTTCACTCAAACTCATGTCCATTAAGTCGGTGATGCCATCCAACCATCTCATCCTCTGTCGTCCCCTTTTCCTCCTGCCCCCAATCCCTCCCAGCATCAAAATCTTTTCCAATGAGTCAACTCTTCGCATGAGGTGGCCAAAGTATTGGAGTTTCACCGTTAGCATCATTCCTTCCAAAGAACACTGAGGGCCAATCTCTTTTAGAATGGACTGGTTGGATTTCCTTGCAGTCCAAGGGACTCTCAAGAGTCTTCTCCAACACCACAGTTCAAAAGCATCAATTCTTCGGCCTTCAGCTTTCTTAACAGTCCAACTCTCACATTCATACATGACCACAGGAAAAACCATAGCCTTGACTAGATGGACCTTGGTTGGCAAGGTAATGTCTCTGCTTTTCATATGGTATCTGGGTTGGTCATAACTTTCCTTCCAAGGAGTAAGCGTCTTTTAATTTCATGGCTGCAGTCACCATCTGCAGTGATTTTGGAGCCCCCCAAAATAAAGTCTGACACTGTTTCCACTGTTTCTCCATCTATTTCCCATGAAGTGATGGGACTGGATGCCATGATCTTCGTTTTCTGAATGTTGAGCTTTAAGCCAACTTTTTCACTTAGGCAGATTCTTTTCCGTCTGAGCCACCAGGGCAGCCCCTGGTGGTTATTATCGGTTTTATATAAAGGTCACCATTAGGTGTGTGTTCTTTGGTGTCTGGCTTCTTTTACTCCATGTGATTTATTAGAGTCTTCCATGTTGTTGTGTGAAGCTGCGGTTCATTCACTTTTAGCGCAGCATATAGCAGCGTTCCATTGGGTGAATATACCAAAATTTATTTATCCCTTCAACTACTAATCAACATTTGGGTTGTTTCCAGTTTAGGGCTACTACAAATAATGCTGCTGGGAGCATTTGGGTACATGTCTGCTGCTCTGCCTTAGCATGTATTACAGTACAGTTCCAAGTCATTTACATCTATAAGCTTGTTATTTCTCTTCTATTTGGCCTACCTGGATTTTGCTCCTGTTTTTCTTTTTTGCTCCTTTTGGATCAGCCAAGTATTTTTGATTATTGCATTTTATCTTCTGTATTAGATTTTTTAAAATGTGTTAAAACATATATAAACCCAAATTTACCATTATAACTATGTTTATTTATTTATTTATTTTTTTCCTGTTAACTTAAAAGTCACATTCAACTTTATTATTGTTTAAAATTCTCATCAATCTGATATTTCATATGCAGAGATCAATATGAAACAGTAGCAAAGAATTGTTTCTTTTGGAATCTTATTAACATTGATTATTTCAAGAATGGGTAGTTGTTTTTTATCTGGAATTTATTTGTTTTTTTTTCAATTTTTAATTTTAATTTTTTATTTTTTTCCATCTCAGGTGTTCATGAGTTCCCAATTCCCGCCCCCCACCTCCCACCCCATATCAACTCTCTGGATCATCCCCGTGCACCAGTCCCAAGCATCCTGTATCCTGTATTGAATATAGACTGACGATTTGTTTCTTACATGATAGTATACATGTTTCAGTGCCATTCTCCCAAATCTTCCCACCCTCTCCCTCTCCCTCAAAGTCCAAAAGTCCATTCTGTGCATCTGTGTCTCTTTCGCTGTCTTGCATACAGGCTTATCATTACCATGTTTCTAGATTCCATATATATGAGTTAGTATACTGTATTGGTGCTTTTCTTTCTGGCTTACTTCACTCTGTATAATTGGCTATAACTATGTTTAAATGTGCAGTTCACTAGTTTTAAGTACATTCACATTTTTGTGCAGCCAGTCTCCAGAACCTTTTTCATCTTGCAAAACTGATATGCTCCATCCATTACGCAATAGTTTCCCATTCATTCCTTTGCTGCTTCCCTAGCAACCACCATTCTACTTTCTATCACTGTGTATTTCCCCATTCTAAGTATTTCATATAAACAGAGTTATTTAGTATTTGTCTTTTTGTGACTGGCTTATTTTCTTTTTTAAAAAAAAATATTTTTGACTGTGCTGGGTCTTTGTTGCTGCACGAGCTTTTTTCTGGCTCACTGCATCATTGACTCAATGGACATGAGTTTTGAGCAAACTCCGGGAGACAGGGAAGGACAGGGAAGCCTGGCGTCCTGCAGTCCATGGTGTCACAAAGAGTCAGACATGACTAAGCAACTGAACGGCAAATCATGGAAGCCAAATAATAATTAAAACTATTTATTGTATCATTATACACATTGATGGAAAGCATTATAGACAGAAGAGTTTCTTTCCCATCATAACATTATTTACATCCATTTATTTAGCTAGAAACACTAGCTTGAATAGGTACTGGTATATTCTATTTGAAATTATTTCTCTAGAGCAAACCATTGTGTTACAGTTGGACCATTCTGAAGAAATTGTTTTCTCATAAGCTTTTTTTATTCTTTTGAGTCTCAATCACTGAGTTCAAGGGACTTTGAGAGAATCTTGGTGTCCTCAGTGTCCTGATGAATACATTGAAATCAAGCGTTGTATTTGTATTCTGATAATACTCTTAGATCCATACAAATGTTGGTTTGTGAAGCTCATATTTCTCCCACCAGTGCTATGACATTTGAAGAACATTTGTGGTGAAAGTTTCACACCAATTTTCACACCGCTATGCTTCCTGTCCCATTTTCTTCCTTGTTCTTTTTGCTCTTGTTCACCTGTCTGCTGCCTTCTGCTGCCTGAGAACGTGTTTGGTTGACAGACTACATCTTCTTCTTGCCCTGCATTGGTATTTTCCTGCCAGGTGTCTACGTCACCTGATTCAGGAGACCGGTGAATAAAAGGCATATGGCGTGCAGCTGCTGATCTATTAGAGAAGCCTGTGCTGCCCGCTGGGATGCCAGAATCTAACAGTTCTGTCTTCTTACTGATTTCCCCAGTTTTCCTTTTAGTGGATGTCATGTCCTCAAAATAGGCAGAGTCCGGTTGTTCTAAAGCTTTTTGCTGCGTTGTCACATTCCCATTTCCTCCTTCTGTCTTTACACACCTGTGGGTGCATCTTCATCCCAGAACCCTTCCACGTCTGTCTGCTAAGAAGCTGATGAATAATCAACTCTAGTTGGCAGAGTTATTTGATCTCCCCTTAATTTCTGTCCGCTGCTGGATCTGCATACTAATCTCTTTAGGGATGAGAATACTGTTGCTGGGTGGGTTTGTACTTTAAATAATCAAAACTGTGATGATGGCCCTGGTGGGGATCAAAACTGGCCCTTTCTTCTCCCCACCTTCCCAGCAGAGGCTCTGGTCAAGTGACTCTTTAATTAATATATTAAACCAATGTGATATGTCTTTGGGGTTTTTTATGGTTTCATTGTGATGTGTCTACATGGAGATTGGTTTTTATTTATCCTGATTTGAACTTTAAAAAAATTTATTTATTTTAATTGGAGGAGAATTGCTTTACAATATGGTATAGTTCTGATTTGAATTTATTTGGCTTACCTATGACTAGATATCTTTCATAAGTTCTAGAGAATCCTCAGACACTATCTTTTCAAATATTGCTTCTATCTCATCCTTTCTCTTTTTCCTGTAGAAACAATCTTAAGGTTAGAATGATGTAAATTTTTTCCAAAGAGATTAAAAAAAATTTTTTTACTAACCCCTTGAAGTGCTACCAGTTCAGGATCCCTTTAATCTGTATTCAGAGTTTCACATTATGTAGACAACTCAGATGACTTGCAGCCAGGCTGCATCTGTGAAAGAAATCGATCACTTCCAGTTCACATCTTAAAGTTCTCCAGGATCCTAGATTAAAGTGTAAAGAGTTTTGTTGGCTGGGAACTTGCCAATCACACTGAGGAGTCTAAGGAGGGGTGGGCAGTTATGGATTTATCAAGTCTGATTGATCAGAGGCAGCATTTTGTTAATATTTTTTAATTGAAGTATAGCTGATTTATAATGTGTTAATTTCTGCTGTACAGTAAAGTGATCAGTTGTACATATACATATGCATGTTCCTTTTAAAAAATATTCCCTTCCCTTATGGTTTATCATAGGATATGACTGTCCTTTGATATACAGCAGGATCTTGCTGTTTAGCCAGTCTATGCTTAAAAGTTTTCATCTGCTAACCCAGCCTCCCACTCCGTCCCTCTCCTAGGCCCTCCCCCTTGGCAACCGCCAGTCTGCTCTCTGTGTCTGCTTTTCTATCTCATTTGTGTCGTCTTGTAGATTCTGTAGATAAGTGATATCATACATAGTATCTGTCTTTCTGACTTAACATCGCTTAGTGTGATCATCTCTGGTTACATCCATGTTGCTGCAAATGGCATTCTGTCATTCTTTTTCATGGCCGAGTAGTGTTCCGTTGTACATGGGCACCACATCTTCTTTAGCCGTTCCACTCTTGATGGACATTCAGGTTGTTTCCATGTCAGACTACTGTGAATAGTGCTGCCATGAACATAGGGGTGCATGCATCTTTTCGAATAACAGTTTTGTCTGGAGGTATGCCCAGGAGTGGGATTGCTTGATCATTTGGTAATTCTATTTTTAGTTTTCTGAGGAACTTCCATACTGTTCTCCACAGTGGCTGTACCAACTTACATTAAAGGGCAGCTTGTTGAATCCTAGTGCTGTGGCCCATTGTGGGAAAAGGAGGAAAGCAGGCTGGGCTAGATGAGCGCTAGGGAAACACAACTGGCCACAGAGATGGGTGGTCATGGCCGAGGCAGACTAATGCGCAGGGTCTACCAGGTAAGGAGGGGAGGCGAGAAGCCAGGACTGGAGAGAAGCTGCAGATGTGACTAGGTGGCTCTGTAATGCGAGGCCTCTGTTCACAGGGGCCAGAAGCAAGTTCTCTTCCCTGATTCTGGGCAGCTTGGCTGGCCAGTGTCTCCTCCAGGCCAACCAGGAGCCACCTGCATAGCCTAGGCTGGGTCTGGGCGCTCTGGACAGCTTCATTATTGTTCTGTCTACATCCATTGTGAGCCCTCCATTCTGAACTGCACCCAGCAGTTTGTCCCTGCACCTTTATTGAAGGGTCCCTAGAATATAGCTCAAATTATTACCACCATCTTCAAGGCCCTGCATGATCTGGCTGGCCCCTGTCCACCTCTCCAGCCTGACCTCCTCCCTCTATCCGCCTCATTGTCCATGTGCCTTCTTCCTCTTTGTTTAAACCACCGTGTACCCTGGATGGCTGCAGGGTCTATGCATGAGCAGTTCCCTCGACAGGGAGCATTCCTCGCTCATATTTTCCTGCTGTGATGGGCTAAACGTGTATGTACCTGCAAAATTCATACATCGAAGCCCTGACTCCCAGTGTGGCAATACTGGGAGTTCAGTTCAGTTCAATCGCTCAGTTGTGTCCGACTCTTCGCGACCCCATGAATCGCAGCACGCCAGGCCTCCCTGTCCATCACCAACTCCCAGAGTTCACCCAGACTCACGTCCATCGAGTCGGTGATGCCATCCAGCCATCTCATCCTCTGTCGTCCCCTTCTCCTCCTGCCCCCAATCCCTCCCAGCATCAGAGTCTTTTCCAATGAGTCAAGTCTTCGCATGAGGTGGCCAAAGTACTGGAGTTTCAGCTTTAGCATCATTCCTGTCAAAGAAATCCCAGGGCTGATCTTAAGGAAATAATTAAAGTTGAATGAGATCATGAGAGTGGGATCCTGATCTAGGACAGTTAGTTTCCTTATAAGAAGATATACCAGGAAGGTCACTCTCCTTCTCTCTCCATGTTCATATATGAGGACATAGCAAGAAAGCAGCCACGTGCTGGTCAGGAAGAGAGTCCTCACCAGAATCTGCATGTGCTGCAAACTTGATCTTGGAATTCCAGCCTCAGGAATTTGAAGAATATTACTTTCTGCTGCTTTAAGTCATCTAGTCAAAGGTATTTTGTTATAGCAGCCCAAGCACACCAATACATCCAGTTTAATTAGATCTCATATTTCCCTAAACTTTTTTTTTTTGCTATATTGGGTCTTAGTTGATGGGCGCAGGCTTTAGGGCTTAGTTTGCCCTGGGCATGTGGGACCTTAGTTCTGCAACCAGAGATCGAGCCCACATCTACTGCATTGGCAGGGGGATTCTTAACCACTGGACCACCAGAGAACTTTCCCTCTAAGCATCTTTGATCCAAAGTTTCCTATTCCTGGGAATTCCTATTCCTGGTACTAGGCACCATGTAAGATTTCTATTTTTGATTATTTGATCAACGTCTGCCTGGCATGTTCAGTTCAGTTCAGTTGCTCAGTCGTGTCCGACTCTTTGCGACCCCATGAATTGCAGCACGCCAGGCCTCCCTGTCCATCACCAGCTCCCGGAGTTCACTCAGACTCACGTCCATCGAGTCAGTGATGCCATCCAGCCATCTCATCCTCTGTCGTCCCCTTCTCCTCCTGCCCCCAGTCCCTCCCAGCATCAGAGTCTTTTCCAATGAGTCAACTCTTCAAATTCCATGAAGGTTTCTGGTTTTATTCAAAGCTACACACCCAGAACCCAGTACACAGCCAGGTACGTATTAGGTACACAATACATATTTACTGGGAAAGACAGTGGTGGGGGGGACAGACAGTGCCTCTGGTTGGGAGGGTTTTATGGACATTCAGGTTCATCTCTGGTCCAGCAGCACCCCGTTAGCCCTCTCTACTGACAAAGCCTAGCATTGTGCCACTGATAAGAGAGACATGTTAGCAGAACTCAGCTCCAGCATCACAAAGCATGGCAAGGAAGGACAGATTGCAAGGAAGGGTGGATTTAGAGCAGTGAGACCACAAATTGGCACAACTGGATTCAGAACTTTCCTTAAAACGTTGGATGAGACTTTCCTTTTAACCTTTCTCATCACGCATCAGACACCATGTTAACAGCAACATGTGGATTATCTCATCCGATTCTCACAAAAACATTAGGGAGTTAAGTCAGTTACTCGAGCTCATACAGCAAGTAAGTGTGGAAGACAGGATTCAAACTCAGGAGTTCTGGGTTTAAATCCTACTTACTTACACACTACACTAACTGCCTCTGGGGGATGGGGATGCCTCTGGGATGTTTAAATTCCAGACTTTTTAAAGGCGAGATAAGGATTAACTGTGAAATGAGCTATAGGGCTTCCCTGGTGGTCCAGTGGTTAAGAATCCTCCTTGCAATGCAGGGGACACGGGTTCGATTCCTGGTCCAGGAAGATCCCACCTGCCACAGGGCAAATAAGCCTGTGCACCACGACGACTACCGAGCCTGCGCTCTAGAGCCCGTGCTCCACAATAAGAGGAGCCACTGCGATGAGAAGCCCGCACACTGCAACTGGAGAGCAGCCCGTGCTCACACAGCTAAAGAAACCCCACATGCAGCAATGAAGACCCAGGACAACTAAAGATAAATACATAGAAATTTTTTTTTTTTTTTAAAGAAATGAACCATGTACTATTGATTAAGCTAAAGGGGTCTCTCACTACCCTGGTTCTATAGAATTCTCTTCCTTCTAATCTTCAGTTCATGACTAGTTACTGCCTTCTCTGTGCTCTGAGGCACTGTGATAACCTCATTCTTGACAAGGAGCCGGCATAGAAATCACAGGGAATGTTTTACCTCCTCTTCCTGTAATTGTTTACAGCTCAGACTCCTGCTTGTGATTCTATGGCACTGGCTACTGCTCAGAGCTGTGTAGTGAATATAGCATTCGAATAGCCAGCGTTAGAATGCTTTTGGTTTCAACTAATTAAAAAAACATCCAGCTCAAGTTAGAATCAATAATAGAGGGAATGCATTGATTTATGTGACCTGATTGGTAAATGGGATTCAGGTGAGCTTTGGTTGGCATTTCAACACTCTCTTCTCTTCAGTTCTTTCCACGTTTCCTGATTTCATGGGTTGGCTTCATCTTTAGCCTGGCTCTTCTCATTGTACCAGAATAGCTGAAATGGTTCCTTACTGACATCCAGGGAGGGAGTGAAGGCTTTTACCCAATTGTTGTGAAGAGGTAAATATTGAGTACTGATAGATGTAATCCTGGGTAAAAGGTCTGTCTTTGCAGCAATCAGTACACGGTATACTGTGCGATGGACTGTAGTCCGTCAGGCTCCTCAGTCCATGGGGATTTTTCCAGGCAAGACTGCTAGAGTGGGTTGCCATTTCCTTCTCCCGGGAATCTTCTCAACCCAGGAACTGAATGCTTGTCTCTTGAGTACTGCTATATTGGCAGGTGGGTTCTTTACCATTAATACCACCTGGGAAGACCAACAGTCAATTGAACTGAAGCTCTACACTTGCACGTGGGGGATGGGGGTCCAGCCCACCCAAATGCCTCAGGACGGTACCATGGGAAGTGGGGTATACTGGATGTTAGGACGATGCATCTGTCAGGATAGGCTAGGTTTTGGTTTGGTAATAAACAAGCCCTGGCCTTGCTTTTCAAACAGCAAAGGTTTGTTTCTTGCTTATATTGTATGTCTGCTTGAGTCATTATGCCGTGTTTTCGCATTCCAGGACCTGGACTGATGGAGCTGTCCCCTCCTCAAGCATGGTCTATGGCTGTGGCTGAGAAAAAGAGAGCAGAAAAAACTGCTTTCTAGCTCTTAGAGTTTGGGCTGAGAGTGATGTGCTTCTACTTGCAATGTATGGACCAAAACAAGTCCCATGGCCACTCCTGACTCCAAGCTGTGAGGAAATATAATCCTATCTTGTGCCTAGGAAACAAACCAGAATTATCTGGTGATGTAACATTAATGTCAAGTAACACAAAGGGCTTATGGAGACCACCCTAGCTTTTCCTTACTTTTTATTGGGGAAAAAAACTTTGATTGCTACATTTTTAAAAAAAGAGACCTTCATACTGTGCAGAAATCAGGTGTTTTCCTGATTTCTGATCAAATGTCTCTCAGTTAATTTGCCAGTAAGCAGAGTCAATGGATCTGTGAGGGACTTAAGATACCCCAACTCAAAATAATGCCCTTTTTGTGGTCTTGATCAACACAAGTGGATTCCTAGTGAAACTCATGACTTGTAAGTCGACCCCGATTGTTCTGGGGGAGGGGGACACCTGACTCAAATTAGGCCAATTAGGGCCTCTTTTCTGGGATTTTGGGATTGGAATGATCAGGGATTTTTCATGTCTCTCAAGTCTCTCCGGATCACTGGAAGTGGCTGGGAGATCGATTTCCCATTGGAAGCAGAGGAAACAAGTTTGTGAGGAGAGTCTTCCTGGCAACTCTTGCTATACTTCCATTTCATCCAAAAGCCCAGCTGGGTTCTTGTTTCTGGCCTAAGAATCCATTCCCACGTCCCTGTCCCCACTTCCAAAAGCTTTAAGATCAGTTCCCCTCTTGTTTTTCTTAAACTGGGTTCATGGGTTACTGGTAACTTGTAGCCAGAAAACTCCTCATCGATACATGTTCTTTGCCTCTGGAACTGGACACAAAGTAGTCACAAGTGTACCCCATTCCAGCAAAATAGAGGTCAGGTGGTAGTTCTATTGCATCAGCTGTATTTCTGGTAACTTCTCCTTCAGATAGTTCCTCCGAATGTGAGTGCAGGTGACATTATTATATGGATCAGCTGGAATTCACTTAAAATTTTTTTTTTTAAGGAAAACAATTTGTCTCCTTGGGTAAACATTATTCGCCACATGCCTCCTGACACAGATCTTAAGTGCACACCATTTCCTCTGCCTAAGGTCCTCTCCTCTTCAACTCTGTAGACCCAGCCTCGGTGTCACCTCCTCTGGGAAGCCTTTCCATGGTCTCCTATATAGAACAAATGATGTTCTTCTCTTTGCTTTCCAAAGCAGTTGACACATACATCTAGTGTTACGTATTTTCCTCCAGAAGTATTTCTTTCCACATCTGGCTCCTCTGAAATATCAAGTTCCTCCATGGTTGGGAGAGTGCCTTGTTTGTCTGCATCCCACAGTGTTGGGTTGGAATAGATGCTCAGAAGTTTGTTGACTAAATGGGAGTTTTAAATGAGAGGACCATACCCCACGTACAGTCATCCTTCAGTATCTGCAGGGGGCTGCTTCCAGCATCTGTTGCGGACACCAATATCCATGGATGCTCAAGCCCCATAGTTGGCCCTCCATACCTCTGGTTCTGCATCCTGGGATTCAACCAGCCATGGATCGTGTAATATGGTGGATTGTCAGCTTTGTTTACTGAACACCAGGCACTGTGCAGAAAGCTGCCCATGTGCTGTCATTTAGCCCTTTCAGTCATTTCTACTGGCTTGATTATATTTTCATTGCTCTTTTATGGATGAGAGATTAAATAGCAAAGTCACTCAGCCAATTAATCTGCCATATATGGCAGATGTGAGATTCCAACTCTGGTATGTCCTACTGGAGCGTGCTCGCTGTTTACTGATTCTAAAGGTGGGGACCACTTTCTGAGCATATTTGCTACAGACTTGGGACGCCATCATAACAAAAAAGGTGGCTGGAACGTGTGACAAAAACTCAGAAAAGGGGTCACCTTTACCCCAGGTGTCACAGAAGCTGTGAAAAAAGAGATTTACTGTACCTGAGGGGGCTAACTGACGTGCTTGAAAGTTCTCAAGTAACTTAAGATTTAACGGAAAGCAGTCATCAGAAGCAGAGAAGGCAATGGCACCCCACTCCAGTACTCTCGCCTGGAAAATCCCATGGATGGGGTCGCTGAGAGTCGGACAGGACTGAGTGACTTCACTTTCACTTTTCACTTTCATGAATTGGAGAAGGAAATGGCAACGCACTCCAGTGTTCTTGCCTGGAGAATCCCAGGGACGGGGGAGCCTGGTGGGCTGCCGTCTGTGG
>SJYA01002112.1:6553623-6587900 GCA_006410615.1 Neotragus moschatus | reverse complement strand
GGGTCATATTTAAGATTTCAGACCAGGGCATTCTGCTGGTGGAGGTGAGTTTTTAAATTTTCTACGATGTAATCAAAAATTACAAAAATAACTCATGTTTAAGGCAGAAAACTAGGAGGAAAAAAAATAAACTAAAAAGCTTAAGAAAAAAGCCATCGTCCCGCAAACCATAGTAAACCACCCTTTCGTATTTATCCCTTTAGTCTTTTGTTCCCATATGTAAGTATGTTTTTTCTTACAGAAATGCTGCTATACTGTAAAATTGTGTGATGGTCTGCTTGTTAACACTTACAAATAGATTGTGAGCAGTATGTCTTGTTTTTGTAGGAACTTGTTCCTTTTCTGATCCTTTTAAAAAAGAGATTAGAATCTTTGCTTAGAGTGCTCCAACAGCTTCCCATCTTAAAGTAAAATCTGAAGTCCCTGCCGTGGCCTTTGAGGCTGCCCCCCACCCCCACCCCTACCCCCCCCTTCCTCACTTCTAGCCTTGCCGGACAGATCTCTTTGCTGTTGCCTAAAAACTTCAAGCAAACACCAGCCTCAGCGCCTTTGCATTTGCTGTTGTGTTGGCTTGGAACGCTGTTCCCTGGATACCCTGGTTCTTGCCTCAGGTCTCTGCTGCGGTGACTTTTCAGTACCTTTCCCTGACCACTCTGTGGGAGACCCACCTCATCTCCCTGTCCTCCTTAATCAACCTGACTTTTTTCCCATGGTACTTAACACTACTTGGTAAATACCAATTTATTTGTTGGTTTGCTGTCTCTTTCCCCCATTAATCTGTAAGCGTGAGGTTTTTGTCATTGATATATCTTCGGAGCCCAGAACCTAGCACATAATGGGTGCTTAATCAGTATTTGCTGAATGAACGAATGAATGGATGCTCATTATTCATCCATTCATGAGACCTTCCTGGAAGCCTCCTAGGCTCTAAGATAGCCATATCAGCCATATCATGAAGTGGGATAACAATCCTTTAAAAGTTAGGATAGGCCTCTCCTTTACATATCTGAGGTGAAGAATTTCGTGGTGTGAGGCTTATGGTCTTAAAAAGAATCACAGTCTTGATTTAACTCACACAATTGAGGGAAGGAAGAGTTTTGGCCACTGTTACTGACTTTTCTTCTTATGCACTGGAAATCTTTGAAACATTTCAAGTATTCCAGTGGTGTTGACAGCTATGATTTTGGTTTGGTGGTTCTTAGTGATAGTTTTAGCCTCAAGAGCATAATGAGTTTTTTGTATCAACAGATACCCAGAGATTATAGCTTTATTGCATTTTCATCTGAGGAGTAGCAGTTATATTTACTTATTTTCCTGGCAATTCTATCCTTTTCAACTCCCTGCTTATCAGTTTTTGGATGGTCTAGCAGGTAACTTAAGGTTTTTGTTTAAAAAAAAGAAATTTAAAGATAAATCCTTGATCTCTTGACTGTTTTACCTTTCTCATTTGACTCTTGAACTGTTCATCTTTCAGGACAAAATGACATCTGTAGTAAAACATACAATTGCATTTGCATTATAAGGAAGGGGAAATTTGTATATTGATGCAGAATTTTTACGGGGTAGAGTGTGAATGTAAGGTTTTTAAAGCTTTGAATTTCAAGCAGGCAATCTTTAATTTTAATGAGTTTTTGAAAAGAATTCTTGCTTTTGCTCTAAAGGAAAAGAATTCCTTTGAACACAATCCAAACCGTCACAAAGTTTTTTTTTCTGATGCTTCAGATATATTTGGGGGAAGACATCGTAAATGAAAAATTTTGTTCTTTTAAAGGAAGGCCTAAAGGGAATGTGTTAAGAATTTATTTGTATTTTGTTCCACAGGCGTTTATTAAGCTCGTCGTTGGGGCAGCCATACAAGCACGTTGTATGGGCTGCATTGGCACGTTTAGTTTTAGATTACCTGCCTGATTTGTTATTATTTATTCCCTTCTTTCACTTGGCTACCTCCCTTCTCTCGTCAGATTCTCTTCCTAAGTGATCTCATCCGTTCCCAGGACTTTATTGCCCTCTGGATGCAGATGACTGCCTCAGTTACACCTCCCGCCCAGACCTTTCTCTGGTTCTAGATTTACACTTTTAGCTCCTGTCTCCCTTCTCTCTCTCTCCTTGCAGACTCATAATGATCTCAGACTTCACACGTCCACAACTGATCACTCAGTCTCTCCCTCTCAAGCTTCCAGATTTGTATTCCTCATTCTGGATTCCTCTGCCCTCTTCTCCTGCCTTCTCCTGCCTCCAGCCTCCCTTTAGTCAGCACTGTCCATCCATTCATTGTTTAGCCGGAGATCCGAAAGTCGACCTGGATTTTCCCCCATTCCTCAGCCGACATCTAGTCCATCAGTGTGGGCTGTGGGCCTGCCCCGCCCCCCCCCCCCCACACCATCCCTGTCCTCCTCTTCCGCTACCGTCCCCTCAGCTAGGTGACTGCCCCTGCCTGCCGCCTGGTCTCCCAGCTTCCACTCCTGCCTTCTCTAACCCATCTCCCCCTGCAGCCAGCAAGCCTATCAGACCTTGTCTCCTCGAGC
The DNA here is from genome assembly GCA_006410615.1 of Neotragus moschatus. Classification (NCBI taxonomy): domain Eukaryota; kingdom Metazoa; phylum Chordata; class Mammalia; order Artiodactyla; family Bovidae; genus Neotragus; species Neotragus moschatus. The sequence goes on along the minus strand of SJYA01002112.1, from coordinate 6,585,375 downwards.
CTCCTCTGCCCATTTCGAGGCCTCTCACCATCCTGACATCCACGTCCACACTCGGGTGCCAGCCTCTTGCCTCTTCTTCACCGTCCGCTCCTCGCTTGGCATGCTCCTGTAAGGTGGCATTACTGTTGGTTCTGCTCAGAGCCAAGTTCTTCTCTTCCGCATAGCGCTTTCCTCTGCCCGGCATTGGTCCCCAGACTCTTCTAGAAGAAGGGCCTTCTCTGACATCTGGGCTCAGCGAAAATGTCCCTTCTCAGAGGGGTCCCTTCCCTGATCACCCCTTTATAGCAGCTTCCTCCTCATTGTCCCCCTCTCAGTACATATGCATTTCCTGCTTAGCATGTCACCAGAATTCCAGGTATTTCACCCAGATGTTTGTTTCCTTCTTTATGGTCCATTCTCCCAGTAGACTGCAAGACCAAGAGGACAGGGACAGCCTTGGCTTATTTATGGTCCAGTCTTGGCCCTGTCTCTGGATTCCACTAGCTACAGGTCCCGGATACCTTTTGAATGATAAAATGATTGTAACAGCCAACCTTTTTTTGAAATTATGTGTCAGGTCCATGGTTAAGTGTGTTCACACATTACCTCTCAACCTCTGGGAGAAGCTACTAAGGTGGTGATGGTTATGACTTACCATTTTTTGTTGTTGTTTCGAGACAATTGAGCTTAGAGAAGTAAGTTTAGAAGTTACAAAGCTAAGAAAGTGGTAGAGCTAGAATTTGGATCTGTATGGTCTACTGTAGAATCTTTCCTCTTATTCTTTGCTGCCCTCTGATAAGAATGTAGGAATGAAGAAATAAACATTAAACATTCTGTGAGATTAATATTGGGTGGTTCTTCATGTTTGTGTTTCTGAGCATACATTGGAGCGTAAAAAACAATGCTTGTGTTAGGGTTGTGCATTTCCTGAAAACTGTGTGTTAACAAGCCCTATGCTGAAACATATAGTTTGTGTTCAAGCTGTTTTTTTTTTTNCCACACCATCCCTGTCCTCCTCTTCCGCTACCGTCCCCTCAGCTAGGTGACTGCCCCTGCCTGCCGCCTGGTCTCCCAGCTTCCACTCCTGCCTTCTCTAACCCATCTCCCCCTGCAGCCAGCAAGCCTATCAGACCTTGTCTCCTCGAGCCTCCTCTGCCCATTTCAAGGCCTCTCACCATCCTGACATCCACGTCCACACTCGGGTGCCAGCCTCTTGCCTCTTCTTCACCGTCCGCTCCTCGCTTGGCATGCTCCTGTAAGGTGGCATTACTGTTGGTTCTGCTCAGAGCCAAGTTCTTCTCTTCCGCATAGCGCTTTCCTCTGCCCGGCATTGGTCCCCAGACTCTTCTAGAAGAAGGGCCTTCTCTGACATCTGGGCTCAGCGAAAATGTCCCTTCTCAGAGGGGTCCCTTCCCTGATCACCCCTTTATAGCAGCTTCCTCCTCATTGTCCCCCTCTCGGTACATATGCATTTCCTGCTTAGCATGTCACCAGAATTCCAGGTATTTCACCCAGATGTTTGTTTCCTTCTTTATGGTCCATTCTCCCAGTAGACTGCAAGACCAAGAGGACAGGGACAGCCTTGGCTTATTTATGGTCCAGTCTTGGCCCTGTCTCTGGATTCCACTAGCTACAGGTCCCGGATACCTTTTGAATGATAAAATGATTGTAACAGCCAACCTTTTTTTGAAATTATGTGTCAGGTCCATGGTTAAGTGTGTTCACACATTACCTCTCAACCTCTGGGAGAAGCTACTAAGGTGGTGATGGTTATGACTTACCATTTTTTGTTGTTGTTTTGAGACAATTGAGCTTAGAGAAGTAAGTTTAGAAGTTACAAAGCTAAGAAAGTGGTAGAGCTAGAATTTGGATCTGTATGGTCTACTGTAGAATCTTTCCTCTTATTCTTTGCTGCCCTCTGATAAGAATGTAGGAATGAAGAAATAAACATTAAACATTCTGTGAGATTAATATTGGGTGGTTCTTCATGTTTGTGTTTCTGAGCATACATTGGAGCGTAAAAAACAATGCTTGTGTTAGGGTTGTGCATTTCCTGAAAACTGTGTGTTAACAAGCCCTATGCTGAAACATATAGTTTGTGTTCAAGCTGTTTTTTTTTTTAAATTAAGATTTTAAATATATTTATTTATTTGGCCATGCTGGGTCTTAGTTGCAGCATGTAGGATCTAATTCCCTGACCAGGGATCAGACCCAAGACCCCTGCACTGGAAGTGCAGAGTCTTAGCCACTAGACCACCAGGGAAGTCCCAGGCTCTATGTTTTAATTTTACCTCTGCCACTTACTAGCTGCAAGCCCTTGGGCAAATTCCTTAACAGCCTAAGTCTGTTTTATTTGTTTTTTAGCTGTAAATGGAGAAAAATAATATCTTTTCTCACAGGGTCATTATAAGTAGCATAATTATACACAAAAACCAATTAATGTTAACCATTAATATTATATGGAGAATAAAAGTTAGGAAAAGACTTTTAGCCCCATTAACAAACTAGAATTGGGTTAAGAGTGAGAGACAGACCATAATTAATAGTATTGTTTCACTGACTCTGGTTTTGAGTTTATAAAAATTATCAGGGAATTAACTCTTTGGCTTAGAATTTATAATCATTCTGTATGCAGCTTTTATTTGTATTTAGTTAAATGCTTATAGGTAAGAGTTTTGTTTTCTTCTTTTTCTTTTTAGACTCCTCCCAATCTTAAGATTCTCGGGGTAGAGGGATCCTTTGAGAGGGTGGATTTTTCTCCCCCATTCACGACTGTTACAGCTTACTTCAGTAATGATTATCACCAGGGAGCTTGCTTTAAATAACCAAGCAAACAGTAGGCCCAGCACAGGCACGGATGGGCTTGGCAGCCCTTACGGTGGAATATCTGGGCATAGCTGTGTTTTCTGGTGGGACAGCTTATGAGCAAGTGCTAGTCTGATGACTTCCATCATTTCTGTGAAAGAGAGTTTCGCTAAGAGTAAGTGGGAAGAAGTCAGAGGAGAAGCAAGGAGACTTGACATACAGTCAAGGTCAGGAAGAGGAAGAGTGAACTCGGGCCGAGGCTCGTGGCCTCTCCCAGTACGCAGGGCTCTGCTGAGGTAGGAGGCTGTGAGTTGGTCAGGGCACCAGCAGCATACAGCTGGCTGGTGTCAGGGGCAAGTGAGACATCTAGCTGGACTGAGCCAGGGCTGAGGCTGGCTGCAGTGAGCTGCAGCAGGACCGTGTAGCGGAGGAATTGTTCCTCCGAGCAAGGAGTGATCAACATAAGCAGGAACGGGAGTCCCAGCTGGACGTGGAGAAGAAAAGGGCCAGAGGTGTGGATGAAACCAAGCACTGGGCATATTGGAGCCCTGGAATGGAGAGGGACATGTGAGTGGAAGATTTCAGAATTGGAGCAATTAATTACTGGACAGAACAGGCGCCCGGGTTTGCCACGGACATACATAGCCCAAGTGAAGTGAACTCAGTGAAGGAGGCCAAGTAACGGAGGCTTGAGAGTTGTTTGGGTCACCCCTGTGGTTATCCAAGCCATCGAAAGATGGCAGGACGTTTGGGGCACAGAGAAGGAAGGCATGCCACGTCTTGGGTGAATGGCATACCAGCAATGAGAAGAGGGTTGATGGCCACCTGGAGGAGCCTCAGAAGACTGGGGCATTTTGCCTGCGAGCAGTGGCAGAGCAATGACCCGAAAGCTTTGTTGGTTGCGGGTCTCTCTGGAAGCAGTCAGCCTTGGCTCAGGTTCATTGTGCTTCTGAAGGCATCCCGATTCCAAGTGAGCAGCATGGGTGACGTGTAGCATTGTATTTCTGTACCTGGTCGTGGAAGTCATCTGAGGGTCTGCGTTAAAAATTCAGCTTCCAGGGCTCCACTCCAGGCCCACTGAATTAGAATTTCTAGGAGAGGGGACTGAGAATGTATATTTGAACACTCCACTCTCCACATACATACCTGGTGATTTTTTTTAAATTTAATTGGATAGTTGCTTGACAGTGTTGTGTTGGTTTCTTCCCTACATGGGCATGAATCAGCCGTAAGTATACATATGTCCCCTTCTTGAAACTGCCTCTCACTCCCCACCCCTTCCCGCCCCTCCAGGTCATCACAGGGCACCTGCTTGAGCTCCTTGTGCCATACAGCAACTTCCCGCTAGCCACGTCTGTGACGTAGGGTAACGCATATAGCTTAGTGCTACTCTCTCAGTTTGTCCCGCCTCTCCTCTTGTAGTCTTCATACCTAGGCAGGATTGGGAAAGGTGGCTGTAGCGGATAAGAACCCGGGAGGCCAACTGCTTGGCTCTGAAGTGAGGCAGGGGCGGGGGAGCCTTAGCCCAGGACTCTTAATAGCTTGCCTTTCCAGGTTTAGCTGATGGCAAAGGCTCTGAATTCAGAGACCCTCCATTAGAGGCTGTCACCCTGGCTAAAGCAAGAAGAGACAGCTGGTGATGGCAGAGACAAAACTCCCTTTACAAAGTCATCCAAAGGATAGCAGTTTGGGGACACTCAGAGAGGAAACAGTCTTGTTTGCCTCCGTGGTCTCTGAATACATTAATCATAATGCTGTCCTGTTCAGCAGGAATAGGTCAAATTGTGGTTTGATTAGTTCAGAAAGGTTGAGAAGGGAGTAATGCAGTTTAATTTAGAAAGCCTCCATCCTAATCTTGCAGGTTTTAGTACTTCAGTTACCAGTAATATTAACTTATGTGACACAGTTCTACCTCTGAGGACAGTGGATTAAAAAACGCTTTACTCAGTGAAAAGCCAAAGACAAGAGCAAGTTATTATCCCCAAGGGGCCGCGTACATGACTAGATAGTACCGTGATACCAGAAAGCCTGCCACCCCATGCTCGCAGCTTTTATGAAGAAAATTCTGTTTGTTTCCATGATAAGAACAGGGAGTCCTACAGGAGAATAGCTGCTAGAGAGGGCACTTGGGGTTTACCATCCAAGGTGATATTTCTTACCTCACAGGGTCACCGTGAGTAGCATGATTGCACTTAGAAAACCAATGTTAGCTATTCATGTTATATGGAGAAAAAAAGGAGAAGACTTTTAGCCCCGTCAACAAATTAGGGTTTGGTTAAGAGTGAAAGACCATAACTAACAGTGCTTGTTTCACTGACTCCTGTTTTGTTTATAAAAATGATCAGCAAATTAAGTTTTTGGCTTGGGATTTATAATCATTCTGTTGATTCTGACCATCCTGGGCTGACCACTTAGAATCCCCTACTGCTGGTGAGGAGGGTGTGAGTTTGAGCTGCGTGTTTAGAATATTAAACTATACTTAGCGCCTGGTTCGTCATAGCCAAACACTAAAAGCTTCGGGAAAACAATGTTGTTGGCCCTGCCAGACAGAAGTAGTTGCTTTGGACCTTGAGCTTGAAACTTAACTTGCCGGATTGCGTGCTCTGTTTCTTATTTCCTCGTAGCACTGTCGGTACTGAGGGGGCTGGCTTTCAAACTTGATGAACTGGGCACCAAACATGGCACAGTGTCTCGGCTATATTCCCGTCACTTTGCACGTCCTTCCGCGTGCTGCTCCGTCTCCCTGCTGAACTGCCAGCAGCCATCTGCATGCACATTTTGAGACCCAGAAAATGTGGCAGTGGAGGCTTAACAAGGCCAGCCGTGCCAGAATTTTCTGTTCGCTAGTTGAAATTTTTAAAAAGTAATTCCCTTTTAGAGGAAAACAACAACAACAACAACAACAACGGGAATTTAGAATATTTTTCCCCTGTAGAAAAACATTGTCTTCTAAAGCTGAGAAATACTGAGTAGAGGCCAAAGAGGGTTAGTGATACTAAATGTGGTCTCTAATACTACACTTTTCCTGTCCTCCAGAGCTCAGGACCCCTGAAGGCTCTGCTGTGTTATGGTGCCTTTGACAGCATCTGAATCACTTAAAGAGTATTTCAGTTTGTGAAGTGTTTGTATGCCTGTTGAACCAGGCACTTTGGGGTTTAAAAAAAAAAGTCTCTGGTCTCCAGGAGCTTTTTTCTTTAAGTTAGACAGGGTGCATTTAAGTCTCTAACCTAAAGTAGATCGTGCACTGTGCTGTAAAGGAGGTATAATCAAAATGTGGGTTACCAGACAACAGAGAGGTTATTTCTGGTGGTGGGTGGAGGTGGCAAGAGGGGGTTGCAGGATACTTCGAGGGAATTTGTCATCAGACTAGATCTTGAAGGTTGGGGAGAATTTTGAACTCTTCTTGGTATTCTGTGTTTACTAAGGCATCGTTTACTTTAGCAAGACTATAGAAATGTTTTGGTGCTTAATGAATTAGCTTTCAGTTATCTAAATGACTCATCCAACATGCCTGACGCCTTAATTGCTTTGCATAACTTGTCTCCCTAAGTAACATACGAAGTATTAAGGAATGTGTGATGGCGAAAGGCTTTTATGGAAGGCCTTGAAGATAATCTTGGGATCACAGTGGATATCTCACGTCCCTGAGGAAACGGAAGCACTGTGCCGTGGTGGTGAGCAGGAAATCAGGAGGCAGCGGAGGGCACACGTTGGGTGTGTCACTTAGGAACTGGGGGAAGACGGCGCTCTTGGGGGCGTTGGTGAGGACCCGAGAGGGAAGGCATGTCTGCCGGGTTAGGAGGCCTCTTTTTGCTTTAATGACTCTTTAAAGAGTCATTTGTTGTTTCATTTTTGTCCTCACTGGGTCTTCATTGCTGTGCACGGGTTTTCTCTGGTTGCAGAGAGCGGGGACTACTCTCCGTTGCCGTGCTCAGGCTTCTCACCGCGGTGGCTTCTCGTGCTGCAGAGCACAGGCTCTGGAGCCTGCGGGCTTCAGTAGTTGTGGTGCACGGGCTTAGTTGCCCCACAGCATGTTAGATCTTCCTGCATCAGGGATTGAATGTGTGTCCCTTGCATTGGCAAGTGGACCCTTAACCTCTGGACCACCAGGGAAGCCCTTGAGGCCTCTTGAATACCCTGATAAACAGAAGGTGGCCAGCTCCTCCTTGTTCTCCCTGGATCTAGTGGGGCTGGGCATGCGGGGTTTTATGGAAAGGCTGTGAAGCCATGCCCAGTCTCTCTTCCTGCCCCAAGCCCCTGTGCTCCTTGTGGCTTGCCCTGCCTCAGGCCTGCGTCTTCGTGCTGCAGATCCAGCCATCTTGCTGTGCATCCCTCTCAGTGAACTGTTGCTTCTTCAGCAAGCCCACTTGTTGCCATGGCAAGTTAGCGACAGCTGGGTCATTGTACCAGCCGTGCAAATGGTTCTGCTATGCCAGAGACCTTTCAGTTTTTCCTTTCCCATGCGAAGGCTCTATTTTCAGTCTTTCACTTGCTCCATCAGACCAACACTTAATTTTCTAGGAAGCTGAAAAACATACTTCTTGCTACTTGATGTGCTGAAATGGGGCCCTGGCTCAGAATTCTGATCCCCTTGGGAATAAACACGTTGGGTTTTGAAAAGATACTATTTTCTTTTTCCTTTATTCCTCATGATGCCAATAGCATTTTAAAAGCCAAGGGATTTGGCAGGGCACTATGCCCCATCCTGCCATCAAGGTGACTAAAGCAGCTCTGAGAGAATAAATTCAGTTGTTCACCAATGATGTACTTTTTGTCTGCTCTGTGTCAGGTACCGTGCTAGACCCCATGGGGGAGCAAAAGTCAGACGTGGTCTCTCTGTGGCCTCATGCCACTGAGAGTCTGGAGGCCCCATGGCCAGGAAGCCAGGATGGGTTTGTGGAGTAATGACAGGTGGGGGCATAAAGGCCGGGTTAGTCTCACTTTTGCCTTTTACCAGTTATTTGATCCTAGGCATTTGCCCCTCTTTCCTGTCAGATAGAATAAAACACATTTTTAAAAGGTTTATAAAAGTCTTGTAAAACTTAAATGATGGTACATAAATGAGAATTTGAAAAGGTCATATATGCAAATATAGGTAGAGGAAATCAGCCTCTGTCTTGTTCAGTAGGAATGGCTGATGGAGAGTTTCTACAACTCCTTGGCTTCAGAAAATGACCAAATACAATATTTGGACTAATTATTAATATTTCACTAATTCTAATGTTTATTAATAACAAGACAACCAGCTGTTTGTTGGTGCCTGAAGTTAACGTGGACTACTTAGTCACTCCTGCACATGTGATCACTTAGTCGTGTCTGACTCTTTGTGACCCCATGGACTGTAACCTGCCAGGCTTCTCTGTCCATGGTATTATCCAGTGAGAATGCTGGAGTGAGTTGCCGTTTCCCTAGAGAGCCTGTTTGAGTCCAGTACTGCACATCCACTCAGGCTGCATTTCCAGCCTGCTGGTCTTCCTTGCAGATTTCAGACTTGTCCGTCCCTTACCATCATGTGAGCTGGCTCCTTCAAGTAGATCTCTTAATTTGTATGTGTACACACACACACACATGTGTTCTGTTGGTTCTGTTTCTCTGGAGGACCCAGATTGCTACAGTACTCAACAGGTGTTATCATTATCAATGCAGAAAGAGTAGGAACAAATGTGATAAGCACGGTGCTAAGTGTGGTTTTAGCCATGCTGAATTTGAGGGGCCCGTGGAGTCCATAGGGGGATGTGCATGCGTGCGTGCTCAGTCATGTCCAGCTCTGCAGCCTGTGGACTCTGGCTCGCCAGCCTTCTCAGTCCATGGAATTTTCCAGGCAAGAATACTGGAGTGGGTTGCCATTTCCTCCTCCAGGGGATCTTCCCGATCTAGGGATCAAACCTGAGTCTCTTGAATCTCCTGCATTGACAGGCAGGTTCTTTACCAACTGTGCCACCTGGGAAGCCTCCAGGGAGATACCAGCAGGGAAATGTAGCCAGGATGTGAAGAGCTCACACGAGAGGTCTGGACTGCAGAGGTGTAAGATTGGAAGATACTTCCATACCAGTTGGAAGTATGTAGCTGTCAGCTGAAGCTGTGTGATTTGGGGTGATTTCTGAGAGAGAGCAGAGTGAGGTAAGAGGAGGATCAAAATGGGGCCANAAGAGCTCACACGAGAGGTCTGGACTGCAGAGGTGTAAGATTGGAAGATACTTCCATACCAGTTGGAAGTATGTAGCTGTCAGCTGAAGCTGTGTGATTTGGGGTGATTTCTGAGAGAGAGCAGAGTGAGGTAAGAGGAGGATCAAAATGGGGCCATAGGAAACAAGGACATTTAGGGGAGAGGCAGGGGAAAAGAAGCCAGAACCAAGGAGGAGCAGACAGAGATGAGGAAGGTGCAGAGTGTGGGTTGTGGAAATCAAGGCAGAGAAATTTCAGGAGTGCAGCACTGTCAAGCGCCCTAAAAAGGTCAAAGGAAATGTTGCTGTCCATCCACTGAACCCAACTCTTAGGAGGCGTCATTAGAGGTGACCATTTCAATGTCATAATTCATTAGAGCCGGTGGAGTAGAGCAGGGGTCCCCAACCTCCTGGATCTCATGCCTGGTGATCTGAGGTGGAGCCGATGTAGCAATAACATAAATGAAGCACACAGTAAATGTGATGTCCTTGAAGCATCCCGAAACTCTTCCCCTGCCCCGGTTGGTGGGAAGACTGTCTTCCACAAAACGGGTCCCTGGTGCCAAAAAGGTGGGGGACTGATGGGATAGAGGACCAGGTGACGAAGTGGAGATCTGGATCTACTTCTTAAAGGAGGTCAGTGATGAAGTATGAGGAGAAGAGGGGCTGTGGGCTTCCGAGGAAGGGGTGATTTTAGGATGCGAGGGATTCTAGCATCTTCAGAGGCTGAAGAGACAGAGCTCGGAGAAAGGACGAAGGCAGGGATTCAGGGGAGAGAAAGGACAAGTGACCGATGAAGGTGTCCTCCGTGGATGGACGCACATGCACAGGGGGTGGTCAGCAACGTTACCAGAGGAGGGCTGCCTCTGGCATTTGTTTTGGGAAGGGAAAGGCCATGTGGGGATACAGATGTGTCTATAGGAGCTTGGGGCCGGAAGTTCTGCCCTCATAAAAGCATCTAGTTTCTTTGTGAAGGGGACCCCTGGCAACAAGTGACAGCCAGGGGAAAGCGTGTGCAGAAAGGTCTTTATGAAAATGGAGGCTGATTATTGTTCCCCCTTGTCTATTGTATGAAGGTTAACATCCACAGCCTGATGTTTATAAACTCCTCCACAGTCTGCCTTTAGCCAATTCTGCCAGACTCCCTCCATATCTTCCTTTGTTTTATTCCAACACCCTTGTGTACTTCAGCTGAGAGTATCTCTGTTGTAGCCCTGGAGTGTGGGTCTGAGAGGCTGGATGCTGCAGGGGAGACACCAGTGGACTGTGAGTCGGGAGTCCTGTGGTCCAATCCTGGCTCCTCCATTTACTAGCAATGGGACCTTGGATCCACCTTAACTTCTCTAAGTCTGTTTCTTTGTTTGCAAACTGTTAATTATAACAGCATTGATGATACGTGATGATGATGATGGTTGTGTCAGATGAGAAAACATGTTTCAAAGTAATCTGAAGAGAGGAGTTGTTGTTCAGTCACTAAGTTGTGTCCGACTCTTTTCAACCCCATGAATCACAGCACGCCAGCTTCCCTGTCCTTCACCATCTCCTGGAGTTTCCTCAAACTCATGTCCATTGAGTCAGTGATGCCATCCAACCATCTCATCTTCTGCTGCCCTCTTCTCCTCCTGCCCTCCATCTTTCCTGCATCAGGGTCTTTTCCAGTGAGTCAGCTCTTCACATCTGGTGGCCAAGGTATCAGAGCTTCAGCTTCAGCATCAGTCTTTCCATTGAATATTCAGTGTTGATTTCCTTTAGGATTGACTGGTTTGATCTCTTTGCTGTTCAGGGGACTCTCAAAAGTCTTATTCTCCAGCACCACAGCTCGAAAGCATCAATTCTTTAGTGTTCAGCCTTCTTTATGGTCCAACTCTCATATCCGTACATGACTACTGGAAAAACCATAGCTTTGACTATAGGGACCTTTGTCAGCAAAGTGATGTCTCTGGTTTTTCATACGCTGTCTAAGTTTGTCTTAGCTTTTCTTCTGAGGAGCAAGCATCTTTTAGTTTCATGGTTTGCAGTGATTTTGGAGGCCAAGGANCAGGGCTTTGAGTGAGGAATCACAGTGGTCTGATCTGTAGTTTAAAAAGACCACTCAGGCTGTTGTATGGAGAATGGGTGGAAGGGAGGTCACAGTGTATGCTGGATGCAGTGGGTGAGGGAAAAGGAGGACTTTAGGACAGAAGGGAGTCTGGAGCTCAGCACAGAGGTTCAGGCTGGCAAAGAAAATTTGATGCTGTATTTCCTGTTGGCTCCCTCCCTATTCTCAGTCAAACTTCCTCTGAGTATCCTTATCCATAGCCTCCACTTCCTTACCTCCTCAGCTCAACCCTCTGCGCTCTGGCCTCTGTCCCTGCCACTTCCCTGAAATGTCTCGGGCAAAGGGGACTCAAGGCCCTTTATGATTAGCCAAGTCCAGGCCTTTGACCCTTGCCTGGCTTGACTTGCATCCAGTCACACTGTGAGCCATCCCTGCCTTTAATGGCTCCTTTGCCCCCTGTCTCTCTGGTCCTTCTGTGGTCCCCAAGTCCTTAGGCCAGACCAGAAGTGATAGCATTACCCAGGCTTCTGACCTTGGTCTTCCTGGATTCCCTCTGTGTCTCTTAGAAAAGGAAGAGGCCTCCCCTCTTTCATCAAGACAGTGCATACTCGCCTTTCTGCTTCATTGCAGGTACCCCCTCCTCCAGGAAGCCTTCCCTGACCCCTCAGACTGGGTTCTGCTTCTCCTCCATTTCTCCTAGAGCTTAATGTGGGTATGGGGGCACTTAGCACCCCGCGTATTTACCCGTCTCCTCAGCCTAACAGTGCTGGGAGGATAGGGTTGTGACAAAATACACTGTGATCTAGGACAAAGATTGCTTTCTCCAGTTCAGCTGAAAGCCACACTCCATAATGCAGGTACCTCCACCCGATTGTGAGTCTGTTAGTAGATCATTCGTTTCTCACTGGGTCTGAGGGCTGTGAAGGCGGGTATAGTGTCTGCTGTGAACAGAAGGAATTCGTTTAACTGTAAAGAATTAGTAATTGTCTCCATCTTTTGAAAGGGAAAACATCTGAGAACTTAAGAGTGTGAATTGCTTCAGAAGAGCTTCTGGAGCCCTGCATTGCCTGATCACTTGGTTCTCCACTCCTTTGTCCCCGACCCTAAACCTGTTCCCTGTGCCTCACATTTTGTGATTCCAGGATTCCGGGTTGGACACTGCAGCCGCCTCCATGATGAAGAGCACTAGCGTCTCCTGGGCCCAACTGTGTTTGCCCTTGGAGGCAGGGAACGGGCTGAATGAAAGACAAGCCTCTGCCTTTATATCCTTTTCTCCTGCTGCTGTTATTTAGTCTCTAAGTCACGTACAACTCTTTTGTGACCCCATGGGCTGTAGTCTGCCAGGCTCCTCTGTCCACGGGATTTCCAAGGCAGAAATACTGAAGTGGGCTGCCCTTTCCTTCTCCAGGGGATCTCCCAACCCAAGGACTGAACCCGCGTCTCCTACGTCGCAGGCAAACTGAGCCTGCAAACTTTGCCACTGAGCCCTTTATCCTGCTGACCTGGGGTGAAAAAGAAGAGGTCAGCAGAGACAGCAAAGCATACACAGCTTGCATCTAGAGTTTCAGTAAGGTTTTGGGCGATTAATGTCACTAAACTCTCATGCTTCACTTTCTGATGTCTTTCTCTACCCTTTTGAATTCTTTCTTTTTGTCTTTTCTCTCAGTTCCAAATCCACTTTATCTTTTTTGGCAGGTGAAACAAAGACAAGAAAATGTTGAATCACTTTCTTCTCAGTGGCTTGATTTTTAGAATCTTTTTTGATTTTTTTTTTTTTTTTTTACCCCCTGTGTTTAGTTTCCTGAGCTTAACACAGCAAAAAGCAGAGATGCCTTTGACTAAGTGGAACTCTTAGCTTTGTTACTCAAAACAATGCTGCAGGTTTTACTTAGTCTTTTTGAATGTAGTGTTGGGCTGATTATTTTCTAAAAGAATAAAGAACTATGAGACCGTTATTTATTTATAATTTTGGACACCTCTCATATGAAGTAAGNTTTGACTAAGTGGAACTCTTAGCTTTGTTACTCAAAACAATGCTGCAGGTTTTACTTAGTCTTTTTGAATGTAGTGTTGGGCTGATTATTTTCTAAAAGAATAAAGAACTATGAGACCGTTATTTATTTATAATTTTGGACACCTCTCATATGAAGTAAGACTGCCTAAGTGTGTGTAGTAATGGACTGAGTCTTGGCCCCCAGGTTACTCTCTCAAGACTCCATTGTTACCAGGATGAGAAGTGTGTGCACACATGGGCAAGCGTTTGTGCTCCATCGATTCCCACTTACGTTGATTTCTAGTGTCCAAAGAAAAGAAGACAGTAGGGTCACAGATACTCAGGCAGGAAAGGATGCGGAGCTTTCCAGTGTGCCCACTAGTGAGATGCCAGGCCCCCTTCTTTTCTTTTTTCTTTCGTATGATTTTATTCACTTACTTGTGGCTGTGCTGGGTCTTTGTTGCTCGGCAGACTTTCTCTAGTTGCGGCCAGCAGGAGCCGCTCTTCGTTGAGGTGCGTGGGCTTCTCGTTGCAGTGGCTTCTCTGGCTGCACAGCACAGGCTCCAGGCGCGCAGGCCAAACCCCCCTCTTATGTGCGGGACCCCTCTGTTAGCTTGAGACCATTCTTCCTCAGAGGAAGCTGCAATCTCGGACCCTCTGGATTTACTTAGTCTTGTTCCACAACATATAGCATATTCAACCTTTTAAGTGCTTGAAGACAGCAAGCTTTTCTCTGTAGACTCTGAATTCCTAGTTTCTTCAGATACACCCTTCCTTATTCTCCGTACTGTGATCTTGATAGAGCATTCCAAGGTCTTGTTACCTTTTTCTGGTGGCTCCACCTCTTATTGAGCTGAATCTTAGCTGAAACCCGTCCTCGTGGAGCCCACCTCTGAGTAAAGGTTCTAAAATGTCTATTTAACAGAATATATTTTTTTAATCTCAGTAGTGTTATGTAATAGTAAAGCTTTTTGTTACACTTGATAATGTTGTAATATACTTTCCTTTAAAAGAAGACAAAGGCTTTTAAGTCCTAGGGTGCAGGTAAAATGCCAGCAAGGCCAGGGAATTTGATTTTTCGCCAGAGGAGGCTTTAGCTAGTTCATTGGGTCTGATGATAAAGGCTGGCATTGCCTGTGCCCTCACAGCATGCCTGCCACTGGGCCAGAGTTGTTACCCATACCATTTGGTTTAATACAGCAACCCTAGTTAGTAATGAAATCGTGCCTAGCAGATACTGTTGTTGGCCTTATTTTAATGATGAAGCAGTGGAGTTTTAGAAGGGGTAGGGACTTGCCACGTACTGTGTTTAGTCTCTCAGTCTTGTCCAAAGTGTGACCCAGACCTTGAGCTCTTCTGCTCTCTGCTACCTTTCTGCTGGGTGAGGCTTTGTGTACAATGCCCTTCTCGTGTGCTGCATGCTTAGCTCTCTGATCTTCTTAATTAAAAGGTACATTTTAAAAAGAAAGAATTGAATGGTTCTTTGCAACTCACCAGGGCATCTTGAAGAGTGCTCTGTACATGGTGGGTGCTGACAGGTTAGTTCTGTGTCTCCAGGCCCAAGAAGCAGAGGCTAAACTCTATGAGGTCTTTAGTCTGGGGATGCCTGGGACCACTTCAGTCCCCACAAGTCCATTTTGAACCAGGCCATCCTGGTGAGCGAGGCCTGACTGAACCTTTTTGTGCCTCTGGGCAGCTGGTTAGCACAGACCAGAGGGATGAGCGTGGCTGTCGTGGTTAAGGTTGGACCAGCAGCGAGGACTGAATACGAGGATCTGATGTCGGATCAGTCCTGGTTCTTCCTTACACACTCGGCCTCTCTGAGCCTCAGGGTCCTCCTTTCCTAGGAATTGGGAGGGAGAGAAACGTATGAGTGGGGAGTTGGTTACTCCACGTTTTCCCCCTGTTCTTTTGGAGGTTAAAAGAGCCCTTTTGGTGTTGGAGTGTCAGTTCTTAAGCCTTGTTTCCCAACTCCTCCCTTGAAACACTGACACGGTGGGAACTCTGGGACTTTGGGAGGCTGCTATTTCTCCTCTCCCAGTCCCTTAAGGAATTGGTGAGTTGTACACCATTATAATAAACTTGGGGTAAAACCAGAGCTCTTTAACTGAGCCTGGACTGAGGAATTAAAATACCGGTCTTCCCAGGCCCTCACTCCCCCAGTTCACAGG
Organism: Neotragus moschatus; assembly: GCA_006410615.1. Taxonomy (NCBI): domain Eukaryota; kingdom Metazoa; phylum Chordata; class Mammalia; order Artiodactyla; family Bovidae; genus Neotragus; species Neotragus moschatus. The sequence goes on along the minus strand of SJYA01002112.1, from coordinate 6,570,225 downwards.
ACCCAAGAGTTTAGGAACTGATGTTAATTCCCCTATGGTCTGAGGACAGTGGCTCAGTTGAAGGCCTGCTTTAGGCCTGTTGGGGGAGCACAGGCTAGGCTTTGCCAGTCTGGTTTCATAGAATCATCAGGTCCTGCCTGCGTGTGCCTCTTGGCCTCAGATGAACTCTGGAACTGCCCACTGCCCCTGTGATTCAACGTATAAATGCTGTAGACGGAATGCTTTTGATAGGACTTTATCGGTCAGAGTCCCGACAGGAAAAGCTGATTATTTTCAATTTAGAATCATTGTGCATCCTAACTAGGTTCGCTTAAAGTGGTGTGGATAGGACGTAGAGGAAATCTCCAGGGACAGAGCAGGAACTCAGATGGTGAAATTACCACCCCAGCTGCAGTGGGAGAAGTGGATGGAGTGGTCTTCAGATGCCAGAAGGGCTTGTCATTCAGAGGAGGCCACTTTGAGAAGAGTGGTGGCCTCTGGTTGAGGAGTACAGCTGGCAGAAGCAGGACATTCAGATTGCTAACCTCACCCTTTCCTCGCACCCTGCCCACCACCCCCCGCCCCCCAGCTCTGTTTGCGTCCCTGACCTCTCTCTGGGACTCTGCCTTGGACACACAGGGGGGCCTATGGATGGGATCCATAGAGATCAGTCTGTAAGCGTAGGAGCAAGGTAGGGATGGGTAGAGAGTGCACCTGGAGAGCAACAGGAAGATATTTGACAGAAGGACCATGTGACTTCAAACAGAATGTATGTGTTTAGTGGAAGGTGGGAAAAAAGGATAAGGTAAGCGTTTCTTGAGCATCACCATTTACTGGGGATTTTCTCCTGACCCAGTCACCTTGTGGGGTAAGTAGGAGTATTTCCGTGTTATAGAAGTGGAAAACTTGAACCCAGGTCTCTTGGCCCTAAGTCAGCGCAGTGTGGTGATGCCTGTGGTGATAGATGGTAGCCAGGTAGCCCTCACGCCTGACTTTCTCTGAGCCCGTTCCAGAAAGCCGCCCTTTACGGCGTCACTGGGAGAACCGGGGGAAACTGTAAAAGAGTTGCTGTGTGTTTTTTTTTCCCTTCACATCTATGAACTTGAAGAGAAGGGGAAAGAGGAGGGAAAAAACTCGACTTGGCATGAACGATGTTAACTGAGATCAAATAAGGTGAAAAGCAAAATAGAATCCAGAAATTTAGTTTTGCTTTTACCCGAAGTTTATGGGCGGCTGCTGTACGAAGTCCTTCTTACTTTCCACAAATGTTAAGCACTTTTCATAACGTGAATCTCATTATATTTTATTCTTGGTGATTTATGAAAAATAGGTTTATAAAAGACAAAGAACCAATTGAACATTAAGGTTCAACTATGTGTCACCTTTGTGTGATTTCATTTCTTGCTAACGTACAAATTATTACACTTATAAGTTAAAATTATTTTGGTTCCTGGTACATTCATTGTAAAATTATTTATTGAACAGTCAACAATAAAGTAGAAATTTTAAGTTGAAAAAAGAGGAATCCTAACAGCCAAAAAAACAAACCGTAAACTTTTTCCCCCTAATTCTTATTACACGCATGCCTAAGTTTTACAGGGCTAAAATTGTGCAGGTTTATATTGCTGTCCTTACGCATGTGTTTACAGGTTGCTATATGACCTTCATGAGTATTTAAATAGTATATTAATTTACTGTAAACATTCTCCTACCTGTTGGATAGTGTTTACCCTGCTTCATGCCAAAAAAGATTGGCAGTTTTGTCGGGCATGTAAGTGGTTTACTTACTGTTTTCTTTATAAACATTGTTCATCTGACTCCTCCTGCATTTAGCTTCCCCACCCTCTCCCTCTTTTGTTCTTTCTGGCAGAGGGAAAGGGATTGTTATTTTTTTTTCAGAATAATTTCTCAGAATCGGATGAGCAATTCTGAAGGTATATCATGGAACATTAAATGTAGTAGTTTTAAGGGTCTTTGAGAGAAGCAAGAATACAATTAAAATGAGTCATTAAGCAGAGCTATTGCTTAAAATGTTAATGTGGAGGAGTTTTATTAAATCCTTGGCTTAAAAAACTGCTAAAAGAGAAATTATACGCCATTTACATTTACATACAAAATTTAGCTGAAACCCTAAATTGTGATTAAGTTTTAAAAAATTTGTTCTTGGCTAAATTGAATATAGTGTAGTTCTGAACAGATTTTTTTATTTGATTAATGATATTGGCCCTGGTTATCCTGCAACTCTGGAATACAGTGCTGGCATGGGAGTCCCCTAGGCTGCTCCCTGGGAGACACGCGTCCCCTCCCTAACCCATTCCGCTCAGCCTGGGGGGCCGGCCGTTCCATCTGTGCACTCTTTACAAAGCTGGAGCCCCTCAGCCAGAGGGGCTTCCTTGTCTGGGGCCCTTGTCCTCCACTAGCCTTACATCGACCACAGCTCCGCTTTCTGGGACAACAGACAAGTTTCTTCCACTAGTCAGGAAAATCAGACAATTAGCGATTCTGGTTTTCCCTCTGTCCTTAGTTCCTGGCATAGTGCCTGGCACATAGCAGATGCTCAGAAACACATTTGCAGAATGAAATGTCTTGAGACAGCCCTTCAGATGTGTGAATACAACCACTTAGTCGCCTCCTCTTTGGGTTTCTGTCCTCCAGGTCAGCCATTCCTCAGGAGAGACTCCGGGTCCCTTTCTCTCCGCCTGGGTTCTCACCATCGTCTGGCCACGGTTTGTCACTCTGCTAGGACACATGGCCAGGTGTGCAGCCTGTTCTCCAGAAGTGGTCCCGTGTGCAGACACGCAGTCAAGTGTGCATTACTTTTTTTTTTTCTCGTTACCAAATCGCTGGTTGCTTACATCTTTGGATGTAATCTGCTCTCAGGCCTGGCCTCTTCCAAGAGGTGCTTGTGCAGTTGAGTGTTTCCTTCTAGATGAGTGTCACTTGGGACTTGCGGAAGGCTCGTCAGGATCTTCATGTGAGTCATCAGTAAAAGTGAGAGACGGGAGGCCCACGAAGAGCTCTGTGGAAACCTCCCTCCTCGTGGACAGTAATCCCCTAATCCTAGGCTTTTTTGAACTATGGCGTGCATACAGATGACCTGGGGCTTGGGCTAAAATGCAGATTCTGATTGAGTAGTTCTGAGTGCAGCCTGAGATTCCATCTTCCTAACAAGTTGCCAGGTGATGCTGATGCTTGCGGGTTGCGTCAGGTCATACTTTGAATAGTGAGGCCCGGTTTTGGGGAAGAGTTGTGGATGAGAAAAAATCCTTCCATGTTTGGATAGCTGTGCTGTGCCCATCAGATCCCCCGGAAGATATTCTCTGCTTCAGATTCTTGATCCCTTATTCAGAGGTCCCTCTCCTGCCTCACTAAGTAAATGAAGAAAACAGCAGTGGCACTGTTTCGCCCTCTTGCCAGTGGTATGTACCTCTCTGTGTATGTCTGCTTGGACTCTTTAGTCCAGCCCGACAGGCTGTTTGTTATCCAACATATTTGGTGTCTTTTCAAGTTTCTCATCTTCAGGACATTTAATAAAGTGCTCATGGAAACTGAGCACTTTAAAAAAAAAAGTTTTTATTAATATGGTATAGCTTCATATACCAGAAAGTTACCCAAAGAGAAACTAACTGGATACTTAGTTTTTAAAACATTGGTTATAAGATAAAGTGTTCCTGATAAAATTCTTTTATAAGAAATATTATGGAGCATTCAAATCTTATTTTTTTTTTTTTTACTCTACTGGAATTTGGAGAAAATGGATGCATTGTTGCAATCACATTCCTAAGCTAGAAGAGCCTTGTGTAGCTGGCAGCGTTTCAGTAACAGATTAGCAAGTGAGTCTGGAGAACACCGGGGTGGGGAGGTCATGAGCACCTGAGCCCCCTTTTCTCCAAGCTTTTACTCTCTTAGCTCATGGAGCAGGTACATTTCTTTCACTCTTTGTTCCAAGCAGGTAACACTGTGGCCAAGACTTTTTTGGTCATTTCAGGGGATGATTATTATGTCAAAATTTAGAGGGGAAAAAAAAATCTATTTACACTTATTTTGTAGAGCTTACTGTGACCTGATCAATAAGCTGTGTCTTAGCAGTAGGGATTCTCTACCTCCTTGTGAGATGAACTGTTTCCTCAAAGCCAGAGGATTCGGCTAATGTTCTTGACAGAGACATTTGGCTTTGAAACATTCTGCATCCCTAAAAGGGTGGACGCTTCTAGCTCAGAGTTTGTGCTTAGAACATGACTAGCTTTTTTCTTTTCTGAGCAGGCTTCTAGGATGCAGTGTTCTTGATGTGGGAGAAGGAAATGGCAACCCACTCCAGTGTTCTTGCCTGGAGAATCCCAGGGACAGGGGAGCCTCGTGGGCGTCTGTCTGTGGGGTTGCACAGAGTCAGACACGACTGAAGCGACTTAGCAGCAGCAGCAGGAGCAGCAGCTGTTTTCTTTGCTGAGCAGGCCTCTAGGATGCGGTGCTCTTGATGTGGGAGCTTATCAGAGTCACTTTCAGAATGCAGCCTACCCAGTGCCTTCGCTGTGGGCATTGTAGAACCTGAGTGGTGCAGTTATTGCCGCACACACACATGCATACACGTGGAGCCCTGCAGCCCCTTAAATGTTACCTGTGTGGGCACCATTTCCTTTTTTCTTTCCCCCTAGTGGAACAGAAGGAGTTTTTTTTGTTTTTTTTTTACTTGAAAAATAGTTGATTTACAGTGTTTCAGGTATACAGCAAAGTGATTCACTTATATAAGTGTATCTGCACGTGTATGTATATATGTATATGTATAGCACAGAGAACTATATTCAAGATCTAGTAGTAACCGATAATGAGAATCTGAATATATATATATATATTTTCACACACATATATATATTTCCCTGTGCTTTACAGTAAGTCCTTGTTGTTTATCTATTTTATATATAGTAGTGTGAATCTGTTAATCCCAGATTCCCAATTTATCCCTCCTCCACGTTTCCTTTCTTTGAAAATAGTAGGTATGTCCACCACCCTGGAAGGTGGGCGTCCACTGAAAAACCAAAACCCCTCTCTCCCTGGGTTCTTAAAGCCCCTAAGCCTTCATCCCTTGAGCCAATGGTGGACGACATGGAGCGACATGTTGCTCCCATAGGTCACCCTTTAATAAACCCCTCCTTGTCCGTGCTGATTTTCCGAGATGAGTCAGTTGTTGCCCTGCTCTTCCGGCAGCTCACATGCACGCAGAGGCACGGCAGTAGCTATGCTTTCCCTTTAACACTTTTTTTTTATTATAGTGATTTTCTAATATATATTACAAGCCCCCCCTAACCCACATGCAGCCTCCACAATGTCAGCACCTTTCTAATCTTATTTTATTTCTTTCCCATCCCTTATTCATCCTCTTCCTTACCCACAGCCATACATGGTCTTTCCCCTGGTCCCTCGTCTTCTGGTCTTTGAAAGCAAATTCCAGATGCCCTGTCGTTTCATCCATAACACTTCAAGTATGGAACATGACAGAGAAAACTTTTTAATTCAAGTCTAATATACATAAGGAAAAATGAACATAAGTGTAGAGGCTGGTGAATTTTCATAAACTGAATGGGCTTGTGTCACGAGCACCCAGGTCAAGCAGCAGAACATTACCATTACAGAGCTGTGGACTTTGGTCTTTCCTGGGTAAATTCAGTGTTAATATCCAACTTGTCCTTCACTAAATATTTTGAAACTATTTTAGTGCATAATTGAAGCTTTTATGGTATGTCTACAATTTAAGTAAATGTAAATTTTCTTTCCAATACATAAAATACAATTAGACTAATTCTGGCTTAAAGAAAAAAAGTATTATTAGTCTCAATGAGTTGATTACTTCACCACTCTTGATGAATATGTTTAGATAATTTTGACTCCTAAATACTAAAAACGGTGTCTTCCAAACATATCCTAAGAGTTAAATCCTTTAAGTAGACGTTAAATTAGGAAATCCTAATCACAGGAGAAATACAACAGTAACAGAAAATAAGGCTTTGACATTGAAAACGATCAGACTGCTTTATTTTCAGTGAAAAATAAGCAGTAATGCCCATATTCAGTCCAAGTTGAAAAGTAGTGACTTAAATGTTTTAAAACAATGATTGAAAACTAGTACTGTAAAAACCCGTGGCAGATTCATGTTGATGTATGGCAAAACCAATACAGTATTGTAAAGTAAAAAAAAAAACAAAACCTATGACTATAGTGCCATTAACATACCTAAAATTAGTAGTAAGTTCTTTAATATCATTTTAAGTATATTAAAATTTTCCTTAATGCTCAAAAATGGTTTTTTTAGGTTCATGCTGTGGTTGATGGCCCATATAAAAACTACTGTAGATTTGGAAGGTATATCTCTTAATCTCTTTTATCATTTTCATATAACCACTGCTCATAGAGTGCTTTTGCTCTGTGCTTGCTAAGGTAATTACAAAGCCACATGTCATTTCTCTTATAATTATTGAATCTTTGATTAGAGGAGAAGATATTTTAAAAATCAATCCAGCCAACTTTTCCGAACCTATACTCCCTTGGTTTAATGCAACAACCAACCTATAGACACTGCTGTAGCCCTCCTTCTGCAAAGTCTTTTGTATTATTCTGGATTTGCCTCTTCCCTGGCAGCATTTCTCATCTTACTTCCATACATTTGCAAGTTTTATGTGAATTCTACTCTCCTTTCTTCCCGTTATCATGGAGACAGCTTACCTTGAGGTTATGTGATTCTCCTTCCACTACTGAAAGGAGCCCTGCGTGGCAGGGAGAAAAATGTCTGGGTTGAAATCTTAGTTCTCCCATATACTGTGTGACCCGAGGCTGTGTGTTTAACCTCCCCGATTATTTATAACATGTTAAATTCCTTTTCAGTGGCCTGCATCAAATAATACCACACATTGTTTAGAATATCCAAAAGTTCCCCAAATTTGTAAGCAGGGAGGAAGGAAATTATTGGGTCACTGCTTGTCTTCCCAAATTACAACTTAGGGAGCCAGAGTGGGAGGCCCCCAGATGCGGTGTTTGGAGAGGAGAACCAGGAAGGGAGATGGTGAACAGTATTTACGAGTGCCTGTAATTGCTTTTCCGTGTGCTCACTTGGACCTCGTGACTGCCCTGGTGATTTTATGACCAGTGTAACACTGTGTCTGCCAAGGTAGCCAAGTGGTTAAAAGCAATAGTCTGGGTTGAAATTCTTGCCTTGCCCCTCTGTGACCTAAGGCAGGTCCCAGGGCCTCTCTGTGTCTGATTCCTTGTCAATAACAGGGAGGTAATGAGCATCTGTTTCATAGGGTATTGGTGAGGGTTAGATGAAATTAGTGTGTAATGTGCCAAGCACGGTTCCCTGTATGTAATCAGCGATCGACAAAGCAAAGTGCTATTTATCCTCTACTTCTTTTTAGATTTAATTCTCTTTTTAAAGGAAGGCTGTGGAGTTTTTAATACCTTAATTATTTTAAAATTGTGACCACAGATTTAGCAGATTTTTCAGCAATCACAACATAACTTTGTCAAGTACTTTCCTTTCGTATAAGTGCTTTCCTTTCAAACTTGTTATCTTGAAACCCTCTTACTTACTCCAGTGTTGACTGTACCTCAAAATGTATTTGGACTTCTTATTAATAATTTTTAGTATATACGTGTCTTTTTGCTAAAACTACAACTAAGATCAAAGTGAATTCATACATAATTAATCTATTCAACAAACTTATTGACCACCTACTATGTGTCACCTACTGCTAGACACTAGGATAATAGCAGTGAACAAGTAAGACAGGGTTGTTTCCCTATGGCATTTGTCATCTAAGGGGCAGAAAGCTTTCACCACCTTGGATTTTGGTTAAAAAAAAAAAAAAGACAGCACTAAATGACATTGTTAAAACCACTGACTGAAAGGAAAAATGCAAGTTTTGGAATATTTTATAGATACGTCCAATACTTTTTGGTACAAGGTCACATCTATGACATGTTACCCAAAGGATGACAGATGCCTTTTTTATGAATAAAATGAGATGCACTGAGGAAAATGCTGATCTGTATCCATGCAATGCTGTAATCAGCCCTTTAAATTCAGACTTGAAGTAAAACAAGGAGCTCCTTTATTTCTTCTCCGTTTGTGACATTGGAGTCACTCGTTCATGAACTTGAAATCGGAAGCACAGTTTCGTTAAACAACACAATTGAAGCTAAATCATCATTCACCAGTGGCCTGGTGATGATTGAAAATAACTCTTGGTTATGCACTTGAGTATTGGCCCAGCTCTGGTCCAGATTGGAGCTGGAGAGTCCCAGGCCCTTGTCTCCTCAGAGGATACCTCTTGCCCCCACCACCCTAAGAACAGGGAGAAAGGAGACCAGCTAAGAGCACGGAAGAGTGGAGGGAAAAGATGTTTGTTCCTCCCCTGTGGTTTCTGGTGACCATGAAGGGGGATGGCTGGGACACTCACCAGCTCCAGAAGCTGCAGAGGGGGTCTGGTGAGAACTGACAAAAGTCAGTGAAAAGTGAGAATTCCTGCTCAAGTCAGCTCTCCCAGATCTCTGTCTATAGTGCTTGGTCAGGAGAGGAGGACAGTTGCGTTTTACCCCTCCTTCTTTCCTGAAAGTGTTCACAATCAGTTACAAGCAAGAATGCTCCAGGATACCATCACTTGAACAACTTCGAGACCAGGCCAGTGGACTGAAAGTGCCTCTTATTAACTGCTGTATGACTCACCTCACATAGAAACCTAACAAGGGGGCGTTTACTCGACTGCCTCCTGAAATGAGACACAACTCTTTGAATGGGCAGACTGATTTCCAGGGCTGAGACTGATTCAGGTTAATGGAGAAGGAGCCTACTCCCTAAATAATGGTATGTAAGTTTATAAAGAACCTGCCAAGACAGGCTTCCCTGGAAGCTCAGTAGTCAGGAATCTGCCTGCCACTGTAGGAGACACAGGTTCGATCCCTGGGCCAGGGAGATCCCACATGCTGTGGAGCAGCTAAGCGTGTGTACCACAGCTATTGGGCCCGCGCCTTAGAGCCAGTGAGCTGCATGCCCTAGATCCTGTGCCCTGCAACAAGAGAAGCTACCACAATGAGAAGCGCGTGTACTGTAGAGAGTAGCCCCTGCTTGCTGCAGCTACAGAGAGCTTGTGCATAGCAGTGAAGACCCAGTACAGTCAAAAATAAATAAATTAATTAAATTATATTTTTTTAAAAAAGAACCAGCCAACCTTGTTGTGGTGACACACGTGACTGATGGGTTTTTTGGATTTAGATACCTGCAGTGGTTTCTTTCTTTTTTTCCTTTTATTTAAATTTTTTTTTTTTCATCTCAGGTGTACATGAGTTCCCAATCTTGAACCACCCCCCCCTCCTCCCACTCCACATCAACTCTCTGGATCATCCCCGTGCACCAGTCCCAAGCATCCTGTATCCTGAACCGAATATAGACCGATGATTCATTTCCCACACGACAGCACACATGTTTCAGTGCCATTCTCCCAAATCTTCCCCCCCCTCAAAGTCCAAAAGTCCATTCCATGCATCTGTGTCTCTTTTGCTGTCTCGTATACAGGGTTATCATCACCATGTTTCTAGATTCCATAAATATGAGTTAGTATACTGTATTGGTGCTTTTCTTTCTGGCTTACTTCACTCTGTATAATTGGTTCCAATTTCATCCATCTCATTAGAACTGATTCAAATGTATTCTTTTTAATGGCTGAGTAATACTCCATTATGTATATGTACCACAGCTTTCTTATCCACTCATCTGTTGATGGACATCTAGGTTGTTTCCACGTCCTGGCTATTATAAACAGTGCTGCTATTTAGATACCTGCAGTAGTTTCAATATATGTTTAGTGTTACAGTTGTTCCTGGGTCCTTTGCCCCCACCCCCCAAAGAAAACAAAACAGAGCATCTGTTAGGTTCCATTAATTAGCATGTCTAAAAAGTGTGTTGATATCTTAAAACTTTCCAAATATTTGTGTTTATTCAGTTTTAACATCTTAATGTTAAATAATTGCAAATAAATACATTTTGTTGTTGTTGTACAGTTGCTAAATCATGTCCAATTCTTTGCAACCTCATGGGCTGCAGCCTTCCAGGCTTCCCTGTCCTACACTATCTCCCAGAGTTTGCTCAAACTGATGTTCATTGAGTTGATGATACCATCCAATCATCTCATCCTTTGTTGCCCTGTTCCCTTCCTGCCCTCAATCTTTCCCAGTATCAGGTCTTTTCCAGTGAGTTGGCTCTTTGCATCAGGTGACCAAAGTATTGGAGCTTCAGCATCAGTCTTTCCAATGAACATTTAGGGTTGATTTCCTTTAGGATTGACTAGCTTGATCTCCTTGCTGTCCAGGGAACTCTCAAGAGTCTTCTCCAGCACCACAGTTCAAAAGCATCAATTATTTGGTGTTCAGCCTTCCTTGTAGTCCAATTCTCACGTCTGTATATGACTCTTGGAAAAACCATCGCTTTGACTAGATGGACCTTTGTCAGCTAAGTAATGTCTCTGGTTTTTCATACACTAAGTTTGTCATAGCTTTTCTTCCAAGGAGCAAGTGTCTTTTAATTTCATGGCTGCAATCACCATCCGCTATAATTTTGGAGCCCAAGAAAATAAAATTTGTCACTGTTTCCATTTTCCCCCCACCTATTTGCCATGAAGTGATGGGACCAGATGNTTTCATACACTAAGTTTGTCATAGCTTTTCTTCCAAGGAGCAAGTGTCTTTTAATTTCATGGCTGCAATCACCATCCGCTATAATTTTGGAGCCCAAGAAAATAAAATTTGTCACTGTTTCCATTTTCCCCCCACCTATTTGCCATGAAGTGATGGGACCAGATGCCATGATGTTAGTTTTTCTGAATGTTGAGTTTTAAGCCAGCTTTTTCACTGTCCTCTTTCACCTTCATCGAGAGGCTCTTTAGTTCCTCTTTGCTTTAAATAACATATATAGATAAACATAATTATAAAGCCCCGAGATTCAAAAGAGCTTTAAAAATAATTTAGGATTGTCACCCTTATAGTGCAAAAATACATTCAGCGTATGCCCAGCACCTCTGGTGATAGAGAATGTTTTAACTATAGAGTAGGGGCTATGGGCATATATCAGAATGGTCAGAATTTGTTAAAAGACAGAAATGGTAGTTATCTGTGGGGAACTTTTAGACCCTATTTGTAAGTACAGTTATTTTTAATGTTATTTTTCCCAAATAATATTCTGGCCACTTAAGACTTCTCTCCCACAGCCCAGTTCTGCCTGTGGACTTCCAGTTTGTAGCCTTTCCACTAAACTCTGACACTGGCCTTGAGAAGCATCCCAGGCTCTTTTTAGTTTTCTTAATTTGTAGCTACCGTGGTAATACATCCTAAAGGAAATCAGTCCTGAATATTCATTGGAAGGACTGATGCTGAAGCTGAAACTCGAATACTTTGGCCACCTGATGCAAAGAACCAACTTACTGGAAAAGACCCTGATGCTGGGAAACATTGAAGGCAGGAGGAGAAGGGGACGACAGAGGATGAGATGGTTGGATCGCATCACCAACTCAGTGGACATGAGTTTGAATAAACTCTGGGAGCTGGTGATAGACAGGGAGGCTTGGTGTGCTGCAGTCCATGGGGTCTCAAAGAGACGGACACAACTGCATGACTGAACTGAACTGATGGTAGTATATGGTTTTAACCATGTATTCAATTGGCTAATATTTTCCATGACTATTGTGCACCCATCACTATTCTAGGCAAAAGATATGATGGCACCAAGCCAAAAGCTGCTGCCTCCATGGAGATGGAGAGTTCCTGAATGAGTAGTCCTAAAGTTGCCATGGAATGTTAAATAAAGGAGATGGATCATTTCTGAGAGAGATGATGATTCTGGCTTGGGCCACAGTGAGCATGGCAGGCAGTGGACCATCTGATAGCAGATATCTGGTAGCAGGTAGCTCTGTAGTTGAGAGAAAGCTGGCCTTGGGGATTGTTGGCACAGAAGATGGGATTTGAAGCGATCAGAGGAGAGAAGATCAGCAGGGAAAGTGAGTGGTCTGAGAGAAGAGGGTCTGGGATGGCAGGCTGCTTGGGGCCTTGCCAAGTATTGATACAAAGTAGATGTTTATGAACTCATTTATCTGGTCAAGAGTTGTGCTCCTTTTGAAGTAACAGTGTAATGAGCACTCATTTTTTGATAACGGTCACATTATGAAGCACGTACAATTTTCTTGTTACTTTGGGGAAGCTCTTCCATTACAAAGGTTGGAGAAATGGAGGTTTTTGTGTAATAACCTTTCTTTCTTTTCTCTTTTTAGATTTGTGCAAATAATTCACAAACTTTTAGCAGTCGAAAATTACATAAGTATAGAGAATAATGTTTGTCCCTTTTATCTTTCTCCTCCCCTCTTCCCATTCAGGACTTTTCAGAGACTTTCCATGTTCTGTTCCTGAGAGAAGTTGTATTCTGAACAGTGTCTAGGTTGGAGATTGGAGGACACAATTCCTTGTGTGTGTCTTTGACTCACAGTGACTCTGTGTGTGCGTGTGTTTTAGTTGCTTAGTTGTGTCTGACTCTTTGTCACCTCATGAAAGCCCGCCAGGCTCCTCTGTCCATGGGATTCTCTAGGCAAGAATACTGGAGTAGGTAACCATTCCCTTCTCCAGGGGACCCTCCCAACTCAAGGATCGAACCTGGGTCTCCTGCATTATAGGCAAGATTCTTTACCATCTGAGCCACCAGGGAAGACCCACAGTGACCATAGATGAGTTATATTAATGTTCATTTGCTACCTCCCCAGGAGATGTACTTGCCTTTGTCCTTAGTGGTGGGCGACCTCATTCAACTACATGGTTAGTAGATAGCTGGAGCTCCATATTGTAGACTTTTAGAAGCTCTGCTACAGCTGGAGAGATGCAGGTTAGGGAGAAAATCTCATTTCCAAGGTATGGAACATTCTTGATGTGTGAACACATGCATGTATACGCAAGTGCACACACTCATATACACACAGGTACACACCCAGATGGAATACTTGAAGAGCTGTGATTTATCTTTGGTGATGGACTGAATCGTAGGTGTTATTACTTGTACCAGTCTCTAGCTGATCAAAATAATCATCTTTAGGGAATGTTAGTGAGAAGTAGTCATGAGACACTATACATTTGATTAGGTTCCTTATTTGCCCAGTTTCTCTGCATGTAATGGACCTAGAGTTGGTGTTTGACTGTCATTAGAGGTAACTTTGTTAGAGGCAGTTAAGAGCCTAAGTGTGTCTAATGGACTTGTGCAGCATTATCTCCACAGTGTTGCTGCTGCTGCTGCTGCTAAGTCGCTTCAGTCGTGTCCGACTCTGTGCGACCCCATAGACGGCAGCCCACCAGGCTCCCCCGTCCCTGGGATTCTCGAGGCAAGAGCACTCATGCATAAAAGCAGGTGCTTGAGGAAGACTGTTACTTGGTAGGGAAGACGAGAAGAGAAATTCTGTGATTGCCCTTAGTGTTTGCAGCATTATCATAGGATCTAATATTTAAATGAAAAATTAGTCCAGAGCAAAACCACTGAAAGGGTGTTGAGTATTTTTTTCACAACTTGCTGATCTCTGGTCTTCCCCATTTTGGTGAAATAGTACCTTCGTGGATGTGGTTGGTAAAGTTAGAAACCTAGGAGAAACCCCCCAAATATCTTCATTATGCCTTCCTACTTAAATGATGGTTTTAGGGGGCTATAGGATTCTAAGTTTAAAATGATTTTTTTTTTTTTCCTGCAAAACTTGGTAGAAAATGTTTCATTTGTGTTTTAGCATCTGGTGTTACAGATGTGAAGTCTGGTGCAAACCCACTTTTCCTTTTGTTATGGTTACACCCTGCCATCCTCCCCCACCTTAGATTGCCAGGATCTCTTTCTTGAAATTAAAAAATCTTCACCAAGTCCTATTTAAGTGTTTCTTTTTTCAATGTTGATATCAACCATTGTCAGACTCTTTTAACCTAGCACTCAATTCCCTCTTCAGAACCTTCAGAGAAATTTGGTTGTTTTCTTCGACAGTTTCCCCCTCTCCATCCCTTCACCTTTAAAAATAAATGTGTATTAGATAAACGTTGGATCATCTGGATTTGTCCCCCCACCCCTGTTTCTTATCGCTTGATTTGGGAGAATTTGTCTGTTCAGTCATCCGGATCACTAGTTCTGTCTTTGATCATGCTCCTTTTGCTCTGCAGGGTTCCCTGGTGGTTCAGTGATAATCTGCCTGCAGTGCAGCAAATGCAGGAGATGGTTTGATCCCTGGGTAGGGAAGACTGGAGGAAATGGTAACTCACTCCAGTATTCTTCTGTGGAAAATCCCATGGACAGAGGAGCCTGACGGGCTACAGTCCGTGGGGCCGCAAAGAGTCAGACACGACTGAGCATCAGGCACACAAGCACTTTTGCTATACAGAGATTTGCTGCGGAGGACTCTAAAAACTAATTTTTTTTTTTACTTCCATTTCTTTATTCTCCAGTAGTAACTTTTAGTATTGCTTTTCTCCACCTTAGTATCCTTACAGATCTTTGAAATGGTATCTTCACAGATCTTTCAGAGAATGCAAAACTGATTTTGTTTCCTTTGTTAATAACCCTGTTTCCTCTGGGCTTGGTTCCTCTATTCAGTTTGGTGCCTGTTTTCAGGCATCTATTGTTTTTCTTACAGTTTTATTCTTAGTTGGTTTTCTGTTCATATTTCCAAATAAGGATCCAGGTCAGAGGTGCATTAAATTATCTGGAGAGAATTTAAAGCACTTTGGCAGTATGAGTCTTTAAAAAAGTTCATACTCTTTGACCCAGGGATTAAAACACTGACAGTTTATCCCAAGGAAATAATCATAGGTTAAGGCAATAATTTATGTACAGAAATGTTTATCTCCTCTTTATAAAGTAAAATAAGCTCAAATGTTCATATTCAAGTTTCTGACACTGAGCAGTTGTGAAATTTTGTTACATCTCTGCAGCTAACAAAATTCTACAGGCAAAATGAAACTAACAAAATAAAAGTTTAGATAGACTTTAATGAGATAGAGAAAATGCTTATGTAGTTTTTAGTGATGCTAAGTGAGAAAAGACATACTCTGAAATGGACTTATCTAGAATATCAACTCTATAAGAAAAACATACGTGCAAAGAAAAGTAAAATTAACAATAGTGATTGTTTTTTTTGTTTGAGTTATGTGAGCTTTCCCCCTTATAGTCTTATACTTTTCTGTATTTTCCACATTTCAGCAGTAACTATATTATAACCAGGAAAAAGAATCAATATTATTTTTTAAATTGCCAAGATGTCTCACAGAGAAATAAGAATGGCCAATAATCACACGAAACTATTTAATGTCAGTGGTAACAAAAAATGCAAAGAATGCTTAATGACATGGAAAATGTTTGTTTCATAAATTTAAGTGAAAAAAAACAGTAACAGTATGCACATTATGATCTCAATTTGGTTAAAATAGTGTGTGTGTATGAAAATGTTGACAAGTGCTTATTTTTGGATAGGGAATATTTTTCAGACGACTTTTAATTTTCCTCTTTATGCTTATGATCTTGGAGTACGTGAGTTTTCTTCCCCTGTAGTCTTCTGTATTTTCCAGTTTTCCTATACTGAGTGTGCATTGCTCTTACAATCAGGGGAAGATTTTTTCACACATTTTTAATGTGTATCACATCGAATTAGTCTTTGCATCCTCTACACTAGACTTTGTGCCCTGAAAACATTCTTAAAATATTTAACTTGGATTACGAGTGAGAGAAATTTGAGGAAATTCTTTATCTAATTCAATCTTAAGACTTAAATGCTCTGGCATAAATTTCACCCTACTTTGAAGAGGCTTATCTTTGTTTAGTCTTTAGGAGTATATTTGAATACTTTGAACATCCTGCCTCTTCCTCAGAATGGTAGCCACATAGGTGCAATATGACAGAAAACTGTCTTTTGCCATTTTTACTAAAGACGGTGGGATTTTTTTTTTTTTCTGAAAATTGAGATATAATTTACATATAGCATGTGCAGATTTTAACTGTATAGTTTAATAAGTTTTGGCAAATGTTCATACCCATATAAACACCTCCTCAACAATCTGTAGCACACTTTTGTTGCCTCAGCGAAGTCCTGTCATGCCCCTTCTTGTTAGGCTTCACATCCGAACATAAACTCTCCTATGGTTTCTACCACCGTACATTAACCGTGTTTCTCCTCGGACTCCACATAAATAGAATCATACAGGATATTTTCTTTTAGGTGCAGCTTCTTTTGCTCAATGTTTTTTTTTTTTTTTTTTTTTGCTCAATGTGATTTTGAGAGTCTTCTGTATTGGAAACTTTTTTTGGCCAGACCATGCAGCATGTAAGATCTTAATTCCCTGACCAGGGATTGAACCTGTGCTCCCTGCAGTGGAGTGATGGAGTCTTAGCCATTGGATGGCCAGAGAAGCCCTTTTCCTTTTCATCACCGAGTAGTATGCCGTTGTATCAATCCTGCCATTTGTCTGTCCATCCTCGTGTTGACTGATGTGTAGGACGTGTCCCACTTTGGGCCATTTTAAACCAGGGATGCTGAGTTTGTAGCTATGTCCTTTCCGCCACCCCCACCCGCCCACCCCTCCCCTGCT
>SJYA01002112.1:6535799-6548139 GCA_006410615.1 Neotragus moschatus | reverse complement strand
ACCCGCCCACCCCTCCCCTGCTTTTCTTTTCCTGACTAGTAGTACTCGCAAGTCAGGGCTGGTTTCCAGGAGCTTGTAACTGAGACCACCACAAAGAGATCAGAGAACGAAAGTGAATTGGGCCCGCCAAAGCCAGAGCAGATGCCTCTGGGGTTTAGCTCCTGGACGCAGAATGGCAGGCCTGTAATTAACTGAAAGCTCCTTTTATAGAAAGAAAAAAGAGAAAAAGCCAAGCGGTGAAAGAGCCCAGGGCACCCAGTTGGGGACCACGAGAGCCATTACCACATTGGATCCAAATCACAGCCCTTGTTTGAGGCGACATAGGAAGTTGAGTGTTAACTACACGAGTGCGGGGTGGGGGCTTCCTCACCCTAGCCGGCCTCACAGCAGGTGTTGCCTGAGTGCCCATCTGGGCTCCCTTCTGCTGGGGTTTCTGGGGTGAGGGGAGCATGGAAGGACTTGGTGGGTGGCCACTGACTGCTCTGCCAAGAGAACTACAGAAAAAGAAACCCCACAGCCTCTGGGGCACATGATTTGATAATTGAGAAAAAACTGCCCCCAGGCCCAAGTGGCTGTCACGCATTCAGCTTTATTATCCGAGAGCAGCAGTTATGAGTCTAGATTTGAGAGGCCCAGGATGTCTGTCTCTGGGATGGAAAGGGACCTAGCACCTCCTTCCCCCACTGCATTCCTTGTAGAGTTCGTTTCCATCTGCTCTACCTCCCATCAAGGAGAACATGGCCTTTACCCCATTTCGTGGGGCCCTGCCGCTTTCTCCCACTTTTCCCCTGCTTCTTGACCCAGAGTCAGATGAATGGCGTGCAGGCAGAGCTGAGGAAGTGTGGGGAGAACAGTGCAGTTGTTAGAGTGTGGGACCTGCTCTTAGAGGGTGGGAGATGGTGTGGGCCCCAAAGACAGGACCCTGTGAGGCAGTGGCAGGACCAAAGCAGAGGGTGCCCTCTCCACCGGCCCTGTGATAAGGGCTTTCCAGTTCCTGAAGAATTGGCGGCAAAACTCAGGCCTTGAGCGTGAGCCCGCCATGGGTGCTGTACTGACCAGCTTTGCTGCCACTGTGCTGAAAGGATCCTCTGTCTCGGCAGTACGTGCAGCCAGCGAGCTGTCCACTCCGTGTGCCCCCTCAGCCAGCTGTCCCCTCCCTGTCTCTACTGCCTCAGGTACTACCTGCTTATCTGGTCCCCATTTCTTGCCCAAGTCTACTTTTTTTCCCCTTGTCTCCTTATTTTTGCCCTTTTCAACTTAAACTTTCTGGTCAAAAACGAAAATAAACCAAACAAACATCAGACCTTCTAACTTTGCCTTAGCTAACATTCCCTGCCAAGGCACTGACCCTGAGCACCTGCCAGAAGATATTTTTATTGCCTTTGGTTTCATTATAGATGACAGAATACGTGGAATTGGATTTCTTTTTCCCAGGATTTGGTTGCTAGCTGTTTATCTCAAGACCAGATGGTATTTTCTGATTGAAGTTATTTATAAGCAGTTTGATTCTTAAAGCCTTTAAACATTTTAATTTTATTTTTAGTTGGAGGGTAATTGCTTTACAATGTCATGTTGGTTTCTGCCACTCATCGGCATGAATCAGCCTTAGGTATGCATAGGTCCTCTCCCTCTTGAACCTCCCTCCTACCCCCCTCCCATCGCACCGCTCTAGGTTGTCACAGAGCACCATCTTTGGGTTTCCTGCCTCCTACAGCAAATTCTCATTAACTGTTTTACATATGATACTGTATGTGTTTCAACGCTACTCTCTCAAATCATCTCACCCCCTCCTTTTTCCACTGTNATATCCATACAGTGGAATATTTTTCAGGTGAGAAAAATAAAAAGAGAGTACTGATGCGTGCTACAGTGTGGAAGCGCCTCAGAACAGGATGTCAGGTGAAAGAAGGCAGGTGCGAAAGGCCACATGGTGAGTGATTGCATTTATGTAAAAGATCCATGATAGATACATTCATCAAAGCAGAAAGGATATTAATGGTTGCCGGGCTGAACAGGGATCATGGTAGCGACTACTTAATGAATGCAGATTTCATTTGGGGATAGATAACTGAAATCTTTTGGAACTAGATAAAAGGTGATGGATATACAACACAGTGAATATGCTAGATGCCGTTGAACTGTACACCTCAACATGGTTAATTTTATGTTACGTGGGTTTTACCTCTAATTTAAAAAATTACATCATCTAGTTTTTGTGATCTCATAAGTAACTGTGGCTTTGCTGTCATAGTTACCTCATGAGTGTTGGAATCCATGTGCTTCCTGGCGTTGGGATGTCGGGAAAGTTCTTTCCAGGCGTGGGCAAGAAAACTGGAAGACAGATGATCCCAAGTGGGTGTCCTAGAATACCAATTAAGTAATAGAGTTGTGTTTTTTTTCTCTAACTTGTGGACGCTGGTAAAACTTCTACCTTGAGAGGACCCTTGGTTGTCTTAAAGTGTGATCTGGACTGACCAGAATTGGTTTCTTCATTTATTATTTTGAAAAAGCATGTTTAAGGTAACTTCATACTATTTGGAGATGAAGCAGATTTTGGTTTTATGAAAATTAGGAGTGATTTTTAAGGAAGGTAAGGTAAACCTATGGGAGGGCAGTAAGATTTTTCTGATGGTTTGCAGTGGATTCTGATGGTTTGCTACAGATTTTTGTGGCACTTTTGGAAAGCTTCACAAGTGCTTTTTTGAGCATGGAATTGGTGTCAGGAATGAGAAATTTCTGTTTTAAAATGGAGCAGATGTTGTGAAAAAATTAAAAACCTTAGTTTCTTATTTGATTCTTATTCCTGTTTTGTTTTTTGAAGGAGGGACTTTAGGTTAGATTCTGGCAAAAGATCTGAGCTTGAGAAGAGCATCTGACCTAGAAAGGTAGAGGTGCTCTACCATGATCATGAGGTTTTCCTTTGTGAATCAAGTCGATGGTTCTGCCCCAGAGTCCTGCTGCTAACCCTGTATTGGACGTGGGCTTGTTTCTCTAGCAGATGTTATTTATGGTAGTGGTCTTGCACGCTCCCTCCTGGTTCCTCTTACCCAAAATATGCCATCTAGGCTAAGGGTTTGCAGACCCTTAGGCAAACAAAGCGAAGTGGTTTGTCGTGAATTGAACCCACAGCTTTTGGTATCATTACCTTCAGGTCGCAGTCAATTCAACCAGACAGCAGAAGAATAAATGCCTTGTTTGAGAGAGGGATTTGAAATTTTAAAGTCAGAAGGGATCTGGTAAGCAGGGCAGAGTATCTGAAATAAGTGTAACAAGCTGAAGTCGAGGCTGAATGTTAAGTATTCAGCTGAAAATCCTGATTGCTTCTGCTTTCCACAAAACTAGGGAGAGTTCCTTTGTGTGATGTTCACTGGATAATTTTTTAAAATAAAAGAAGGTCAGGTTTCTTCATTTGTGGGAACTTTAAAGTTTTCAGTAAATTATTTTTTAGGACAGTTTTCCAGCAAGAGCTAGTTTAGCCGTTGAGCTACTACGACACCGTAAGAGCAAGGAAAGAAACTGAGGTGGGTGCAGGAGGCGACAGCTTCCTGCAGGACCACGTGTGTCCAGGAGCCACTGCCTGTGAAGGGCAGTAAAGAGTGCATTTCCTTGCACAGGTTTCTTAACCTTTCTGTGCGTTAGTCTTCTCATCTGGGCAGTTAGAATAATAGAGTCCACCTCATCGGGTCATTATAAAAGATCGAATGAGTTAATGTAGTTAAAGCTCTGAACAGTGCCTGAGAGAGTAAACGCTTGACAGGAATGACCACTGGCACTGCTCTGGCTGGGGGTGCTTTCCTGAGGGGGTAAACTGGTTTCCATTAAGATACCCATGGTCCCAACCCTCTCTTGTGTACCCAGGCACCATTCAAAGTTCTGAGACCCTCTGGTATACTCACTTTAGAACCATTTTACTGGGCGTCTCACCCAAAGAGAACTCTTTGGGATGGAAATAAAGAACTCAAAAGCAGTGGTTTTTCAGCGATTTCCCAAATAATCTTAAGATCATGTGAAGCTTTTCTGGTCGTTTGTTAAAAACATAGTTACTGTCTCATTCATTTGCCAGGAATTACAGTATGCACATCATTGCCACTGGGTAGAATGGGTTGACCCTAGGGATAAGGATCAGAGACAAAGAGGAAGGTCACAGAGCTCCTTAGCCTGGAACTCACAATCTAGACCATTTTTGTGGCTCTAGAATCCATGTTAGAAAAACACAAACTTTGACTGAAAGAGTATCAGAAAATAGCACATCCTTAATGGCATGCATCCTTGAAGCTGTAACGCCACACCTCAGTTAATTTTATCATTTCTGCTAAGCCATCTCATACTTAGCTAGGAGAGAGAGCTGGAAACTCATTGGTGGAAAGAGATTTTAATGAATCATCTTGTTCTGATCTATTATCAAAGACAAGTTTGCCTTTTTTCCGTTAGTATTTTTCAGTCACTGCTAGCATTTGAGATCATTTTAAATTGCTGGTTTGTACTTTAATGACCCCTTTTACTCTCCCCACCCCGTGATGTTTCTGTTTGTGTACAGTCTGGAGACTGATGGGATTGGGCCACTCAGTTTCCCAGAATCCACTTTCACTCTTTTCACGTAAAGTGAAGCTGTGCCACTTCTTTTGCAGGACTGGATTGCAGCTGCAGAGGCAGCAACAACTGAACCTTTAAAGATGCACACGGGGCTGCACAAAGAGAAGAGAGAAACTGCAGAGACCAATGAAGTGAGGAAGAAGTATGTTTCCTGGGTAAATGGTATAATTCTGAACGTTAAGTTTCTTGCCATATATCAGTTACCATCAATTTGTCATGCCTACGTCTTTATAGCCATGTTTATTGCTGCTAAAGATTTTTTCTCCTTCCTTGACTTTTATTGCTGAGCTCTTTGATCAAATGATTGTTTTATTGATTAATCTAAAAAACGTATATTGAATATATAGTTGAAGTGACTTCATAGGTCACTTGATAGGAGCCTGTTCTATTCTGTCTTAGGTTGACCATTGGGTATTATAAAAGTAGAGTTGTGTGCTGTGTCTCTTGTAACGTACAGGTTTAGTTCAAGGTCAGCTTTTTGGTCTGAGTGCAAAACTTATACTTCTGCTTTATTAAATGACTAATTTGAAAAACTCTGGTTTGGATACTAAGTTATCCAAGCTATGTTCTTGGTACTGCCCTCTACAATAGGAAACTTAATACTAAAGACAAAGCAGACTGGCAAATAATTAATGTAGATAGCTATAGCCTTCTCTTGATGAAATAGATGTGCCCTAGTAAAGTTATGTGTGTGTGTATGTGTGTGAGAGAGAGAGAGTTGGGAACTCATTTTATTGTTGCCATGCCTCTCAGAAGCTTAGATATTCAGGGTTTTTGTTGTTGAAGTTTTTTTAAGTAAAGGAAATTTATTACATTATTTATGACTATAAAGAACCTTTTCTCAGTTTGCTGATTACAGTGTTTTGGAAAGAAAGCAGAAGAAATGGAGTCAGAGTTATTGCTGGTATGTAATGGAGGCTCTGAGCACAGGAGCCGGGCTTGGACAGCCCATGAGAGCATTGCTGCATCTCCACCAGCCTGGGCCGCCCAGCCCATGGGAATTTCCCCACAGTTGTTACTTGTGGAACTTCCTGCCTTATGGTGGATTGTGGCCAGGCTGCTGTTGGCTAGAAGATACAGTCCTGTTTTCTCAATCTTTAGCTTTGAGTTGCAAGGTGGAGTAAAAACTGTTCAGTGGCCTTTGTATATCAGTCCTCTACAGTGAAAGTGGCATAAGGCAGGTTTGTTTGGCCAGGCCACACAGCCCGTGGGAACTTAGTTTCCCAGCCAGGAATCGAACCCGTGCCTATAGCAGTGAAAGCGCTGTGTCCTATCAACCAGGCTGCCAGGCCAGTCCCCAAGCCAAGTTTATCATTAGTGAACTCAGGCACACATTTTCTAGTGCTCACCTTCATACTGACTCTGCGTCAGTTACGCTGATCTCTTTACGGTTCTCCAGTCGGTCTGGAATCTTCTCCTCCTGGACAGCCACATGGCTCCTGCCCGCCTTCTCCTTCAGGTTTCTGCTGGCGGGAGGATGAGGGGTGGGGGGTAAAGTGAATGCAAAGGGCAGAGCCAGATGGAATGACCGGGAATTTTCTGGGACGCCATTTCCGTACCTGCGCCCTGACCGCCCTGAGCCATCTCGCCCCGCTCTAGCTTACCTCCTCTTTCTCTCCCTTCACTCGTCCTGTCAGGTGTGGTGTCTTGTTCATGCACCGTGCTTGTTCAAGTTCATCTTTAAGATCTTTTAAAGCTGATCTTCCACTTCTAAAGGCACATACCATTTGACTCAGCAGTTGCATTTCTAGGAATTTATCTCACAGGTAACCTCACACAGATATGCAAGTAATCTTGTACCTCCTCAGTCTCTGTTAAGTCTTCATGCGTGCGTCTGATCTCAGCAGCATCTGGACTGAGACTGATTAGCTGCTGCCGCCACCGCTCTGTGGGTCACTTCCCCTCCACTCACTCGGGCAGCTGCCTGCCTCTTTGCCTGCACTACAGTGGACTGGAAACACTGGCCCTGCAGCTGGCTCTGTCCCCTTTCAGACTTCTTTTGCACTCCTGTTGCGCTACAGCAGTCTTTCCCTTCCCATTTGAGAATATCACAGATGGTTTTGCATTGCATTTCTTACATATTTAGGTAATTATATATAATGTAGTGGTATCTTGAGTTAGCTGTACATTAGAATCGCCTTAGAAGCATTATAAATTACAAATGTCCGGTCCCATCCCAAGAGATGCTGAGGCAATTTGTCTGGGGTGAGTTGTAGGCATTGGCATTTTTAAAAGCTGCCTGGGGTGATTTTCACTATGGTCAAGTTTGAGGACCAGAAATAGTATTGGTTTTCTGTATCAATGATGACTTTGGTCACTTTAAGTACATTGTAACCATTTAAGTAATTTCTTTGGTTTTGTAAGTTACAGTGATGTTATTTATTTAAAAAAATTTGCCTCGGCCTTTATTGTATTTCTCTTTCTTATTTTTTTTCATGTTGTTTTTTATTGGAAAGAACTTCTGAGCCTATATTAATTAGCGGCAGTGATAAAATGCTGCTTCAGTTTGTGCCTGTTTTTACTGACTGTACGTCTCATTTCTTCCTTGAAGTGTACTGTTGACGTTTATTTTTATTGATACCTCAAAAAGGGTAAGAAAGTATACCTTTGTTATTAGTTTTAGGATTTTAAAATTAAGAATATCTGTTGGAATTTAACAAATTATTTTTTGGTATCAGATGACATGACACAATTGAAAGGTTTAACATAGTCCTACTTACTGTTATTTTATTTTAAAATTTTGAGCATAAATTTTAAGTAAGCTTCATCTAGTTTTCTCTTTTCATTTATCTTTAACCAGTTTTAGAATACAGTTAGTAGAATGAACTAGATAATCTGTATCTTGACTTTTGTTAGGTATGATTTCTGTAATGTGTTGTGTTTGTTTCCTGAGAGTTTTAAATGATCCACTAATAAGCCATCAGGGACTGGTTGCTTTAGGGGTGGGGGTACAGTTATTTTTAAAGATGTTGGCCAAGTTAAGTATTTTATAGGTATTTAGAATTTTACATTTTTAATGAAAAATGCACCTGTTTAGTTTTACCCAAATTTATTAACATGTACCTAGTATTTCCCTACAATTTTATTGCTGCTTTTGTGTCCTATGTTTCTAGTTTCATGCATTTCCTTTTTGTAATTAACTTTACTAGTAGTACCACTCCAGTACTCTTGCCTGGCAAATCCCATGGATGGCGGAGCCTGGTAGGCTGCAGTCCATGGGGTCGCTAAGAGTTGGACACGACTGAGCGACTTCATTTTCACTTTTCACTTTCATGCATTGGAGATAGAAATGGAAACCCACTCCAGTGTTCTTGCCCTGGAGAATCCCAGGGATGGGGGGAGCCTGGTGGGCTGCCATCTATGGGGTCACACAGAGTTGGACACGACTGAGGTGACTTAGCAGCAGCAGCAGTATCACTTTTAGTCTCTTCAGAGAAATTTTAACTGAAATATAAAACTATAAAGTTTTATATTTGAAGTGCAAAATGCAGGAGTTCCTTGGCAGTCAAGTGGTGAGGACTACTGAGATTTCACTGTGAGCCTGGATTCAATCCCTGGTCAGGGAACTAAGATCCCACAAGCTTCATGGTGTGGCCAATAAATAGATAAATAAATAAATAAATGCAAAATGAGATAGTGAAAAGTCAGT
Source organism: Neotragus moschatus (assembly GCA_006410615.1). NCBI lineage: Eukaryota > Metazoa > Chordata > Mammalia > Artiodactyla > Bovidae > Neotragus > Neotragus moschatus. The sequence continues at coordinate 6,539,897 of SJYA01002112.1, read as the reverse complement.
TTCCTCCTCACTCCAGAGCCTCAAGCATTAAGTTCCCTACTTTTAGGTGGTATTTCTTACCAGTTTATTGTGGGTCCTTCCAAAGTATTTTTTTTTGCTTTCAAAATATCTAATTTTTTTTTAAAGAATCAGACATTTTTGGTTGTTTCTCAAGATTATTAGTTTCATTTTTAGTTTTCTTTTTGTTTTTGACAATGCTTAAAGCAATACTTACCTTTGATTCTTTTTTTAATTTTGATTTTATTTTTTTCTTTTTTAAAGTCTATAAATTTCTTTTTTAATATATATTTATTTTAATTGGAGGCTAATTACAATATTGTATTGGTTTTGCCATACATCAGCATGAATCCACCACAGGTGTACATGTGTTCCCCATCCTGAGACCCTCCCTCCTCCCTCCCCGTACCATCCCTCTGGGTCATTCCAGTGCACCAGCCCCGAGCATCCTGTATCATGCATCGAACCTGGACTGGTGATTTGTTTCATGTGCAGTGGTTTTGTTGCATTTTCTAATTTTATTATTGTATTTCAGAGCTTTATAAGTAGAATATTGTTAGGTTTTGTCTTCTGTTCATCCAGTCTTAAAGATTCTATAACTTACGGGTGAATTTAGCCTCTTTAATTTGTGGTTGCTTTTGCATTTGTTATGTTCTCTACATATAATTTGTTTAATTTTTATATTGCTTGGTTGTCTCTTTGCTGTTACACCTTCTGTTTTATGGAATGTCCCTTTCTTCTTTTCAGCTTTAAGACAAAATTTGAAGGTGAACAGTTCTTTTAGTGCTGAAAATAACATTTGTTCCTATATTTATTTACTATCATCAAAGCAAATGCTAGAGCTTTCCTTCCATATAAGGAAACTCAGCTTCTCCCTGTTTTGGCATCCTCTCTTTCTGCTCCTCGTCTACTTCCATTATTTTTATCCTTCACATTTTACGTTTATTCTATGAAGTGCACCAGTTCTTCTGGGCTTCGGCCTGATATTTATAAGTATTATCTTATTCTTGATTAAGTGAAGTAACAGCCACCAAGGCCCCACTCTGAGCCGGCCAGACACTTAGCTTGGTGTGGGAGATATAAAGGGAAAGGTGGTTCCATCCTTGGCTTCAAGGCCCCTTTCTGGTCGAGGAGGTGGCGTGTATACAAACAACCACGGCAAAAGGTGTCATGTGCCAGGCGTCCTGGTACACAAGAGGGAGGGAATGGTGTCCCGGTGAGNAGCTTGGTGTGGGAGATATAAAGGGAAAGGTGGTTCCATCCTTGGCTTCAAGGCCCCTTTCTGGTCGAGGAGGTGGCGTGTATACAAACAACCACAGCAAAAGGTGTCATGTGCCAGGCGTCCTGGTACACAAGAGGGAGGGAATGGTGTCCCGGTGAGTCAGCGAGGACGTCTTGGGAGCTGGCTGTTCCTGTGCCAGTAGGACTCTGCAAGGTAAAGGAGAAAGTGAACGGGGAGAAGCCCGAGGGTACCCAGATGGCTGGAGACGAGACTGGACAAAGGGATGTTGGGGCCAGACTGAGAAACCTAGCCAACAGGTTTTAGTTTGTATCCTGTGGCTGCACCAGAGAGATTTTAAAGCAGAGGCAGACTCTGTTGAAGCTTGTTTTTAGGAAAATAGCTCTGGCTGTTGTGTGAAGCACGGACTGCAAGGAGGAAGTTAGTGAAGTGACTGTGGCTGTCATCCAGATAAGAGATGATGAGAAGCTGAACAAGGCAGTAGCAGTGGTGATAGGGAAGATGAGGTGTCTTGAGGTAAGATCTAAAAATGCCTGTTCCTGACTCAGGTGAGATTGGGATTAGAGGATAACTTTAGATGGTTTTCTTATTTATTTTAGGGAAGGTCATAATAGATGGTGGAAATATTGACTACCTTATGTCATGGGGTAGATTGTGGAGGGGGTTGCAGAGACTAATTTGGAGAAAGAGCATTTGAGGACTTTCTGAATTTTAAAAATCGTTGAGAGATCCAAGAAAACATATCTAAGAACAACTGGAAATACAGGTTATAAACTCAGTTGAGATGTAGGGGCCAGAGATAAAGGTATATTTGCTCCCAAGGTGGAGGTCCAAGCCATAGAACAGATGCAGACAGAAGAAAGGGCTTAGGTTGGCCTCTTGGCCAAGACCAGTCTTCATGTGAAAGAAATCAAAATGTGCTGAGCACTGTAATACACGTCCTGCATGGAGTGCTGAGAACTTTTTCAGATGGCTTACTTTATCTTCTTAATAGCCCTGTGTATGGAAATTATTACCACCCTACTTTATGGGCCAGGAAACGAAGGCTCCAAGGCATTGTTACTAAGCTAGTAAGTGAGATTGCAAACCAGGCCTGAATCCCAAACTGATGCTAGGGGAAGAGATAGAGGAGAAGCAGAAAAGAGTGGTGTGGAGGACGTGACTTGCTATGGGAGCAGTGGCCGTTCTCCCAGAGTTTCGGTAGGATAAGGAGACGCTTAGCCACTGAGTTTCTCAGTTAGAAACTGATAGCAACTCTGCCATACTGAGTCCACAGAGTACGGTACAGAGGTCAGCTCACACTGGAGGAAGTGCAGATANCTATGGGAGCAGTGGCCGTTCTCCCAGAGTTTCGGTAGGATAAGGAGACGCTTAGCCACTGAGTTTCTCAGTTAGAAACTGATAGCAACTCTGCCATACTGAGTCCACAGAGTACGGTACAGAGGTCAGCTCACACTGGAGGAAGTGCAGATAGCGCTGTCGACTGCCGCTCTTAGAGACATCTTGGGGTGGAGGAATGGCAAGAGCTCGTGGCGAGGGGGTGGCATCACTGTGTTTATTTAGAGATGACTGCTCGAAGGGTTCCAATTCACTCATCTCTTTTCCTTTGAGGTCTTATATCTTAGATTGCCTTGTCTCTGCGCTTCTGTTACTTAAAAAAAAAGTAACTGCTGGATTCTCTTTCCACATAACCTGCTTGATTAACTTGTCAGCTTGGAGTCCCTTCCTACACATTGTTTTCAGAGGTTTCCAGGCTGTTGTCTTAGTGACCTGCTTTGATTGCTAGTTATGTATGAGATCCCGAGAGCCCCTTCTTGTTTCTTCTCTCAGGTCTTTCCATCCAGGAAGATATTTTCTTCTGTCATTTGAATGTTTTATTCAGTTCAGCTTCCTCTAGAATTCAAATTCATGGACAGCCTCTGTCTTCCAGATGAGAGTGTGTTCGTGCCTTCTATGACAATAGGAGAGCATTGAGCTCAGAGCCTGCCTTCAGGAACTAGGCTTGCCTGGGTTCAGATTCTGGCTCTGCCAGCTACTAGCTGAGTGACCTTGAGCACGTTGCTTTTTGTGACTTCTTTGTGCCTCATTTTCCTTATCTGTAAACTGTTGTTGTTGTTCAGTCACTAAGTCGTATCTGACTCTTTGTTATCCCATCGACTGTAGCCCATTGGGCTCCTCTGTCCATGGGGTCTCCAGGCAAGAATACTGGAATGAGTTGCCATTTCCTTCTCCAAGGGATCTTCCGAACCCAGGGATTGAACTAGAGTCGCCTGTATTGGCAGGTGAATTCTTTACCACTGAGCCACCAGGGATGCCCTTCTGTAAACTGTTCAATTCAGCCGCTCAGTTGTGTCTGACTTTTTGCAGCGCCATGGACTGCAGCATGCCAGGCCTCCTTGTCCATCACCAACTCCTGGAGCTTGCTCAAACTCATGTTCATTGAGTCGGTGATGCCATCCAACCATCTCCTCCTCTGTCGTCCCCTTTCGATCTTTCCTAGCATCAGGGTCTTTTTAAACGAGTCAGTTCTTTGCATCAGGTAGCCAAAGTATTGGAGTTTCAGCTTCAGTATCAGTCCTTCCAATGAATATTTAGGACTGATTTCCTTTAGGATGGACTGTTTTGATCTCCTTGTAGTCCAGGAGACTCTCAAGAGTCTCCTCCAATACCACAGTTCAAAAGCATCATTTCTTTGGTGCTCAGCTTTCTTTATAATCCAATTCTCACATCTATACACGACCACTGGAAAAACCATGGCTTTGACTAGATGGACCTTTGTCAGCAAAGTAATGTCTCTGCTTTTTAATATGCTGTCTAGGTTGGTCATAGCTTTTCTTCCAAGGAGTACAAAGTGTCTTTTA
>SJYA01002112.1:6491292-6535627 GCA_006410615.1 Neotragus moschatus | reverse complement strand
AAAAAAAAAAAAAAAAAAAAAGTTTCATGGCTACATTCACCATCTGCAGTGATTTTGGAGCCCAAGAAAATAAGGTCTCTCACTGTTTCCACTGTTTCCCCATCTGTTTGCCATGAAGTGATGGGACTAGATGCCATGATCTTAGTTTTCTGAATGTTGAGTTTAAGCCAGCTTTTTCACTCTCCTGTTTCACTTTCATCAAGAGGCTCTTTAGTGCCTCCTGGCTTTCTGCCATCAGGGTGGTGTCATCTGTGTATTTGAGGTTATTGATATTTCTTCCAGCAATTTTGATTCCAGCTTGTGCTTCATTCAGCCTAGCATTTCGCACGATGTACTCTGCATATAAGTTAAATAAGCAGGGTGACAATATACAGCCTTGATGTACTGCTTCCCCAATTTGTAACTGTAAACTGTAAGCAATAATAACACCTCCTAGCAGGGGCTGTGATGAGAGTTAAGTGAACTAGCGCTTGGAACACACTTGGAAGGCACGGGGTCCAGCGCAAGCTGTGCGCTCCACCATTGTTAGCTCTTGTTGTTGTTGTTCTGGGGGAAAATAGTGGGAGAGGTAATGATCTTTCCCCAGGTGTCTTTTGGGCCACACATTTATCACTTATTTGATAAACTTACACACTGTTGGAGCCTCACTTGGTGAACCAGAAGTAGACAAATCCTGGAGACCAGCTAGCGTTCCCTCCAGTTGCTAAGGAGTGCTGCAGTGAACACTTCGAACGATGGTCCAGATGTGGCGTCTGTAGTTGCAGATGTTCACTGTGTGACTTCTCCTGCCCCACGGCCACATTCAGCTGGTTTCCTTTTAAATACAGGCCATAAAGTGTTTACTTCTACCTTAGTGAATAGTTCTTCCAAAAATGTTATTTAATTTTGCTTATCCCATTAACAAATAACAGATGCTGGCCAAATTGGCATACAGGATGAAGTAACTTTCCTAAAGTCCATGGTGGGACTGGGACTTAATAAGCCTATGGTATCTGACTCTAGTNTTTTAAATACAGGCCATAAAGTGTTTACTTCTACCTTAGTGAATAGTTCTTCCAAAAATGTTATTTAATTTTGCTTATCCCATTAACAAATAACAGATGCTGGCCAAATTGGCATACAGGATGAAGTAACTTTCCTAAAGTCCATGGTGGGACTGGGACTTAATAAGCCTATGGTATCTGACTCTAGTGGTGTTAAAAGAGGAAAAAGGGTTCACTGGAATGAATACACACACACACACACACACACACACACACACGTGTTGTGCGTATACATATACATGCACACTACAATTAACTAAACCAAAGATTGTATTCAATAGATATATGTATGTGTATGTGTGTGTAGCTCAAACTGTCTAGAGTGTTGTCTGTAACAAAATAGGGGTGGCTTATAAACAACAATTTGTTTCTCACTGTCCTGGTGGCTGGGTGCCAGCACGGTTGGGTTCTGGTGAGGGGCCTTTTCCAGGTTGCAGACCACCTTTTTCTTGCTGTATTCTCGTATGGTGGAGGGGATGAGAGAGCTCTATAGGGTCCCTTTAATAAGGACACTGATGCCATTCATGCATTTCTGCTGTGATGACCCATCTACCTCCTGAAGGCCCCATGTCCCAATACCATCACATCAGGGCTTAGAATTTCGACATGAATTTATATGTGTGGCAGGGGGGACACAAATGTTTAGTTCATAATAGGTACCAATCTCTAAAGGTGTGGTTATAAACACATATTTTTTTGACAGTGAAGATGTGCTCTTTTTACAAGTAGAAGAAATAAATCTTGGAACTTCCCTGGTGGTCCAGTGGCTAAGACTCCACGCTCCCAGTGCAGGAGGCCTGGGTTCGATCCCTGGTCAGGGCACTAGATCCCACATGCCACAGCTAAAGATCCTGCATGCTGCAACTAAGACCCAGTGCAGCCAAATAAATAAATATATTTTAAAAAATAAATATATTGAATAAACAAATAAAAAACCAAAGTGCTTGCAGGGCAGGCATAATAAAGGGAAATACTATCAACTAACCTCTCGGAGCTTTTAAGAAAAGCAAGCGGGATTGTGAATGAGGGAGCCAGTAATCCACTCAGAAAGCTTTCCCAGAAGTTGCATAGTCTCAGATCAACTCTTTCAATATATTTATTAAAAAAAATATTAACTATAAAGGAAAGAAACGATAGTAACTTTACAGTAGAGAAGACACCTTAGCCAAGAGGTCAAGGTCAGCATCACCAGTAATAAGATAAACAACATCATGAGCCCCATGATACGATACACTACGGACAACACAGCATTGTTGCTGTGGCCTTTGGGCCAGAAATGCATAACTGCATACAGTCATGAGAAAACCTCAGGCAGATCCAAATCACGGGCATTCAGCAAGATAACCGATTAGTGTCAAGGGCATAAAGAACAAGACTGAGGAGCTATCACAGACTAGGAGAGCCTAAAGAAATAATGACAAAATGCAACGGGGATCTTGGATAGATCTTGGGGCAGAAAAGGACATCAATAGAAAAAACTGGTGCAGTTTGAACAAGATCTTTGGTTTAGTTAAGAGTATTGTGCCAGTGGTAACGCCCTGGCTCTGTTCAGTTACTGTGGTTATATAAGATTTGAGGACACGGTTGTTGTTCAGTTGCTAAATCATGTCAGACTCTTCAACCCCATGGACTGACCGCAGCACGCCAGGCTTCCCTGTCCTTCACTGTCTCCTGGAGTTTGCTTAGATTTGTGTCCCTTGAGTCTGTGATGCCATCTAACCATCTCATCCTCTGCTGCCCCTTTCTCCTCCTGCCCTCAATCAGGGTCTTTTCCAGTGTGTCGGGGACACTGGGTCAGGGATATAAGAAACTCTGTACTATTTTTTGCAACTTTTCTGTAAGTCTAAAATTAGCTCAAAATTTAAAAACTTTTTTTTTTTCCTCTGTCTTATTTTTCTTTTCAGTAAAAAGCCATCATGGGATAAACTGTCTGGTCCTGGGTAGAAACTGGCTTCAGAAGAGGAAAGAAAGCTTAGAGTTAAGGTCTCTTCTCTGAGTGGGTGAATGTTAATGGTGACCTTTCACTGTGTCGCCTCTAGGCTCATTCCAGATCTGTTGAATCTCCTAGAACTTTCTAAAGGGTATGGTAGTAAAAAGCTATGCTGATGGGAGATTTTCCTGAAATTTTTATGAGGCCAAGTGGATAGAAAATTAGACAATACAAGATACTGCACTTAAGGGGAAAAAAAATCAAAATAGTCTTAAACAGAGCCATGATATCACTGGCTACTCTAGGGTTCTCTGAAGATACTGTCCAGCGTTTGCTGCTGAGGCCAAAATGGCCTGAAAAGTTGGTGTACATCCGTGCAGAGATGACCAGACCGAGTGATCCTCTGGAGGCATGTGGAGAAGATGAACGTCCCTCTTTGGTCATTAGAGGTCAAATTAAAGCCCTATAAACAGAAAAATCTTAAAATCAAGGGGTTTATGGCTGTTCAAGTAAAGAATGCTGCAAAAGGACACCGGATTGGGAGTCTGCATGGTGCCTGGGAAGGATCCAGAGGGTTGTATTTCATCAGAATACATTTCCCTTTGTCCACGAGAGTGAGATGTCACAGTGGCCTGGGGCGAGCATTGTGCTTGCCGCGAAGCTGGTCTCCTAAGTATGTAGGTGGAAGGCCTTCTTAGAAGGTATGACTTTGTTCCTCGAGTGGCCACCTGATGGGACTTCTGTTTCCCAGGTGCTCTCATGCTGGGAACAGACATGCGTGTGTGCTCAGGCGCTCAATCGTGTCCGACTCTTTGCAACCCCATGGACTGTAGCCCGTCAGGCTCCTCTGTCCATGGGATTTTCCAGGCAAGAATACTGAAGTGGGTTGCCATTTCCTCCTCCAGGGGATCTTCCTGACCCAGGGATCAAACCCACATCTCTTGTGACTCCTGCTTTGGCAGGTGGATTCTTTACACTGAGCCACTTAGAAATAGACAATTCTGTTTCTAGAAATAGCCCCAGAAATAATGGGGCTCCTGGAAAGCTGTTATTGCTGTTGTTCAGTCACTAAGTTGTGTCTGACTCTTTGTGACCCCAGGGTCTGTAGCCTATTAGACTGTCCATGGGATTTCCCAGGCAAGAATATTGGAGCAGGTTGCCATTTCCTTCTGCAGGAATTCTTCCCGATCTAGGATCAAACTTGTGTCTCCTGCATTGACAGGTGGGTTCTTTACCACAGAGTCCCCAGGGAGGCCCCCTGGAAAGCTATACCCCCCACTAAAATGGGGGTGGGGTGGATCTAATGTATCTCTATTGAGTTCAGTTGGGATTAAACTGGTTCTACCCCCACTCAATTAAGAATTTAGTAATGCCAGTGAATTTACAAAGCTGGGGACTAGATCATGTACTTACTTAGTTAACAGATATTTTGTGAGCACCCACTATGGACCAGGCACGGTATTAGGCCCAGAGAACACAGCAGTGAGCCAGACAGCGATGCTCCACTCTGAGCCTACAGACCAGGAGTCTGTTCCTCTGAGCCTGAACCAGCCAGCCCACCCACTCACTCAAAGGTGCCTCCACTAAAAGGGCTTGGTTTATACCAAGATAGAAGTTTCCCTATATACAGTCCTCTAACTTTTAAACCTTTTTATGTTAGTTTAATTTCCTTCCACTAGTGCTTGAAAGGAAAGATGTTTTCATGTGTAGTTCATATATTTAATTTATATAATTTGGAAGCAGCATTTGCTGCCTTTATTTGTAAAAGCTTTCCCATCTGTGGGCTGCTCCCCTCAGGGCTCTGATGTTGAAGACAATTTGAGCTTCGTGGGTTTGCTCCGTGTCTAGAGCCATCAGAAATGTGTTTACCGAGGCCAAGCGAGCTCTGAGAGGCACAGCACGGCCAGCTGGCAGCATCCAAAGGGAGCCAGCCCTTCTCTTCTGCTGCCTGGACCTTTCTCCCTTCCCGAATTTAATCTCGGCTCAGATTCCAAACTAAGCCTGAAAGCAGTGAACCAATGGGTGGTGCTAACTAACCTGATTCCACAATACTTCCTGCCCCTCCTGGAACCTCTGGGCCTTCTTATTGAGTAGAGATGCCTTGAATTGGTAAAATAGTAATTGTAATGAATTTTTAGTTATTCTATATAAAGAGTACAGTGGATAAATATTTCTTATTTGTCAGAAAAATTAAGGCTCTTTTTATATTTTTTCTAAAAATATTAAGGTTTTATTTTGAAGACCTACCTCTTCTACATTCCATATATGGAATATATGAATGGATGTTCATTTTTTTTTAATTTTTATTTTTTAGTTTATTTTGCTTTACAATACTGTATTCGTTTTGCCATACATTGACATGAATCAGCCACGAGTGTATATGAGCTCCCAATCCGGACCCCCTGTCCCCCCTCCCACCCCACACCATCTCCCTGGATCATCCCCGTGCATCAGTCCCAAGCATCCTGCATCCTGCATCGGACCTAGACTGGCGATTCGTTTCACTTATGATAGCATACATGTTACAAAGTCCACATTCATCAAGGAAGCTTTCTGCCATCGGATCCCAGTCTCTTTCCAGCCTCACATCTTCTAACCTGCCCCTGCCTATCTCTTATTAAGCTCTGGTAGGTTCTCTGTACCATGTACTTTCATATTGCCACCCTTGTTCTTCCCTTTCTCTGCTTTCAAGTCCCAGATCGCCCAGTGCCGCTCACTCGAGGTCTCTGTCTTCCTCAGTCATTATCATCAGTCTGTTTTCTGATGAGGAGGACATCTCCCCTATGGCACGCATCACATGCCACTTTGTTGTGATGCTTCTGTCGACATGGCTTTCCCCTCTCCTGGATAACCAGCTCCTTGAGGTGTCAGGGACTTGCCCCTTCCATTCTTCTTCATATTCTCTAGGTACCCAGCACAGTGAATTTGCTAACATTGACGAGTGCTTATACTGCTCCAGCCACTGTCTAAGCACTTAGTATGTAATATCATGTTGAACTGTCACAATAACCTCGTAATAACTCCCAGTTACCACTTTTTTCCCAGAATAGGAAATTGAAGCACAGAAAAAGGTTAAGGGTTTTGCCCAGAGCTACAAAGTGGTAGAGTTGAGATTTGAACCCTGGCAGTCAGTTAGGGGTCAGGGCTTCTATCCACTGCTTGATACTGAATACCCATGATACTATAATGCCTTTGCTCTTTATATAATAGTAGCTAACATTTATCGAGCACCAGCTCCATGTCAAGTACTGAACTTAAATGTTATATGTTTATCATCTCAATCCACACAAAACCCCCACGAGGCACATGGAGTTATTATTCCATAGAAGAGGGGACAGATGCTGAGCACTTGAAGTTAAGCAGTTTGTACTAGGCGATACTACAGTGTGTGCCTAGGAAGTGTTTGCAGGCAAATGGATGAATGAAAGCAGGGAGAAGGTTCAGGAAGAGAACTAATGTGTACTGAATGCCTTCCATTCTTTTCCACTGAGTCTGTTTTCCCAACACTTTACTATGAAACATTTCAAACATAATGCAAAACTGAACGGCTTTTACACTGAGCAGCCATACACCCACCACCAGGTTTGAACATTAGCATTTTATTCTGTGCTTCCTATTCCTCTGTCCGTCCGTCTGTCCATCCTGTTTTTCATCCATTCCCCCTCAGTGCTTCGTCATGCATATCACCAAGGAAGAGGTCATTATTTGTTGATAGTTTTTTTCTTCTGAGGTAAGATTGGTACATTTCATTATAGTTAAATTTTAACAGTACATTTGCTGAGTTTTGACACATGCATACACCTGTGTAACCCAAACTCCTACAAAGATCTCATTACCCAGAAAGTTGCCTCATATCCTTTCCCAGTCAGTGCCCACCCCTACTTCCCAGCAGAGTGTCTACTATTTTTATGTCATTTTTATATGCTTTTTTTTTGTTCCAAAAGAATTTCAGGTGACTCATTTAGTTCCATAAAAACATAAAGCATAAATCATACTTGAGAAGCAGTTGGAAAAAAGAAACTAAAGGAGGAAGAATGTTAAATGGATCCAAGAGAGCACCTCTGATATGCCAGGCACTTTTATAAGTGATATATTACTTAATCCTCACCAGAGGTATGTGTACTTATTTCCATTTTATAGATGAAGAGTCTGCAAAGTTATGTGGCTAATAAGTAATAGGGACACTCTTTAACTCCAGTGTTCATGCTTTTTCCACTCTAGCCCCAAAAGCAAGAGAACAGGTAAAGGGAAAGTTCATTTTAAAAGTCAACAAGGCCTCCAATACATGCTCATGTATTCTTAAAACCGTGTCACCTCATCACGTGTGTCAAAGTTTAGCTCCAGGAGGTGGCAGGGGCAGGAGCATTAAGCGATCCTACAGCATTTGCAAAAGTGCTGTGAAGTCACGGTTGGCTCTGAGTTGTCCTGTGGCCCTAGAGATGGGATTCCATGTCCTCAAGGAAAAAGACAGCTTTTCCAGAACTGATCCTAACAGTGGAAAGTCTCAAAATGGTCTCATTGACTGTTAAATCAAGCCCTGTATCAACAAGCAAGCATCTTATACATGAAGGAATCTTTGGTCAGAGATTTCAGCTTTGACTTCAGGAGGGTCATTTATTCATTGTGTTAAGAAGGGGTAGAGGTGGGACTGCCCTGGCAGTCCAGTGGTTAAGACTCTGAGCGTCCACTGTAGGGGGTGTGGGTTCGGTTCCTGGTCAGGGGATTAATATCCCCCGTGACACATGGTGTGGCTAAATAACTCTCAGAGCTCAATAAAAAATTGTTTAAAAAATTAAGGGTAAAGGTAATCTTTGGTAAAAGATTAAGAGATTTCTGATAGGGAATCTTAGAAATCCTATATTTTGTGCTGAATCTTCCTTATGATAATAGATTGGATATGCACAGTAAGGATAAGGAAGAATTGAAGATTACTCTGAATTTTCTTACTTGAAATGCCAGAAAAAGAGTTGGGTCTGTTACAGTAGGACGTTTATAATTGGGATCCTGGATAAAATTAGAGATTTTGAGAAAGAAAGGAAGACAAAGGGGGTTAAAATGATATGGGCTTGGCAGTATCGAATAGAAGAGTTTCCCCTTCTGTACTGTGGCCTCCAGCGTGGTGGGAGGGTCCTCCTGTTAGGCTCTGTGGGGCTGTGAGAACCAAGACATGTTCGTGTGGCCTTGAGTGATGGGCTGAAGATTCATGGTTCCCAGCTCAGTGGTCAGGCCTGTGGAGGCCTGGAGCAGTGACTCTGGAGACCACTGGAAATGAAGCAGGGTTCCAGCAGACCGGCTCTGCTGCCCCCATCCGTCAGCTCCCTCCTCTCCCTACCTCCATCTCCTGGATCTCATGCATGAAGCTTGCAAAGAGAAGACTTTCTGAGTCTTTCAGGCCATCTGCCTTGTACCTCTGGTCCTCTGGGGAGCAGGAAAGGGAGAGACAGCCAAATCACCACATTAATGAAAGTAGAAAGAGCCACATTAATGGTGGCTACTGATAATAAATATTAGGTCTTACTTCCTGGGCAGCAGCAGTTATCTTTAATAGACTGCTTGAATTGAGGAGAATTTAAAAAGTAATGTTGTTTTCTGATTATAAAGACCACTCATTCTTATGGTAGAAATCTGAAAAATATAAGAAAGCATTATGAAGATAATTGAGATTCTTGCTAGTGGTGATACCCTAACATGAATTTTTTTAAGGCATTTATAAATTGTTTACATACAGTGTGAAGTCATGCTGTATATACATTTGGTATCTTATTTTCAAAATATTTGCTGATTTAATCTGANTGACTCCCACCACAGTGACAGGCCACCTTTGAACTGAACCTGCTAGAACTGAGCTGCCCAACGTCAGTGAGTCTCAAAACGTCCACACGCTCTCTGTGAGAGCGATGCTTATAGATAATAGCTCTGCCGATACTTAGATTGCAGTATTAGTGTTAGTGCAATTAATATTTTAAAAACCTAGTTTTCTTCTTGACCTGTCATCTCATGAAAACATCAGGTTCTTGATGTTATTTCTTAAAAGCTCACCGTCTGGGAAGAACTGATCTTTAGGAAGACCCAACCAAATTGGTAAAAAGTTAAAGGACTGAGTATACTTAAAGAAATGTAATGTTTTTATGTTCAAATGAGTGTGTGTTATAACAACTTGTATTAGAGTAACAAACTATGGCTTTCAGTAATTAGAGAACCTTTTAGGACTAACAGGAAGTTAATATGGTGAATATTTGTAAATCTATACTTTTAAAGATCTCAGAAAATATTTTTCAGATGTGTACTACAGCTGAAGAAGCGGTTTACTAGGCAAAACTTATCTTCAGTGAAGTCCCAGGACAAATGAATGATTCAGTGATATTCATTCTATAGTCATGAGGTCATAGATTCCAGGATAAGGGGTTAGGAGGCAGAAGAGAAAGAATAAAAAGCAAACCTGGCCTACTTTGTATCAAAAAACGTATTATTTGACTTCCCTGGAGGTCCGGTGGTTAGCACTCCACTCCCACTGGGCAAGGAACAGGGTCAGTCCCTGATCGGGGAACTAAGATCAGTCACACAGCCAAAAAAAAAAAAGTGAAATTGCTTCAGTTGTGTCTGACTCTTTGCAACCCCGTGGACTGTAGCCTGCCAGGCTCCTCCGTCCATGGGATTTTCCAGGCAAGAATACTGGAGTGGGGTGCCATTTCCTTCTCCAGGGTATCTTCCCGACCCAGGGATTGAACCTGGTTCTCCCACATTGCAGGCCAACTCTGTACCATCTGAGCCACCAGGTAATTGCTAAAAAAAAAATTGTCCCCCCCCCCAAAAAAAGGAGAGGGATATATTCTTGGTTAATGGATCCGCCCCTGTTGAGTTAGTACAGGGCAGCCCTGTCCATCTGGGATTGGAGCCTTGAGATCCCAGGATCAAAGGCTGTAATTATGGAATGTTTTGAGCTGTCTCTTCGCCATCTCATTTTCACCCTTCCTCTTCTTCTTGAAGTGGAACCAGAAATAAACAAAGTGGTTTTTGAGAGAGAAAAATGCTTGGAAATGTGGGGAAGGCATCTAAATCTTATACCATAGTCTGTAGTATTATTCCGTGACATCACTAGTAAAAGAAGATTTGCTGAATTCTGAAGGGGTTGGGGGAAGCAAGTATCTCTTGTGACTGAACTGTGAAACTGTAGCGGACTCCTCTGCCAAAGTGGAGATTATACACAGCACAGGGGAGGCGAGCACCCTGCTTCGCTCCAGGGCCCGAGCAGAGCCAGAGCAGCACTTACGTAAGTGGCGGGCCCGGGGCCTCTGCCCTCGGCTCACAGCTGGGCCGCAGCGGCCTTCTGTTTGCCTCCCATTAACTCTTGCTTCTCCCCCCATGGACGTAAGGAGATGCTGGACACACAGAGCCCAGAACACAGCCCCTGATGGTCTCAGGAGGCTGTGGGCCCTGGAGCCCAGGGGAGGTGCAGCACCAGGGACTCACCAACCATGCCCGGGGCCTCTGGTCACCCGGGAGGTTCCTCCGACCAGGAACCAAGAGACATTCCTTGCCTCGCGGAGCCTTACTCTCCTCTGCCAGAAGAAGATAGTGCTGCTGGCACCTTCACAGGCGTTGCCTGAGGTGTGAAACCTGAACGGCCCCTTCTGTGGTGGGCCTCACCCAGAGCTGGCACCGGGGGGCCTCGTGCTGCCTGTGTTTCCATTCTCTGCCCCTCCTTTCCTCCAGCCCCCAGGCCCATTCTACTTTGTTGTCACTTGGCTGAAAAACATTGTCTCCTTTGTGGACTCTGTCAGTGCGTCTTTCTTGAACTTCAGAATTCTTTCATCTTCACCCCCATCTCCGTTCTCCTTCTGCTCCCAGGATAAGGATCCGAGTCCCTTTCTGCTTTTCCCAGGTGACCGTGGTCCTGGGGTGAGAGGTGTGGGGTTGGCAGGTGGCCTGGAGGGGCAGGACGAGGTTGCTGTCCCAGGTGAGTCGCGGCTCACTCCTCCTCCTGCTCCAGGTTCCCTCGTGGCTCCCAGACAGGTTTGGGAATTCCAGGCTCCCGTAGCCTCCCCATGTCTTCCTCTCTTGCTGCAGTTCTCTAAGAGGAGAAAAGAGAGCATGGGAGTAAGGGTGCCCTTTGCCAGTTGCCTGGCCTAGAGTTCTTTCTCTCCTCCTGCAAGCATTCTTCTCCCAACCAGGATCCTGCTGGGCATCCTTCAGAGGGACCTCCTCTTGGGGTCATGTTTGACCCTGTTTGTCGTCTCTGCCGGGGCCGATGAGAGGATGCATGGGGCACGCACCTGTTCCCTCTCCTGTCTGGTTTGTGGCTGTCCCTTCTTTCTCTGCTCCTCCCCAGACTCTGAGCCAGCCAGGCCCCAGCTGCTGGCACATCACCGTCTAAGTAGGCAGTACTTCCCAGCAGGGGATGTTTGGCCATGTCGGGAGACTTTTTTGATTGTCACAAGGGGGCAGGGTGGGAAGTGCCCCTGGCACCTCGTGGGTGAAGGTCAGGGATGTGGTTAAATGTCCTGCAGTGCAGCCCCCAGAACAGAGTTGCCTGGTCTACACTGTCAGTTCCCAGGTGGAAAAACCCTGCTGGCAGATGTTTCCTGCACAGGTCCCTTTCTCTGAGCTTTCCTCCTCACATCTGTGCTTGTAGGGGCTTTTGTTAGCCCCCGAAGGCCCTCCCCAGAGGGTGGTCTCACCTGTGTGAGGTCTTCCCATCCCTACTTCAGTCCGAGCTGATCCTCCCCCCAGGGTTTCCACACGACTTTGTGCATTCCCTGCAACACTCACTGCCCTTGGCCTTCAGACAGCCCCCTTCACATGATTTATTCTCCCGCTTTAGAAAGTAGAGTGAGAGCTTGAGGTCATAATGAGGATGACCATACAAACCCCAGTTTATGTAATAATATTCCAAGGCCCTAAACCTTGCACAACATGGAATGAACTGGAGGCTGGACTTGGCCTCAGGAGATTGGGTCTGGTCCCTACTCTGGTTCCAGATCTGTAACCATAGACCTGACTCGCCTGAGCCCTGGCATCCACACAAGTAAGTAGAGATAAAAAGTCCATTTCCCAGGACTGTCTGTGGCCGTGAACAGCTGTTAGCTCAGAACCTGGTACAGAGGGGTCAGTCAAATGTAGGTTGAAACTGAAAGTGATCCCAGGTCCCAGACATGACCCTGAAGTTTCCCATCGCCCTGATAGCATCAGTCTTAATTCGAGATCATACCTCACCTTGGCTCCTTACACAGGAACGAGGAGCCGCCCTGCCAGCACATCCTGTTCACTGCAAAGGACTAGAGGATTGATACTCCTTGCCTGCCCATCCTCCCCAATTCTGTGAATGCAGAGAAGTCCCATAGGCTTCTGACTCCCTGCTGTATTAGGAAATATTGCTCTGTTGCTTGAAACTCTGGGGCCCTTGAAACAAGGGTACTTACCCTGGAGGTTGGGAGGTCCATCCTGCCCTGAGGTAACCAGAGTCGGCTGCCTCGTAAAGGGGCTGCTGAGGCGTGAGAGAGACACTGCCTCCATCCACTCTCATCACTTTCTGGTACACGGAGACCAGCACAGAGGAAGTAGTTTTACATCAGACCTGGTGTTACGTTTACTTTGTCACAGTGCTAAGAAGTTAGCGACAGTTGATCTCATGGGTTTTAAAGGTGGTTTTCACATATATCCTTCTGTACTTGGGATTCTTGTATCCTGTGTACTTGTTGCCCTATCCAGAGAAAAGAATAAAAGAGAAAAAAATTTTTAAAGGCCATTTTCACATACTCCTTGGGCCTAAGGTTATAACAATCATGTGAATATGCAGCAGTGGAAATGGCATCTAGTATTTGCCCAGAGAGTTTGAGACTTAATTCCTCAGTGTGCTTAGTCTCTCAGTCGTGTCTGACTCTTTGCGATGCCATGGACTGTAGCCTGCCAGGCTCCTGTGTCCATGGAATTCTCCAGGCAAGAATCCTGGAGTAGGTTGTCATGCCCTCCTCCAGGGGATCTTCCTAACCCAGAGATCGAACCCAGGTCTCCCACACTGCAGGTAGATTCTTTCCTGTCTGAGCCACCCAGGAAGCCCTAATTCCTTCAATGTATGGTCTTATCTCTGGAACAGAGAGGAAATCTTTGCACAGCAAGACAGAACTCATTCCATCCTTGGAGATAGCTGTGAAACGTCATAAGACCTGCACAGATGTCACTGGCCTTCCATTTTTGTGTGGCTGACAGCAAAGAGACATTGCAGGAGCTGGCCGTGGGTCCGAGGGCAGGGGACAGATGGCGTGTGAGCAGTTGGGCGTCAGCTCACACGACTGCTAGCAGCACACGCTGGCTCATCCTGACGCCACGTGCCTTCTCTGGCTTCCTCAGAATCCTGGGGCTCAGCTCTCCATCCCAGGACTGAGCGCCTCACTCTAGTGCACTCACGCTTCCGGGATGTTTGTGCTGTGGGTTAAGAGTGCAGTCGTGGAATCAGGAAGCCCTAGGTGTGAATCCCAGCTGTGGCCTGCTGCTTATGTGAACTGAATCAAGTTACTTAACCATTTAACTTTGGTTTCCCCATTTGGAAAATGCGTTGATGATACTTAGCTCCTGCGATTATTGTAAGGATTAAATTAAATGAGGAAATAAATGTAAAGCAGTTGGCACAGTGCCTTACAAATACTCAGCAAGTGGTTGGAGTGGCGGTTGTAATCCTTGGGGGCAGAGATGTAGCCTTGAATCCTTTCATTTCTGCCCTGTCTCTTAGCACAGAACTGAGCACCCAGCAGCACTCAGATGTTTTATTCCGAACAAGTGACAGGTACATGCAGGTGCATACACACATACTCTGAGAGGATGATCTGATAATGACAATCACTCGAGAAACTCTGGAGATCGTATTTTTAAGGAGACTTAGCTAATTTCAATGGCACCCCACTCCAGNGCTGCCCTGAGGATGCAGCTGACATGTGCTCTCTGGCGAGCAGGCCCTGGCTTCCATCCCAGGGCCACCGAAGCAAACCCCCTCCAGACTGTCCACTTCGGAGTGCTAGCGAGCCCCCCTTATTGTGAAAGCCACTGTGAATTGGAGTTTTATTGCTTGTGCTGTGGAATCCAAATAGTACTTGGTAGATAAATTTCCTTCTATTCTGCATGTATTAGTGATTCTAATCTGTGAACCAAGACTCTACCTTGGAGGAGGGGGGCCAGGTTTAGAAGGCTCCATTTGGGTAAAGTGTGAGTTGCTTATGTATTTCTGCAAATTAAAGAAGTTCCTTGCCTCTATATTAGTATTTTTCAAATTCATCAGAAGGTTTTGATGAATGAAATACGAATTTAGGTAGAGCTGTTGAATCTAGGTTTTTGTGACGTGTTTTCACGTGAATAGATACTAAACGATCATGTAAATTTCTGTGGAAATGTTTCCTGGTAAAGAAGCCACTGCTTTGGTGTTTTCCTCCCTCCGTCTCTCTCTTTTCTTCCTCCTCTTTCTCTTTACCCTTCCCCCGTCACTCCCTTTCTCTCTCTCAGTTCTTTCTCCAAATCCTTTATTACTCAGTTTTCCTTCTGTTCAGTCTTGCTAGTTATCTCAGTTTCTGTTGGAAACAGTTGAGATGTACGTTTGAATTAATGTTATTTAGATGTCAGCATTAAGATTTAGCTTGGCTTTTCAGGCCCTGCAGCTGTGAGTTCTCCTTAGATACAAGCCATGACTGGGTATTGAGTCCTTTAGTATCAAGGGACCCAAACTGAGGTTTGATCCCAGGCAACAAGTTGGCTATCGAATGGGAACACTAGTAATTACAGTCCCCCATTTTTTGCTGGTAAAACAGGACCCTGTAGGTGGACTCTTCTCCAACAGGTGTGTTTAATAGATGCCCACTGTGTGCACACCACCATTCTGAAGCTGAGTGGCCTAGTGCGGAGCCCTTACCTCGGAGTCCTTGCCGTTCTTTAGCAAGAAGAGTCATATACACCAGATACTGTCTGAGCCAGGGCTGTTTTTATATGGAAACTCTTTTTAAAAATTGTTCTACCAAAAGAGTCCTCTGAACCCATGTTTAATAAATGTCAGTCACTGATATTTTGAAATATACTGTTTGCTAATAAAATGTCTTGCTTACATGTCCTTCTCCTTCTTTCTGTGTTCTTTTTTGGGGAGAGGGGGCACAGAGCTGTGTACCTGGCAGGATCTCAGTTCCCTGGCCAGGAACTGAACCCAGCCCACAGCAATGAAAGCGTTGCATCCTAGCCACCAGGCACCAGTGAACTCCCATCTTCTCTGTTCTTCCTTTGATTCTTCATCAGAATTTCTCAGCCTTTTGTTAAAAGCAGTCCACAGCAGTTTGTGTGGAGGGGGGTTTTTTTTGCGGGGGAGGGGGGTATAGAACCAAAATGCTGACACCCCTCCCAGTCATGTACACCCAGAGAATTTGCTGCAAATAAAGCATTACGATAATTCAAAATTGTGACTCTCTTATGGAAAAGAGGCTGCTGCTGGCTCCACACCGACATAAGCAAGCTAACCGAGTGCCCTTTCTTTTTTCCCGTTGAATGGAGTGTGACCGGAAACAGAGGAAAGAGACTTATCCTAAGGACAGCCTTGAATTGTCTCCTAGTTTGTCCAGAACACCACTCACCGTCTCTGGCCATTCCGCGTCAGCAGCGCCCGAGGCTGGCTGAGCTGCCCACAGTTCTAGAGTGCCAGTGGGCAGGCCGGGCCGAGGCGGCCAGCTGGCTGTGGAGCCTCCTTCGGAGACGCTGCGCGACTTCCTGTGACACCGGAGTCCGAGGCAGGAGGGGCCCGGCTGCCAGTGCCCCACAGGGCTGCATTCAGGCAGTGACCTATTTCTCCACTGGAATCGGGTTGGGTTTCTCCGTTTCCCCTGTGAGGAGGTGAGCTCGCATTCTTCTGAGTGCGGGGGAAGCCACTTCCCTGTCACCCCTGTGGCTTGGTGGCTTTTCCACGTGACATGGGTTGCGCCTAAGTGGGGCACACATAGGTGCGCCTTCTCCTCAGCCAGAGGCTCAGGGTTGATTTGTGAGGATAAAAGGAGAGAACAGGAGAGCCTGAACCAGGCCAGGGTGGAGAGCCTGGGAGGAGGAGCAATGTAGGGCGAGCCATGTGGGGGAGGGCGTTGGAACTGTGGGTCCCCGGCTCTGCGCCTTTCGCTCTCGTCATGCACACGAGCTGACGGCCTCGTTGATTAGCCAGTTTGCTCAGGCTCCAGGTGTGCTGGGTGGTGGAGGCATAGTGGTGACACGATGACCGCTCTTGCCTCAGCCCACAGTCTCAGGCGAGGCTTTATCCATAGTCACAGTGTTGTCACCGTGCTGTCAGGGAGGGTCCTGGAGCAAGGCTGGGGCTCGCTGGGACAGAGTGGTGGCCAAGGGGGCTGTCGGGAATTCCTGTGGGAACTTCCCAGCCAGATGCCGTGGCTCCTAGTGCTCTCCACTCCAGCCTGTTCACGCCGTCCTCAGACCAGCGCCTGGCCCACATCATTCCTGTTTGTTGCCACATAGGTACACACCTTGCGTAACGCACGGAGGTCAGGTTGTTCAGGCACAACCTTGAGGTTCTCGGTCCTCACGGAGACCCTGGGACAGGAGGAGAAGTGCGTCACGGGGCTCGGTTCTCCCGGTGGCGACAGGCCTGGGGGCCGCAAGACCCTTGCACCTAGGCTCCTTACACCTAGACCCTTACACCTTAGTCCCCTGTGGTGAACAGCACCTCTCGCCCTTTGGGACTTTCTCCCACAGGAGGTCAGTTCTTCGCTCCTGCCCTGAGGAGCACCCAGATCGTACTTCTCTGGTGTTTCCATGGCTTGTTTTCTTTGCTCCATCAGCACTTACAGCTTTGAGCTTCAGCGACTGACCCCTGTATTAATCCATCTCCCCGCACTGGGCTGTGGCTTTTGGATACAGGGCCTGTGTTGTATTCCTGTAGGACATACCATTGTGAGTCATGTGAATGAAGTATATGTGTTGTGTAATGAGGTTCCACCGAGCACAAGATAACTAGAGACATGGGGAGGACCTTAAAACATTCCTGACTGATTCTCAGACTTTCTGAGCTTGTAGAATGCCTTTAGTACTTAACAATAAAAGGAAGGGCTATGGAGACAGTTCTGGAGCACATAGCCTAGGAAGAGGTAAAAAGTGGCCTGTTGGCATTCAGGAGACAAAGAGAGATTGGAAAGGAAGGGCCATGTACACCGTGGCAGNCATTCTTCTGAGTGCGGGGGAAGCCACTTCCCTGTCACCCCTGTGGCTTGGTGGCTTTTCCACGTGACATGGGTTGCGCCTAAGTGGGGCACACATAGGTGCGCCTTCTCCTCAGCCAGAGGCTCAGGGTTGATTTGTGAGGATAAAAGGAGAGAACAGGAGAGCCTGAACCAGGCCAGGGTGGAGAGCCTGGGAGGAGGAGCAATGTAGGGCGAGCCATGTGGGGGAGGGCGTTGGAACTGTGGGTCCCCGGCTCTGCGCCTTTCGCTCTCGTCATGCACACGAGCTGACGGCCTCGTTGATTAGCCAGTTTGCTCAGGCTCCAGGTGTGCTGGGTGGTGGAGGCATAGTGGTGACACGATGACCGCTCTTGCCTCAGCCCACAGTCTCAGGCGAGGCTTTATCCATAGTCACAGTGTTGTCACCGTGCTGTCAGGGAGGGTCCTGGAGCAAGGCTGGGGCTCGCTGGGACAGAGTGGTGGCCAAGGGGGCTGTCGGGAATTCCTGTGGGAACTTCCCAGCCAGATGCCGTGGCTCCTAGTGCTCTCCACTCCAGCCTGTTCACGCCGTCCTCAGACCAGCGCCTGGCCCACATCATTCCTGTTTGTTGCCACATAGGTACACACCTTGCGTAACGCACGGAGGTCAGGTTGTTCAGGCACAACCTTGAGGTTCTCGGTCCTCACGGAGACCCTGGGACAGGAGGAGAAGTGCGTCACGGGGCTCGGTTCTCCCGGTGGCGACAGGCCTGGGGGCCGCGAGACCCTTGCACCTAGGCTCCTTACACCTAGACCCTTACACCTTAGTCCCCTGTGGTGAACAGCACCTCTCGCCCTTTGGGACTTTCTCCCACAGGAGGTCAGTTCTTCGCTCCTGCCCTGAGGAGCACCCAGATCGTACTTCTCTGGTGTTTCCATGGCTTGTTTTCTTTGCTCCATCAGCACTTACAGCTTTGAGCTTCAGCGACTGACCCCTGTATTAATCCATCTCCCCGCACTGGGCTGTGGCTTTTGGATACAGGGCCTGTGTTGTATTCCTGTAGGACATACCATTGTGAGTCATGTGAATGAAGTATATGTGTTGTGTAATGAGGTTCCACCGAGCACAAGATAACTAGAGACATGGGGAGGACCTTAAAACATTCCTGACTGATTCTCAGACTTTCTGAGCTTGTAGAATGCCTTTAGTACTTAACAATAAAAGGAAGGGCTATGGAGACAGTTCTGGAGCACATAGCCTAGGAAGAGGTAAAAAGTGGCCTGTTGGCATTCAGGAGACAAAGAGAGATTGGAAAGGAAGGGCCATGTACACCGTGGCAGAGCAGGGGGACATATCAGAAGAGCACCCCATGTGGGTGATTCCTAACTTTCGTGTTTAATATATTCCTGGATGTAGGGTAGAACTCAGGTGACGTGGTAGACAGAATCGTCATGCCTCAACATAAGATATTCATGTGGCAGTTGATGTCTCAGAGTCTGAGTTTGGCATTGAAGCGTGATTGGGATACAGCCGTGTTCGCCGTTCACAGAAGCGAGTTTGCCTGTGTGATGGCCTTCCTGGTACGGAAGGGGGAGGTGCAGAGCGGTGGCTGGTGCAGCTGGACGTCATGGTTAAAAGGGCACTAGGACCAGCCTGGGAGAAGTCTCTCTGGACTCTGTCATGGTCTGGACCCCATATTTTGAGAAATACTGACATTCGTCAAGACTCTCCCTTGACTGAAGGACCGTGTGTACACCAGAGGGTGCTGTGTTTCAATTTTCGCATCTTTCTTTTCTCTTCATGTGGTTGTGCATGACATGATTCGTTTGATGATCAGCCAGTTGAGAATTTGCCCTCAACAAAGGATTGTTGAAGGCCTGAACACACCCTGCCCCTTGCTGCTTGCTTAGCATAATAAAGACAATAGCGCGCACTCACTGGTCTGCTTCACTGTGTGCTAGTTCTTAGCCATTAAATTTTCTTTAAGACTAGACAACTTCTCATGCTTCAGCTTAAGTCCGTTTCAGTATCCTTTTCTTTGGTGGAAACGGAGACCATCTGGTCACCATCGTCTGTGTAGTAACAATGATTGAAGATGCTTATTAAGTCGCCCTTCGGCCTTTTCTCTTGTCTGGGCAAAATTGTCTCTGTTCCTGTGGCCATTCCCCATAAATCTCATTTTCCAACCCTTTAATCATCTTGGTGGCTTTCTTTGGAAGCTACATCAAAGGCTCAGTTTCAGGGCCTCTATTCTGGTGGGGTCTGGGCTCCCAGCTAATGGATATGAAATGTGGTTTTAACCATTCAGTTTCCATAGCTGGTCCCCCTCTTCCAGGCCAGTCAGAATTTGCTAACCATTCGGGGCTGGTTTACCATCTCTTAATTGTGATGCACTTTATAAATATTATGGTGTTGATTTGACTTAAAAAAAACACAAATTTTAGTTTGTAAATAATTTTAGCTGTTGGTTGATACACTTTTGCAGCCCGGTTTGTTGCATTTAAGTTACTTTTCTGAGCTGAATGATGTTTAAGTGGATATGTTGTCTCTTACTGGAGGATAATCTGAATTTTATTGTGTTTCCTTCTCTCACTTATTCACTCAGCATCTGTGAGTGCCTACTGAATGTCAGTTTCTATGCTAGGGATCAGTAACCCAAAGATGAACAAAATATGGTTCCTAGCTTCAGGGAGCTCAAATCTAAAAGGGAAGTCAGGCACATAAAAATTTACAATATAAAGTATAAAATGCTGTAAAAGGTGACTTCAGGTCCAGTGGAAATTTAGGAAGGCTTCACTGAACATGTCTTGTTTGAACTGGGTGTGCACATGAATTAGTCTTCAGGGAAAAGGAAGGTAAAGAGAGTTTAGCATGTGAAGGTAAGGAGGCTGACGTGTCACAGGGTAGGGAACAAGTGTTTACCAGGCTTGAACCTGAGTGGCTTGAGAAGCAGGGAGATGCCAGACTCTGAAAACTGCCATTCCAAGCCAACAGGTATCCTACAGAAATATCATGTGAGCTGCAAATATTATTTTAAAATTATAGGAGCAGCATTCAAAAAGATAAACAAGACATGAGTCATCAAGCTTTGAAAACACATGGAGGAACCTTGTAAATGCTTATTACCAGGTGAAGGAAGCTCATCCAAAAAGGCTGCACAGTATATGATTCTAACTTATGACATTCTGCTGCTGCTGCTAAGTCATTTCAGTCGTGTCCGACTCTGCGCGACCCCACAGACGGCAGCCCACCAGGCTCCGCTGTCCCTGGGATTCTCCAGGCAAGAACACTGGAGTGGGTTGCCATTTCCTTCTCCAGCGCATGAAAGTGAAGTCCCTCGGTCGTGTCCGTCTCTTAGTGACCCCATGGACTGCAGCCTACCAGGCTCTGTCCATGGGATACTCCAGGCAAGAGTACGGGAGTGGGGTGCCATTGCCTTCTCCATATGACATTCTAGAAAAGGCAAAACTGTGGAGATAGTGAAATAATCAGTGGTTACCGGGGGCTGGGGGAAGTAGGAGAAACAGGTAGAGCAGAGAGGATTTTTAGGGCAGAACTTTTCTGTAGGTTCCTCTAATGGTAGATGCATGTTGTTATAAAATTGTTCAAACCGATAGAATGTACAACATCAGGAGTGAACTGCAGTGTAGACTGTGGACGTTGGGTGATAATGATATGTCCTTATACGTTAATTAATTGTAACAAAGGTACATCTGGTGAGGGTGTTGACAATGGGCTAGCAGGAACAGGGAGATGCAGAAATCTCTATACCTTCCACTCAGTTTTTCTGTGAACCTGAAACTGCTCTTAAAAACAATTAGAAGTTAATGAACCCACAACTTGAATTCATTTTAATAATATATTTTATTTAAACCACCCTATCAAAAATATTAATTTTCAACATGTAATTCATATAAAGGTCGTTACTGAGATACCTTATGTCCCTTTGTTTGGTACCAAGTCTCTGAAGTCGAGTCTGAATGGTGTACTTGAGGTGCGTCTCCATTTGCACCAAGCCACGTTTCCAGTTCTCAGGGGGCGTGTGTGGCTGGTGGCTGTTGTCCTGGCAGAGCAGGTCCTGGAGACTGAAACCTGTGTCCCTGATTCAGAAGCCTGACTTCTCAACCACACTGCTCGCCTGCTCCCTAAGCACAAATGGTGAACACAGAAGGAGGGGAGCTCACAGACTGTCTCTGAGTCCCCAGTGTCAGCTGTTGCCTGGTGGCCTGAGTTCAGAGCATCCAGAGCTGCACTGTCTAAGAGAAAACGTAAAGCAGGCCACACGTGCGATTTAAAAAGTTTGAGGAACCACACTGAAGTAAGAAGCTGCAGATAAAATGGATTTCAAGACTGTATTTAACCCAGTATATCAAAAATATTATTTCAACATTATTTCAAATGTGCATTTAATATTAAACATTATTAACAAAGACATAGAGACCAGTGGAGGAGAACAGGAAGCCCAGAAATAGGCCTCACACGTGTGGTCAGTGATTCTGACAGGAGCGCCAAGGCCAAACAATCAGTGGGAAAGGGCAGACTCTCCAACATACGATGCCGAAAAATTGGATAGTCGCATGTAAAAGGGAGATGCTGGACCCTTGCTTTTTTTTTACCATGTGGGAAAATTAATGAATAATGCACTGAAGACCTAGTTTTATGACATGAAACTATGGAACTCTTAGGAGAAAGCATAGGGGAAAGGCTTCATAACACTGGATTTAGCAGAGATTTGCTGAAGATAACACCAAAAGCATAGGCAGCAAAATGAAAATAAATTGTGCTACATCACAACTAAAAATTTCTGTGCTTCAAAGGACACATTCAGTAGGGTGGGAGGCCAGCCTGTGGAATAAAAGCAACTATTTGCAAGTCATATATCTAATGAGGGGTTAATATCCAGAATATATAAAGAACTCCTGCAACTCAACAACAAAACACAACCTGGTTTTTAAAAAATGGGCAGAGGATCATCCTCTTAATTTTTTAGAGTTTGATATTGAAATTCCAAATAAAAATCTTAGTCACTTTAAAAAATAATTGTAATATATAGTGGAACTATATGTAACCTCAGTCTGTATTTTACAAGTCTCCTGTTAATGTGTTATCATACCTTCACAATTTAAGAGTAAAAAAAAATTTTTTTAATAAAATGGGCAGAGGCCTTGAATAGACATTTCTCCGAAGAAGCTATAAAATGGCTAATAAGCATCTGAAAGGTGTTCAACATCGCTAATTATTAGGGAAATGCAAATCAAAACTACAATAAGATACCATCTCACACTTTCAGGACAGCCACTATCAAAAAACCCAGGAAATAACAAATATTGGCGTTGTTGTTGTTGGCATAGATCTAGAGTAATCAGAACTCTTGTCACTGTTGGTAGGAATGTAAAATGGAGCAGGTACTGCGGAAAACAATCTGAAAGTTACTCAAATAGCTGAATGCATAATTACCATAAGATTTAGTGATTCTGCTTCTGGGAATATACTCTCAAATGTTGAAAACAAGGACCCAAAGAGGTATTTGTACACTCCAGTTCATAGCAGCATTATTTACAGTAGCCAAAAGTTGGAAGGATCTCAAGTATTCATTGAAGGCTGAATGGATAAATGAAATGTTTTATATACATACAAGGGTCTACTATTCAATTTTACAAAGGAAGGAAGCTCTGAACCTGCTCCAACCATGGATGAACCTTGAAGACATGATGCTAAATGAAATAAGGCAGTCACAAAAGGACAAATACTAGGTGCGTGAACTTACATGAGGTACCTAGAAAAGTAAATTCATAGAGACATAAAGTAGAATGGTGGTTCCTAGGGACTAAGGGGAGAGGAAATTAAGAATTACTGTTTAGTGAGGACAGAATTTCTGTTTTGCAAGGTGAAAAGAATTCTGAAGATGGATGGTGGTGATGGTTATATAACAGTGTGAATGTACTTTTCAGCCACTAAGTCATGTCTGACTTTTCGCAGCCCCATGGACTGCAGCACGCCAGGCTTCCCTGTCCTTCACCATCTCCTGGAGCTTGCTCAAACTCACGTCTATTGAGTTGGTTATGCCATCCAGCCACTCATCCTCTGTCACCCACCTCCTCCTCCTGCCCTCAACCTTTCCCAGCATCAGGCTCTTTTCCAGTGAGTCGGCTCTTTGCATCAGGTGGCCTAAGCATCAGTCTTTCCAATGAATATTCAGGGTTGATTTCCTTTAGGATGGACTGGTTTGATCTCTTTGCTCTCCAAGGGACTCTCAAGAGTTCAGCACCACAATTTGAAAACATCAATTCTTTGGCACTCAGCCTTCTTTATGGTCCAACTCTCATATCCGTATATGATATACTTAATGATGTACTTAAAGCCCCTGAATGGTATACTTAAAATGGTTAAGATTGTAAAATTTTATATGTAAATACATACTTTACCATAATATTAAAAAAAAAAATCCTTCTTCTAAAAAAGATGTAATTGCTTCTGAGACCATAGACATTACAGATGGGAAAAGAGAACAAAAATGAGATATAAGTCAAGAGACTAAGGCAAATAAGAAACCAAAGAATGTAAGCATGTTGATAAAAAAAAGGTAGTTTAAAAGTGATTTAAAAGATACTAAAGCAGCATTTATTCCATCTCTGCTTCAAATAAAGAACTCTGTTCTATTAAAGAAAATTATTAATGAGTCATTTTACATTTGTTTTTGTACAGAATCTTCAAATCTAGTGTGTGTTTTACCCTAACAATGCATCTCAGTTTGAACACACCACAGTTGAAGTGCTGAACAGCCCCATGCGACTGGTAGCTAAAGTGCCAAACGGCATACGTGGAGAATCTTCTCATTGGAAGTAAGAAGCCCACAGAAATTTTCTAAACCAAGGAGTGACATGAGCAGATTTGTGAGTTTTGATGATGAGCCTGGTGGTCGTGTTAGATGCAGACTGAAGGGGTTAGGAGCTAAGGGCAGCTTCGGGACTCCAGGCCAGAGCAGACAGGAGCATCGGTGGGGTGGACGCCACGGGGATGATGCCAGCAGCCGCCGTCTGCGGGGCTCCTGCCAGGTGTCGCGCAGAGTGCTGCACCCCTCCACTCGCGCCTTCATTTTACAACAACTCTGTAAGGCAGAGACTGCTGTCCACTTGCAGAGGAGTAAGGGAGATGTTGAAGGCACGAGCACCTTGCCCAGAGACCCTGCGCTCAGAGGAGGCAGCATCGGGACATGACCAGGCCTGTCCCGCTCCAGAGTTCATGCACTTGACCGCTGGGCTGTGTCTCACAGGGGTGGTGGCAGAGGTCAGCTTTGAAACATTCTCCCAATTATAAGGCTTGATGGCCGCTGGATAAGGGCAGGATGGGCGAGGGCTGCGTGAAGGACACTGCAGTGACTTGGAGATCAGATCTATGGCTTGGAGTCTGGGTAGATGATGCGACACGAGGTGAAGATGGAGGCAGTAGCACACGGCGGCGAATTTTTTGTTTTGCTTGTTTGGTTTTGAGGGATGAATGCCAGGGTAAGGGGAGGTAGACGTTGTAGTTTCACAGGACCTTGGGGGACTAGTGGCCTCGGATGCGAGAGATTTGGAGCTCGGCCAGTAGTATACAGGCTGGCAGGGGCAATCTGGAAGTCGCCTGGGGGCCGAGGATTGCAGAGGGCTAGACAGGGCTGAGGTTTTCCCTGTGGGGAGCTCGAGGAGGTGTGGTTTTAACCTCTTTGAGGTCCTGAGTGACTTTGAGACTCCCCGTGGGGGAGTCAGAAAGAGCCTTTTGACTGGTGACTTGCAGTTTGAGCAGAACAGGAGGGAGCGGGCCTGCACTGGGCCGAAGACTGACTGGCGGGGGGCCTGGGTGCACGACAGTGGGAGCTGGCTGTGGGGTGGGGGTGGGAGAGGGCTCGTTAGGGGCGATCGCTGCTCTTAGGAGAGTTACATGGTGTTTTAAACCAAGTCAGATGAACTTCTGTTGTGCAAGATTATCATAGACATGCCACCACCATGTAATATTAAAACAGCCTTTTGTTTAAAAACAGATAAACAAGTACAGCTTTACCAGATTTGTGATGGCAGGCGCATCACATCATTTCTCATGTACACCATCAAGAGAAGTCCTTAGAAACTTTTGATTTCGGATCCTGAAATCTCATGGAAGGAAAGTGAATGTTTACTAACTTGCAACAGAGGTTACACCTGCCCAGACACTCCCCTGAATGTACTAGTAGTGAAGTTGTATCCACACTCACGGGTCATAGGAAGAGGGCTGAGATGGAGGTAGTTATTCCTGGCTTGACAGTGGTTGTGAATAAATAGTTGTAGGAGCCTTATGCTTTTCACTGTTGCAGCATCTGACTTCCATGACTGCTTTATAGCCTAGAGAAGGCGCAAGTGCCGAGGCCTTTCGCTTCTCCTCACCCCAGGTGACCTTGGCTCTCTAAGGTTCCTCAAAACAGAGCCATGTGCCCCTAGAAGGCCCTCCCATCTGGCTCGCACCGCCTCTCTTCTGCTGCCCCTCAGGACAGAACTGTGAACGTGACCTGAAGAGTGTGACAAAGTGTGGGACTTTGTTGATCACACCCAGTTGGTCCCTTTGGCTGGGCATTATAAGACTGGAAATGGGCTTGCATAGAATTACCCCAGCTCTGAGTCACAAGGCTGTTCAACCCAATGAATACTATTTAATCTTACCTGTCAAGGGAAATGAAAAGCTTCCTGATGAGATAGTAACAGCATTCAAAACATCACTCATAGGGAATTCTTCGACAGCCCAGTGGTTAGGACTAGACACTTTCTTTGCAGGGCCTGAGTTCTATCCCTGGTCGGGGAACTAAGATGCCGCATGCAGTGCAGCAAAAAAACAAACAAAACCCTCTTTAATCATAAAGTGGAGCAGTTGAGGCTCCACCATAGCCCTGGCCCTGGGATCCTGAGGCTCCGTCCTGCCAGGTCTGGGGTAGGACCTGTCTCCAGAGAGGGATCTGAAGAGTTACCAACAGAGAGGAGAAGGGAAAGCTTAATAGCTTCCTTGTCTTCTTGACAAAGATATAAATTCAAATTTTGACCTCCTGAATTCACTTGAAAGTAGAGGAGCCTGGAGGACACTAGAAAGGCCTAGGGAGCAGTCTTGGGACAGAGGTGATTTGGCGGTAAGAGCTGAATCGCGGAGGCAGACATGGCCACTCTGGTGCTGCTCCGCTGGCACGACTGGACTGTGGAGAGCTTGGGTGTTTGTTTGTTTTTGTTTGTTTTCCAAGTTAATTCAAATTTACATGAATACAATTAAAATTATACCAAGAGGTATGACAAAAAGGTATGACAAGCTACCGAAGCCAAAGTACCATATATAAGTGATAGCATCTGGGAAACATGCAACTGGCTGTCAAGGTAATCCATGTAACTGAAGCTTAATTTCAGATTATTCATTTTACGTTTGAGCGTTTCTTTTATCTGCTTCATCTTTATACCGACATGTGGTAACATAAAGATTAAAATTATTATCTTAATAGTAAAAGATTAAATTACTAGTACCTGTCTATATTAAAAATTTAGAACAATCTCTTAACATTTCACAAGCGACATGATGTCTCCATTCAAAGTGAAACATCACTCAGGTCTAGTTTTTATCTGCTGGATACAAGGTGTGCTTTTAGGCTTGTTTAAAGAACGTATATTCACAGCCTGTGTATTTTTTCATTCAACTAGATTCACCACTTAGCCAGGATCAAGAATCATTTTGAATTTTCTTTCAGGAAGTCTGAGAATTATTTCTCCTTCTGGCCGCTTACTTCGCCTTCTGCCTTCTCGTTTTCATACTGACGCAGTCTCTCTTCTAAATGATTCCATTCATTGATTAAGTCCTCGTTTTTTCCCCTCGCCGTCAGATCTTCTTTTTCAATTTCAGCGTGGGCTTTTTTCACCATCTGCTGAAACTTGTCTTGGGTGCTAACGACTGTCTTCTCTTTACTGTCGACTCCCTTTTGTGCATCGTCCACTTGCTGCTGGAGCAACATGTTTTCACCCTGGAGCTGAGGTAATCTCTCCTCTAAGGATTCCTGCTTTTTAAGGTATTCATTCACTCTGCCTTGTTCGTTCTGATACTTGCGTTCAGTTTCCTGCTTTTGACACTGTGCTTGGCGTAGGTCTCTCTGGACACATTCTAACATCAAAGTCTTTTCTCTGAGATCATCTCTCGTCTGATGCAGCTTGATTTTTAGCTTATTGAATTTACTTTCCACTTTAGAAAGTTGCTGGGAAGCCATCTCACTGTCACTTTTCAGCTCAGTCACATCAGACTTCATTTGGTCCTGCAAGCGTAACCTCCCGTCGTTTGCTCTCTGGGAGGCAAGTTCCAGGTCTCTTTGTGATGTCTGACCTTGATCATGAGCGTGTGTGGCAGCAGCCAGTCTAGAATGGTAGGATTCCACTTCTGTTTCCGGTGCTTGTTTGCTCTGTTTATTGTTCTCCAGCTCAGAGTTGAGCATTGTATTCTCAGCTCTCAGGACACTAAGCTGACCAGTATACTGGAATAGAGTCTCCTCTGTTAATATTTCCTCTTTCGATTTTATTGCCTCTTGAAGATTTTCAGTATCCTCAAACTATTTCTTCTCCTTTTCCGGCTTCTGATTTTTTACTGCGTCTATTTCCAGTCTTAGGCTGGCAATTTCATCTTGCAGCGTGTGGGTTTTGCATAACAGATCTTTTGCTTTACCACTATTGGAAACCTTCTACTTGTCCATTTAATGTCTTCTTTTCCTCTTTGACCAGCAACTCCAGATAAATGATTCACATACTTCTGTGGAAGGCTCTCAGAGATACTCTGTTAAAATTAATACTGAGTTGCATGAAGATTTCCTAAACCCTTTCTAAGAAAATATCCTTTTAAAAACTGCCCGCGTTTAACCCAGGTAAGACAGGTTTTGCCAAGATCCCACAGCTGCTAAGTGTCAGAACCAGGATGCTGACTTCAGGCACGGTGCTGGATCACCAGGCAGCAGCCGCCTGCAACGAAGAGAGCAGGCCCTTCCTGTCTCCTTCCATTGGTGCCACCTTCAAACAGGGCACCCTTACTTTCTGTTACTTCAAGTACAGCTGCCATAGAGGTACTCTACACATCCAAAATGCTTTGTATTATTAGCGTAAAAGTCGCTCAGTCGTGTCAGACTCTTTGCCACCCCATGCACTATACAGTCCATGGAACTCTCCAGGCTAGAATACTGGAGTGGGTAGCCTTTCCCTTCTCCAGGGGATCTTCCCGACCCAGGAATCGAACTGGGGTCTCCTGCATTGCAGGCAGATGAGCCACCAGGGAAGCCCTTGTGAAAACATCACTAAAGCAAACTGCTGTTGTCGTAAGCCGACATATTTATCACTACCCCCCATGCTTTTGCGTCTCTTGAAATGTTCCCTGAAGATCAGCTTGACAATCCAAACGCAGTAATACTTTCAAGTTTCAAGAACTATCTTTCCAAGGCCAAAGCGGTAAAAAGAAACACAATTCAGCCTGTTTCTCCCTGACTCTCTCCAGCAGTTTTACAGGTGCACATGTACCAAAGAAACATACGTTTGGTTGGGAGATTGGGACTGACACATACACACTACACACTACTGTGTATGAAACAGGTAACTAATGAGGACCAACTGTATAGCACAGGGAACTCAACCTTCTGTAAGAGGCCATATGGAAAAAATGCTTTTAAGAAGGGCGGATATACATATATACCAATAACTGTGCGCTCTGCTGCACGTCTGACACTAACACATACTGTAAACCCACTGGACTCCAGTAAAGATCGAGGGGAGAGCAGAAGGGGGAGACACAAACATTTGGCTATAGACTGACCCGGAGTAATGCAGCAACTTTTAGATAAATGTCACTCCAGAACCCAAAGTGTAGGGTAGAAAAATCAGGATATTGTCATTGTCCTCAAATTAAAAACAATTAGGAGCCCCGTGGCGGCGGGACGCAGGCACTGGCCAAGCCCACTGCTGGAGCCTCACAGCTTTCTCTGGGCGCCTCGCCGGCCCCACGCGGAGGGGGCCCAGGTTCGACTGCCAGCTGCCCGCCCCTCAAGCCAGAGGGTGACCGCCTGCCCTTTCGGCTCGCAGGGCCACGGGGCGCCGGCACACGTTTACCAGGGACAGGGCCCCGTGCCCGGCGTATAGGGCCCCTGGGCGCCGGCCTGCGTTTCCCATCAACAGGGCCCCGTTTCCGGCTCACACGCCCCTGCGGTGCCGGTCCAGCTCTCAGCTCACACGCTCTCGGCTCCACGCTCCCCACTCACACGCACACCTGCCCCGGCTCCCCAACGCCCGGCTCCCCGCTCACATGCTCTCGGCTCAGCGACTCACGCTCCCCGCTCACACACACACCTGCCCCTGCTCCCCAACAGCCTGGCTAGCTGTTCACGTGCCGCCCTCACCCCAGTGCGCTGGGCTGCGCTCCGGGTTCTCACAACCCCCGGCGCTGGCCCGCGCTCTGTTTGTTTTTAAAGCAGTCTCTCTTCAAAAGAATTGAAAACAAGGTCCCACAGAGAGATCTGCACATCCATGTTCATCTGAAGCAGAATTTTCACAGTATTGGAAGGTGAAAGCAGTGCGAACGTCTGCCAACAGATAAATGGATAAAAATCGGTCTCCACACACAGTGGAGTGTTATTCAGCCTTACAAAAGGAAGGGCATCCCGTCACATGGTACAACCTGGGTGAACCTTGAGAACACAATGCTAAGTGAAATAAGCCAGTGCCAGAAACACAGGTACCGCATAGGCCCACATCTAAAACAGTCAGACTCTTAGAAAACAAGGGTGGTTGCCGGGGACTGGGGAAGCAGAGAGGGGACTCACTGCTGTTCAGTGGCTATAGAGTTTCAGTTTTGCAAGGTGGAAAGAGGGCTGGAGATGTGATGTCCAACTATGCACATCTAGTTAATCCTCCTGTATACTTCAAAGTATTAAGCTGGTTTATTTTGTATTAAGTGCTTTTTTTTTTTTTTTAACCGCAACTCTTTTTTTTAAAAAAGCGAGCAGGGTAAAGCAGTGGAGGTACCTTTTGCTGTTTCCGTTGTCGGCCTCCAGGGGCCAGCCTCCGGGGGAAGGCGGTGGAATGAGGCCAGCCACTTTGCTATGGTTATTGAGGGTCACTGTGTACGAGGCGGCACGCTAAGTTGTTCTGTGCACTCCTTACCGGTTCCCCGAGCGTCTTGTTGGCTCTGTGAGGCAGGCAAGATTGTCTCTCTTACCGGTGAGGAATCAGTCATTTACCCAGGAGTACACAGTCCACAGGAGCAGGGCTGTGGGACAGAACCCAGCTCCGTCTGAGTTAGAGCTGTTAACTCCATTCTCGGCGCCTGAGTTTGCCGAGAACGACTTTGCAGTGAATTGACTCATCCATTCATTCACTGGAAGTCGTGATTGTCTGCCAGGCACTGTGCTGGGTGCTGAAGACACTGGGGCTTAGGTGCTAACTTTGCCAAGCTTACTGCCACCTGGGATGAGAGACAGTGAACAAGAAGAGATACAGGTGAGGAGCCAGTGACAGGTTTTGGTAAGTGGTACAAAAGGAGCCGACGAGAGCACTGTGGTAGAGGACTGATCGTGGGGGAGGCTGGGGGACGACTTAGTTGTTTAGAAGCGGCGTTCAGAGCTGATCTCACCAGGACTGTGACCCTGGGTAGGGAGATGTTAGCAGCCGGGAGGGGCCCCAGGTGCCGGCCCCACCCAGGCTCTCTGGAGCCTACAGGAGCCTCACAGGGCTGTGATCCACGTGGCATGGCTGTAATAAAGGACGCGAAACCCAAACATTCCCTCCTTAAGGGTGGGTGGGGGTGTGAGGGGAGGGGAACCAGGATTAAGGCGGCCAAAAGGGGCAAGCTTCTAGTTATGAGAGAAGTAAGGACTGGGGTGCAGTGTATAGCATGATAAATGTAACGAATACTGCTCTGCGTTATATACGAAAGTTAAGACAAAAAATCCCGAGTTCTCATCACAAGGAAGAAAGTTTTTCTCTTTACTGTTGCATCTGTATGAGACGATGAATGCTCGCTGAACTTCCTATGGTCATCGTGACGCTGTAAGGAGGTCGGGTCATTAGACTGCACACCTTAGAGTTACTCAGTGCTGCGTATCAGTGATGTCAGTAAAACTGGAGGAAAAATAAACGGCGAGAAGGTAGAAGCCAAAGGGGAAGAAAGCCAAGAGCTGCTCTGTCAGAGCTGTGAGCTGTGGGCCCAGACGGCCTCGTGAGGGAAGAACCCAGGCCTGCCAGATTCCAGCAGTGCTCCCTTGGGCCCTGGGTCACCTCACCTCGGCACCTCGGATCTCTCATCTGTGTGGGGAGAAAAAGAAACCAGAACTTTTTCCTGGGTTGACTTCTGGTAGCATTAGCAGTGGCTGTAGGATGGTTAAAACACTGCCTGGCTTACTTCTCGTCCAGTTGGGCTAAATCCTGACGCTCATTTGGTTCTAATAGCCCCATTTTGAGAGAGACATAGACAAAACAGAGGGTATTCAAAGAACAGGTCACTAGAGAGAGAGTGGGTTGAATTCAGGATGCTTACTTTGCACCGCAGAGGTGAATACCAGAGCATGAAATGACGACCTTCAGCCGTGTGAAAGGCTGATGCGCAGAGAGAGTCAGCTGGTCACACAGTGACGAGTGCTGAGCTGCTCGGCATCCATTCAGAAGGCAGCTCTAAAGCCCAGGCGCCAGGTCCAGTTAGGACAGAGCTTTTCAATAAACTGCTGCAAGTGATAATCAGCTCCCGGGTCATGGAGGTAC
The DNA here is from genome assembly GCA_006410615.1 of Neotragus moschatus. Lineage (NCBI taxonomy): Eukaryota > Metazoa > Chordata > Mammalia > Artiodactyla > Bovidae > Neotragus > Neotragus moschatus. Next base: position 6,503,732 of record SJYA01002112.1, on the reverse strand, counting down.
TCAAANAAAGGCTGATGCGCAGAGAGAGTCAGCTGGTCACACAGTGACGAGTGCTGAGCTGCTCGGCATCCATTCAGAAGGCAGCTCTAAAGCCCAGGCGCCAGGTCCAGTTAGGACAGAGCTTTTCAATAAACTGCTGCAAGTGATAATCAGCTCCCGGGTCATGGAGGTACTCAAATGAGAGTGGATGACAGGTTGCTGTAGGCTTTCTGATTGAGAAAGTTGGCTCTGCACGCACTGACTCATCCCTCCATCCTGGATGTTTTGAAGTTACTTTAGGACCATGGCTTTAGGCTGGAAGTAGATGGAATATGTTTAGGAGCAGGTATTATATGTAGTTGTGGATGACGTGTCCTTATGCACCACTACAGAACTGAAACCAAAAGATCATCTGTATTTATCAGAAGTTTGAAGTGTCAAGAGCTCTACGTGGTGTTGGACCCTGGTCACATATTCCTCTCCTTTTTCTTTTGGCTGTTCTGGGTCTTTGTTGCGGCATATGGGCTACTCTGTAACTACTGTGGTGAACTTTCTAGTTGCAAGTGCAGGCTTCCTTGCCCTGTGGCATGTAGGGTCTTAGTTTCCCAACGAGGGATCGAACCTGCACCGCCTGGATTGGCAGGTAGGTTCTTAACCACTGGACCTCCAGGGAAGTCCCCCAGTCACATAATCTTCAAAGCTCTCTGGCCCACCTCCACCAGCCATTCACTTCTTCACCTGCTGCTCTTTGTAACAACTCACATAGTTTAGGAAATGGGCTACATTTTCCATTCATATACTTCTTGCTGTTGCTGTTGCTGTTGTTCAGTCGCTAAGTTGTATCTGACTCTTTGCAACCCTGTGAACTGCAGCACTCCAGGTTTCCTGTCCTTCACTATCTCCCAGAGTTTGCTCAAACTCATGTCCACTGAAGTGGGACTGCTGAAGTCAGTTTGCAGTGTAGGCTGAGCCTGGGAGAGGGGTGAGGAACAGCGGCCCTCCCAGGGGAGAGCCGGAGAGTTCAGTTCAGAGGAGTGTTTAGTCCTGAGAGGCTCAGACGTGTCCACTAGGCCTGCAAGCTGTTTAGCCTGCAGTCTCTGTCCCACACTGGAAAAATTCAATTAAAGCCAATGTAATTCTGAAATAAAACCATATCCAGGGCAAACCGTTTACCATTTTGCTTTTTTGAATTTTTACTTTTAAATTTAATAAAGTCATTTACTTTTCGAACTTGAAACAACATGTGGGCTTTAAGTGTGTTTTCATGTAAAATGATTGACTTTGGATGGTGCAGGTTCTGACGAGTTGCCTTTCAACGTAGCCTCTGTTGGTCCCCACCCTCCCTCTCTCCCCACCTCCTCATCCCCTGGGCCCCCATCCTGCTTTCCGTAGTTTCTCTGTGGGTTTGAGCAGGTTTGGGCAGAGAGCAGAGTCTTTTCATTGGGACACTGGCCTCCTTGAAATGCTGATGACCAAGCCAGCTCAGTCTAGTGTCTAACCTAGAAAGGGACCTTCCAGTCTCAGCACACACTGGCTTTGGCTTTTGATAGGAAGCTTCCAGGTTCAAACCTATCTTGGTTGATGGCAACACCACCCTTCCAGTGGCTTAGGGCAAACACCCTGGACTCATCCTTGATACCTGTGGATGCGATTCCTTCACGTGCTTCATCCAGTCCCTTAGGAAACCTTGTCAGCTCTGCTGTCAGAAGGTCCCAGACTCCGGACACTTCTCTTCCCCTCCGTCTCTCACCATCCTGGCCCAGGCCATTGTCGTCTCCTGCCTGGATCACTGCCATCCCCTCTTGACAGGCTTCCTGCGTCTCCTCTTGTTTTTCCTGCAGTCTGTTCTCAAACGGCCAGCAGCTGCGTCCTGTGGGACACACGTCAGACCTCGTCGGCCCTCCGCTCCTAGCCCCTGCCACCCTGGGGGCTGCCCAGCTCAGAGAAGCCTGGGTTGTCACCATGGCCCGCACCGTCTGCTGCTCACCTCTTGGGCTCCGTGCTTTCCTGCTCACCCCCGACTGCTCCCACTCAGCTGTCCTGAACAACAGGCACATTGCCACCTCCAGGTCCTTGCAGCAGCTCATGCCTCTGCCTGGGACGCTCTTCAACTGCAGGATGGCTCACTGCCTCACCCCTGAGTCCCTGCTCCAGTATCACGCTCTTATTCCAGCCCCCATGTTTACAGCCGTAGCCTCGCATCGCCTCCCAGCCATGACACACCTTGTCCCGCTCCCTTGCGTTGCTTTCTCCATTGCACTTACTGCTCGCTCGCTCGCTCTCAGCACTGGAGGCGCGCCGTCCCCACTGCCTCGGTCATCCATTAGGTGGTGTGTTTTTTTTTGCTTTTTTTGGCTGTGTTGGGTCTTCATTGTGGCCTGCGGGTCTGCTCTACTTACGACGTGCTAGAGGCTTCTCTTGTTGCGGAGCACGGGCTCTGGAGCATGCAGGTTCCATAGCTGTTCCACGCAGGCTCTCTAGTTGCCACGTGGCATTAGTGTCCCTGTGGCATGTGGGATCTTAGTTCCCTGACCAGGGGTTGAACTCACAGTTCCCTACATGGGAAGGCAGATTCTTAACCACTGGACCACTGAGGAAGTCCTGCTCTTACTATTCTTTAACACACAGTTTCACTTATTTATTTGGTTTAGTGTCTCCCTGCTAAACGAGAATGTGAACTCCAGGGTAGCAGAGAATTTTGTATCTCTTTTTTGTCTTTTGTCCTATTCTAGCATATTCTGGCATCTAGGATAGTGCCTGGCACAGGGTGTAGGTGCTTAGTAAACATTTCTAAAATGAATTCACTTTCTTTTCTGTATCAAACTTGTTCCTCTATGTCTCCCAGACTAAAGGGGAAAAGTCCAGTGCTGTGTTTTGATACTGGTACTGGGTGTGAATTAAATCCAAGAGCATGTCTCCATATTGTTCTGGGGAATCTCACAGTGTAAACAGTCTGGCATCGCTGGGTTACAGCTTCTATGGAAGGATAAAGCATGATGCATGAATCTCCACTAAGAAAAGTGATAAATACATTATGACTCCATCTGGAGCAGTAGGTTTAGATTGAGGTGCCACCCTCAAGAGAGCTCTAGACAAATAGGAGCACTCTTGGAGAAGAGCAGTTGAGACGATGCCAGACGTTCCAGCCACGACCCCACGTGTGGGAATGCGAGTGCTTGGCTTGGGTGGGAAAAAATTCTTGGGGAACCAGATTCCTTCTTGCAAATATGGGAGAAGGTGTCATGCAGATGATTAATAAGGCTTCAGGTCATCTCCTGCTCCCCTCCATCCCCTCAAAAGCAGACCAGCTTTAGTGGAACCTGAACATTAGGAGGGAGGGTCTCCTGAGGAGGGAAAAGTATCAAAAATATAAGTATGGTGGTGGTGCTCGGTTGTGTCCGACTTGTGGCGAACCTGTGGACTGTAGCCCACCAGGCTCCTCTGTCCACGGGACTCTCCAGGGAAGAAGACTGGGGTGAGCTGCCATTTCCTCCAAGGGATCTTCCCAACCCAGGGATTGAACTTGCATCTCTCTGTGTCTCCCTCATTGGCAGGCGGATTCTTTACCACTATCACCACCTGAGAAGGCCAATATAAGGATACATTTACAAAAATATAGATACATTCCTCAGAGGGAGCCCATCAAGTGAGGGTCCTGGAAACTTCATCTTCTTCAGCCTTGTAGGAAAGTTACCACATTCAGTCTCCTATGCTAGCAAAACCAAGCTCCTTGGTCTCTTTCCAGACCACGTCCTCTCTTCCCTCCGTGGCTTTTCATTAAGTGTCCTTCTGTCTAGAATTCCCTTTTCTTAACATGTCTGCTTGGCAGTATCTGCTCGTCGTCCAGCCTCTGTTGAAGGGCTGCCCCTCCTCCGAGGCCTTACCACGTCCTCTGGAAAGCTTAGTTGGTGGTAAACCTTCTCCTGCACCCTCACTGGGTCCTGTGCGTGCCTCCACTGTGACACTTGGCTTATTGTTTGGTTTGTGTTGATTTGTTTGTCTGGCTTCCCTTATACTGTGTGTCTGTCAGGATGGGTTGGATTATGGTGTAGTAACAAGCAAGTCCAAAAACCTCAGTGATTTAGAACCACAAAAGTTATTTCTTGCTCATGTTACATGTACATTACAGATCAACTTTTGTTCTCCCTTTAGGACCCAGGCTAACAGAGTAGCTACGATCTGAAACATTTCCAAGTCGCCAGAGTAAACAGTGAAGCAAAGCACGTACTTTCTCTTAATGCTTTTCCCTGGAGATGACACATTTGCTTACATTTCACTGTTTACACCTAACTGCAGGTGGGCAAGGGAAGCCAGTGTGTGCAGAAGGAAAGCACGCCCCAGGTGGCTGGTGAAGAGCCTGAAGACTCCAGTAACTGAGTAGCTTCTGCAGTGTACAGCAATGACGTCTTTCCAAAGGTCCTTTTATACCCAGTACCGAGCACATAGTACTGAGCACATAGGAAGTCTTCAACTATTTTTGAGTGAAAAATTAAATCTAGTGAGTAAAACCCCCAGGAAGGTAATTTTGGGGGTGCTTGCTATAAGGAATCATTTCTAACATATTTTCAAACCCAGTAGATGCTGAGCTCCCCGTCTCTGGAGACAGTCAAGCCTGGGCCAGCCTAACCACCTTGTAGAACTGGGTGGTTAGCCATCCTAACCACAGAAGTGACACCTTCAAGATGATTCATGTAAAGTCAAACAATCGAAACACATGGTCTCTCGAGTCCAGCACTCTTGCCTGGTGAATCCCATGAACAGAGGAGCCTGGCAGGCTGCAGTCCTTAGAGTTGCAGCGTCGGACGCAGTTGCACAGCTGAGCACGCAGCACAGGGCCCCTTTAATTCCGAGTCTGCTGTGTTTTTATTCTCTTCGCTCTTCTGAGCTTGAGAAAGAGTGGATTACTGTTCACTGTAGAGGTGACAGCATCTGACTGGAGCAGGCTGTTTCTGTTGACGACTTGGCAGAAACAAGGACTGTTTGAAGGGGAAAACTAAGGAAAGAGTGCTGGCCCCCAGCCCTCCGCCGGGTGGTGATTCCTAAGTGTAGAAAGTGTTGTGACCCGCAGGTATCCAGAGAGGCCAGCCCTGGGCTTGACATGGCTTTGACACTTGAGGCCTTGGCTGAGAGACAGACTCCAGTTCTTTGTAACTCCTTTCTTTGTTTCAGCAGAAATCTGACAATTCCAGCCAGCAGATCTGCTGGGCTGCCAGGGTCCTGCCCACACACATTCCTGAGGCCGGACCGTCTCCCTTCTGTTCTTTTTGTTGTCGATTCCTGCTGACTAACCTCAGTCTAATTGCTTAGCCCCGCCGTAGCAGAGTTCTCTAGTCACGCTCTGGAGGAAGCAATCCCTCCCCGCTTCTCACACTCTAAAAATGTTATACACGTGAAGGCTCATGAATGCCTTGTCAAGTCATTTATCTCGAAAAATAACACCATCCAACAAAGTCCGCTTGTGAAAATCTTTGAGCCCTCTGTAAGAAGGCTCAAAATTATGTAATTAATAATGTGAATAATGTAAAACTAATGAAAGGTAATGAGTTTATCACTCAGTATTCAGAGTGAACGTGGCCTAAAAAAGAACAGAGGGGCAGAACGTCGGGCTCATATGTGAAGCTGCTCCCCCCATTTCTTGCCGAGTAGCTCTCCGGCGCTCTGGGTGCAGGAGCGATAATAACTGACTCTGGAGGCCGCTGGGGTGGACTGGGAGCGATGAACGCGCTTTGCAGGCCACGGAGCACTTGCCGATAGAGAAGTGACTTTCTAGCATAGCAGTAGCGCCATCCACGCAAATTGATCTGCTTGTGTGCGGTATTATCTTACGCTTCAGAAGTCTCTGGCAATGGAAGCCATTGATTTAATCCAGAGTTTATGGCAGTGGTTCACAGGTTCATAGTTCCAGCCACTGCAACGACACAGATCACCTGATTCATGCCGCACAGTGACTCTGAAAGGTCTGTCACTTACAGCCCAGACTGACTTCACAGTGAGAACCTGCTGGGTGTTTGGTTTTACTTAGCTTGCACATCTGGCCTCCATACAACTTTTTGACACTTCTAGAACATGGGGCTCACTCAGTTTTTCAGCTATTCTGTGGGGACTTCACACAAGTAGGTAATCTTCAGGATGCTTGTGATTAGGGTTAATTTCAAGGGTAAAAACTCTGTACTTCCAAGGACTCTGCCTCAATTAAATTGTGCCCTAATGGATTGCAGAGTGTCAAGGGTCCAACAAAATGATCACAGTCATTGAAGACTGGAAACAGATATTTGAAAACAATGAGTGGTCAGATTCCTTCCATCTCTCTGACACAGGTAAATCCATGGCAGATGTAATTTATTGTTCCAGTTGAATGACTTCAGCAGGACAAGTTTGCCTAGTAAATGATAAGACAGTGACGCAAATTAGGGGCTCCATTTTGACGCGGCCTTGAGATCTGCGGGGGCATCAGGACCTCCTCCCTCAGCCCCTCTCTTGTACTTCTTGCGCATGGGATGGTCATGTGACAGTGAAACCTCCTGGCTATACATGAGCAGTTCACAGCCATTCTGTGTGCTGGCTACCCTATTTGCAGAGTTTGCTGCTTACTGGCACCATTCATTTTATTTATTTTCATCCTTACTGCTACTTTTAAAATTAAAAGCAACACATGACTGTACAAATTCAAACAATATAGAGGGCATAAAGTTTTTAAAAAGTAAATTCTCTTCTCTTTCCTGATAAAGTCATTATTGTTTAATGGATCAATATTTATCCTTTGTTCTTCTGAATTATTTTCATATTCAAGCAAATACAAGTCTAGATAGATTATTATATGATGAAATCATATATTTTATTACGTAGTATATTACATATTTTATTATTTAAATGTCTTTAAGGTTCAGGATACAGGATGCTTGGGACTGGTGCACGGGGATGATCCAGAGAGTTGATATGGAGTGGGAGGNCTCCTCTCAGCCGTTCCTGCGCCGTCACAGCCCGGGACTCTCTGCCGCTGTCTCTTGGACGCGGGGTGGCTCCTCCCGGCTGCCGCCCCTGTCCTCGGACGCGGGGTGGTTCCTCTCGGCTGCGCCCAAGTGAGCCGGCTCCGCAGCCGCCTGCGCTCAAGTCTATTTAAATGTCTTAACAGATATATTTACATAAGTACGTATAGGTCTTAATCTAATAGCAGAAGTAAAACTGAAAAATTCACAAATATGAAGAAATTAACACATTCTTGAACAACCAGTGGGTCAAGGGAGAAATCACAAGGGAAACTAGAAAATATCTTAAAGCAAGTGAAAACAAAAACACAGCATAACAAAACTTTGATATACAGCAAAAGCAGTACTACGAGAGACACTGATAGTGATTAATACTTTTATTAGAAAGAAGAAGAAAGGGGATTCCCTGGGGGTCCAGTGGTTAGGGCTTTGTGGTCCATTGTGGGGGAATGGATTCAATCCCTCGTTGGGGAACTAAGATCCTCAAGTTGCATGGTGTGGTCAAAAAAAAAAAGACCTCAAATCAGCAGCCTAACTTTATACCTCAAGGAACTAGAAAAAGAAGAACAAACTCAACCCAACTGCCTTGAAACCAGGGTCAGTGCAACCCCTATCAAAATCCCAATGACATTTTCTTGCAGAAATAGAAAAAAATTCTAAAACCAATCTGGAATCTCAAAGGACCCTGAATAGCCATGATAATCTCGAGAAAGAAAAACAGCTGGAGACCTTGCACATCCTGATCTCAAACATATTACAAAGTGACAGCGATCAAAGCAGCGTGGTACTGGCATGGAGACAGACAGAGACCTTTGGAGAATACAGAACCCAGAAGCAAACTCTGTCATACGTGGGCAAGTGATTCTCAGCAAGGACGCTGAGGGGGCACGTCACATGGCACCGCATGGGTGAACCTTAAGGACATTAAGTGAAAGAAGCCAGTCTCAGAAACACGAATTCTGCATAGTCCCACTTACATGGGGTGTCTACAGTTGTCAAACTTGTAGAAGCAGAAAGTAGAATGATGGTTCTCAGGGGCTGAGGAGGGGGCAAGGGGACCCACTGTTGTTCAGTGAGTCTAGAGCTGCAGTTTTCCAAGATGAAGAGAGATCTGGAGACCCACTGAACAACAGTGAGGGTGTGCTAATGATACTCTATACTTCAAAGTAGTTAAGATGGGAAATTTTATGTCATTTTTTTTTTTTTAACCACAAGAAGAAATTAGAGTATAACCCTATTAAAATGCTATTTTGGTTGCTCTCATTTAATTTAGCAATGATGTTAATTATTTTTAGAAATTTCCTAGTATTAAAACATCCTTGCAATCTTGGTATCAACCACAGCTTCCTCTGTGATGGATGATGAAGAGCCAATTTCCTTAATATGTAGAGAACTCTTAAAAATCTGGAGAAAAAACAGGCCAAAATAATTCATCACAAATATCAACATGTGAAAAGATTTTCAGCCCTCGCTGTACAGAATGCAAGTTAAACCAATAGTGGCCAGTTTTCATGTATGTAGGAGCAGAGACTAGAAGCCGTGATGCCCTGTGGCAACACTGAGGCCACGTCACTCTCTGCTGATGGGAGTGAAAGTCAGCACCACCTACTTGGAGGGCAGTGTTGTATTTTACTGGTAACATTTTAAGTGCTGCAGCAGGACTGCCCTGGTGGCCCGCTGGTTAAGAATCTGCCTGATGATGCAGGAGACACACGCTCAGTCCCTGCTTCAGCAAGATCCCACCTGCCCAAGGGGGCTGAGCCCTGAGCCAGAGCGAGAGCCTGTTCTCCGCAGCAAGAGACACCACGGCGGTCGGAAGCGCTCACCCCACAGCTCGAGAGCAGCCCTGGAGAACGCCTGGGCGCAGCAGCAAAGACCCAGCCAAAGCTGACATACCGGAATGATAAATGCCACAGCAGTTCTACTTAAGGGACCTCTAGAATTTTGGTACTTTCACATGTGCAAAAGTGTTCTCAGGGATAGCCATTGAACTGTTATTTGTAAGAATTTAAAAGCTTGGAGAAATGCAAAAGTCTGTTGAGAGCTAGACTGGTTAAGTAAACTTTGGTGGATGCATAAATTATAACACTGTTTAAAAGAGTGAGATAAACGGTAGGTTCTGACATTAAACGATGTTGAAGCTGCATCATTGCGGGAAGAAAAGAGGATCAGAACAAAATACAACTCCATTTTAGGTTTTTAACAACACTGGTTATAGTAAATTATGCCTCTAAAAGATGCCTGAAATAATGGACACTAGGTTGTTACCAGTGGCTCTGTCTGGGGAAAACGGAGGATTTTCACTTTTCTTCATTATTTCTGAGAAACTTTGTCTCATAAGTGTTCTTAGAAGAATATGAAGTGTAGGATATTCAAGACTACCTGCTCCTGTCAAGCCATCCTCACTATGGAAGTCTTGGACTCATCCTTTCTGTTGTCTACTTGAGCTTTCAGAACCATGAAGAGTATATTAAAATCACTGGTTATGTTTCAGCAGCCCTGTCAGCTTCTCCCATTATTCCTATTTCTATTGGTAGATTGTGTGTCGCATGTCAAGGAGAGCTGAAGCCTGGCCCCCGTAACACTTGGAAAGCGTCTGCTGACAGTCGCTTTTTCAACATTCGAAATCTTTTGTTGAGCTCCTATTGTCCTTCCAGTTCCTTCCTCAGAATTAAAACAACACTGGAAAGTTCCTGACTTATCTATAAAGCTAAACACTTTAAGAATTTGATCTACAAACATTTTTTTTTCTCTAGCCCCACAAATGTGATTATTTGCAGTGTTGAAGTACAGTGACTTAGCTGCAGCTTTGTTAGTTTAGGGAACTAAGCAATTCCTGGTTTCCAAAGACAGATTTTGGGGGGAAAGTTATGTATATTCAGTCTTATTTCCTCATTAAAGAAAAACAATGCATTTACAAGACAAACTTTCAAGACAGAGTGGAGAAAGGATTGTGCAGAGAATGATGATGAACCTGGGATTGTCTTCTGGTCCTTGTCTGCAGATCTCTCTGGCAGCATAAAACCTCACATTTGTATCAGCTCACCTCACTCAGGGCTTGACTTGGCTAATGGTCTGTGTCCTCAGGGTAATTGCTGCCCGCATGTCCGGCAGGGTCCGTGAGCCACTTCTGGATGGGCTTTCTAGATAGGCCCTTACTCTTTCAATACCACTTTTTTTGGATACCCTTGAAAAAAATGTGTGACAAATAGACTCAGCCCCTCTTAGCTAAATGAGTGGTATTACTGAAAATAGCCGGATGATGTCATCCAGGTGGTAAGTTTGTGGGAATTCACTGGAAAATTCTTTCAGCTTTTGGTATGTTTGGCATTTTTCCTGATAAACACTGGGGGGAAGTACAGCTCGGGAAAGTCCTCCAGGCCTCCTTCCAGCAGTGTTGTGCTTGCTCGGAGAGCTCGGTGTGTGCTCTGGTGGAGGGCAGCCCTGGAGCCCGCCTGCCAGCCTCCTCTGCCTGCCAGCTGTGTGCCTTGCAGGTGGTTCCTGCACTGCTCTGAGACAGGGTTTGCTGTGGGAGTGAAATGAGAGTGCGGATTACAGCGCTCTCTACCCACAGTCAACTCTCAGGGACCTTTGGCAGTTGCTATCCCCTCACCTCACCCCCGCTCCTGCTGTTTAATCAGCTTCCTTCGTAACAGGTGACCGAGCCACTTGGAACAGTTGACAGTGGTGCTCTTCCGGATCGTTGATTTGGAGAACAGTTGGGGGGCTACCTTGAGACTGAATTGTTAATTCAGACATTAGAACCATCTCCTAAAGTCAATTCCATTTTGTGTTGTGCCCTGCTTAGCCTTAGTAAATAAACACAAGGGACATACCCTAACTCTGCTTTCTGGAGCCCAGTCACCATCACAAAGGTCAGTCCGGCCTGAGTGTCGGGGATGGGCTGGGCAGGCGGGCCTCCCGGTGACCATGCTTGCTTCCTGAGCCACCAGGTCTGTGGTTCTCATCCCTTTGGTTCTCGTCCCTTTCTTGCCTTGACTGGGGTTCACAGCCACTGCTTTCACCTTCCCCAGGGCAATCGTGCGGAAGAGGAAGGCAGCTCATAAGTACCATAAATCAGTGGGGTCAGCTGTACTGGATCTGAGATGTGACAGTGATGGCCCTCTTCTACAAAACTGAGGGCCGTAACTTGCCATCCTCCACTGTCTTGGGCTTTTGAAGTCCTTTCAGTGGTTTTTGGCATATTCACAGTTTTATGCATCACCCCGAACAGAAACCTCATCCCCGTTAGTGCTCAGTCAGTCCCCATTTTCCCCTCCCCTCCCTGCCGCTGGCAAACACTGGTCTACCTTCTGTCACTGTGGAGGCGCCTGTTCTGAGTGTTTCACAAAGGTGCAGCCACGTGGCATGCGGCATCGTGTGTCTGCCTTCCTGATCTTTCTGCCCGTGCTGTGGCCCACGTCAGTACTTCATGCCTCTTTATGGCTGAACGGTAGTTGCCACGCGGACACAGCCTGTTGTGTCCATTCATTCACCTGTTGATGGCCATTGAGGTTGCTTCTACTTCAGGGCTATCATTAGGAGTATTTGCGTGGACATATTTTCGTTTCTATTTGGTATGCCCCTAGGAGTGGAATGATTGGGCCTTATGGTAACTCTGTATTTAATTTTCTGAGAAACTGCCCAACTATTTTCTCAAGTGCAACAAAGGCTGCACCGTTTCACCTTCCACCAGTGATGCTGGAGGGCTCTAGTCTCCCCACTTCCTCGCCTACACTGTCACCATCTCTCATTGTGATTATAGCCATCCTGGTGGGAGTAATTGGCATCTCATTGTGGTTTTCATTTCTATTTCCCTAATCAAGATCTCTGTTCGTTTCCAAGGAAAACCATTCAATATCACGGTAATCCAAGTCTATGCCCCAGCCAGTAACAGTGAAGAAGCTGAAGTTGAACAACTCTATGAAGACCTACCAGACCTCTTAGAACTAACACCCAAAAAAGATGTCCTTTTCATTATAGGGGACTGGAATGCAAAAGTAGGAAGTCAAGAAACACCTGGAGTAACAGGCAAATTTGGCCTTGGAATATGGAATGAAGCAGGTCCAAGACTAATAGTTTTGCCAAGAGAATGCACTGGTCATAGCAAACACCCTCTTCCAACAACACAAGAGAAGACTTTACACGTGGACATCACCAGATGTTCAACACCGAAATCAGATTGATTATATTCTTTGCAGCCAAAGATGGAGAAGCTCTATACAGTCAACAAAAACAAAATCAGGAGCTGACTGTGGCTCAGATCATGAACTCCTTATTGCCAAATTCAGACTCAAATTGAAGAAAGTAGGGAAAACTGCTAGACCATTCAGGTATGACCTAAATCAAATCCCTGATGATTATACAGTGGAAGTGAGAAATAGATTTAAGGGCTTAGATCTGATAGATAGAGTGCCTGATGAACTATGGAATGAGGTTCGTGACATTGTACAGGAGACAGGGATCAAGACCATC